>CAIGQZ010034910.1:12043550-12067782 GCA_903798205.1 Danio tinwini
TAAATGATGTTTAACAGAGCAAGGAAATTTTCACACTATGTCTGATAAGTCTTATTTGAACAAAAGCAGTTTTATTTTTTTTTAATCACCATTCTAAGGACAACATTATTAGCCCCTTTAAGCTCTTTTTTTCCCCTGATAGTCTACAGAACAAACCTTCATTATACAATAACTTGCTTAATTACCCTAACCTGCCTAGTTAACCTAATTAACCTAGTTATGCCTTTAAATGTCACTTTAAGCTGTATAGAAGTGTCTTGAAAAACATCTATTAAACTATTATTTACTTTCATCATGGCAAAGATAAAATAAATCAGTTATTAGAAATGAGTTATTCAAACTATTATGTTTAGAAATGTGTTGAATCTTCTCTCAGTTAAACAGAAATTGGGGAAACAATAAGCAGGGGGGCTAATAATTCAGGGAGGCTAATAGTTCTGACTTCAACTGTATGTATCTATGTGTGTATGTATATACTGTATATATGCGTGTTCTCCCCATGTTTTGCGTGGGTTTCCTCCAGGTGCTCCAGTTTCCACCACAGTCCAAAGACATGCGGTATAACAGGGTATCTGCGAGGTCTTAAAAGGTCTTAAATCTCAAAAGCAAAATTTTAGGTCTTAAAAAGTGTTAATCTGCTGAAATTTTGTGTTGCAGGTCCTAAATCTTAATTTTAATTAAGCTTAATTTTTCATTGTTTATGTATAGCTACCCAGTCAGGCCACTAGCATCCATAAAGGTCATCCAGGTGGATGCTGCACACTGGTGGTGGATGAGAAGAACCCCCCCCCCCCCCCATGTGTAAAGCCATTTGAGTGCTCAGAAAAGCGATTTATAAATGTAAGGAATTAATTAAATACAATCACCAACAATCCTAAATCCTAAACTCAGTAAAACTTTTAACTTTTTATTTAAAAATAGCATTTAATTACTTTCCTTACAGTAACATTTGTTTAAAAGTTCACTGTTTATTTACTGCTGAGGATACTGACCTGACCTATTGTTTTTTAATTATTACTTTATTATTAAATGCATTAAATTATAATCATTTCTTGAAGTGAAAGTCTTTTCCAACTGGGATATTCGAAAAAAAAATCCTTAGCATTTAGCCTTGTATAAGTCTAAAATTTCATTTAGAATGGTCTTAAATATGTCCTAAAAAGTCTTAAAGTTGACTTGGTGAAACCTGCAGAAACTTTGTATAAGTGAGTTGAATAAACTAAAATTGGCTGTAGTGTATGAATGTGTGTGTGTGTGTGTGTGTGTGTATTCTTGATTTTAAACATTTATATATAATAAAAGAATACAATATTTAAGTACAAAAATATGTCAAATGTAAAAGTAAACACTAATTCAAACTGATGAATGTACAACAGTGTTAGTCTACAAATGTATATTGTACAGTATATACACCTGTATATTAAAAAGAAATGATGTGTTTTAAGTAGTATCAGGCAGAAACGAAATATATATCAAATGTGTCGTGACATTTTGCACGGGTTTGAAAAGCAATATCATGGCTGAATGAAAGAGCCTTTTAAGCTGTGAAGGTGGCTGAGATGACTGACGCTCGGCAAGCATCGCTGAGCAAATGATTTCCGGATGTTTCCCACGTTTATCCGCATCCTGCCAGGTTGGCACTCACTTTAGTGCAGTTTAATTGCCCTTTTGGTCATGCAGAGTTTTCTGCCCTTCATTCAGTTGTGCAGTTGTATGAAAATAATCAGTGTGATTGCTACATAGTATTAAGATATCCTTTCTTTGTTGTCAAAAATGATAAATTGCATTGTTGTTTTTGCTTTTAAAAAATGTCAATTACTCATGCTCTAGTTACAGTTAACTCTGTCAAACTGCTCAATGAAATCACATGCAAAATCGTAATCTAAATTTGAATTCCAAAGCACATCATGTTATTCCCAATGTAAAACGTGTGAATATGCATAATACTCGTCTTTGTGTCATATTAAAATGGGATGACAGGCTTCAAAAGACTGAGAGTGAGGGAGAAGCCAGTCTGATTTCTATCATAGCTCTGCATTCGGGCTCTTGGAAGTCTAGCGACGCTTTTGATTTCTGAGTTCAGAGGGAAATCTAAGAGGGGGTGAGAGTCACTGCTTATAGACGTGTGCATGCCGTTTAATGAAGTCGCTCATGGTTTGGGATCAAAGCATCTAAAAAGGACTAAGCTGACAGGATGTCGGCCTGTTTCGCCCCTGTGAAATTGAGTCTAGAGGAAATGATTTATTTATTTATTTATTTTTATTACCTTGATTTTTTTTCTTCATATCACACCATCAAGGCCTGCCCTCAAAACTGACCCGAGTCCAGTAATTACTGCACGCGAGACTGGAAAATTTTGCTATTTTCAGCACTACATTAATGTTTTAGTAAGTGCTCGTTCGTTAGTTCTGTGTAAATGTAAATCTTTATTCACAAATGAGGGTGATTTAGTGCTCATCCCTGAATACATTTATACGATTTTTCTATTAGCATAACATTATAGAGCGTGCAATTTTACTGTGCATGATTTAATTGTGTCGACGCAGTAAGTAGTGCTGTCGCCTCAACGCAAGAAGGTCGCTGGTTCGACCCTCGGCTGGGTCAATTGGTGTTTCTGTGTGGAGATTGCATGTTCTCCCTGCGTTCGGGTGGGTTTCCTCAGGGTGCTCCGGTTTTTCCCACAGTCCAAAGACATGCGATACAGGTAAATTGGGTAGGCCAAATTGTCCGTAGTGTATGAGTGTGAATGTGTGTGCATGGATGTTTCCCAGAGTTGGGTTTCGGCTGGAAGGGCATCCACTGCGTAAAACAAATGTTGGTTAAGTTGGCGGTTCATTCTGCTGTGGCGACCCCAGATTAATAAAGGAACTAAGCCGAAAAAAAAATGAATGAATGATTTTATAGTAGTTAGATGCACTTTGCTTAGTTCTCCTCATTTTGATCACTTGCACAAATTGCAATTCGTTATTTTTATTTCATTTGAGACCTTTTTATGCAGATATTTGCCCTGATGAAGAGTATGTTTGGTCAGATAAACATGCTTAACCTGCCCAGTGATATACAGTAGTTATAGCATTTGTAAACTTATCGTTATTGTATTTTAATTAATGATTTAATATTTATGAATGAATCATTATTAATCAATTAATTATAATATGATTATTAAAAATATAAATATTAATTTCAATAAAACTTTTCATTAAAACATTTAACTCAATGATAATATTTGTTTTATATATTTGTATCATGGCTTATATTTTAGGGATACAATTTTCTTGTACATTTATTGTTTATAATATATTTAATTTAATTATTATTTAAGCATATGACAGTTTGGAAATATGAAGTTAATTGGAGTAAGTTATTTATTATTGTTAATTGGAGTAATTGAAATTTTTTTTTCTTAAATTACTTTTATGTTTATGTTTATATTAGTGCATTTATTTGTATTTATTATTTAAATTATTGATTTGATGTTTATGAATGAATCATTATTAATGAAGTGATCAAAATATCATTATTAAACATATAAATATTATTAAAATTTCACTTTTAATAAAAAAAAGTATTCAATGAAAATATTTGTTATTGATTCATTTATTTTCTTTTTGGCTTAGTCCTTTTATTAATCTCGAGTCGCCACAGCACAATGAACTGCCAACTTATCCAGCAAATGTTTTACACAGCGGATGCCATTCCAGCCCCAACCCATCATTGGGAAACATCCACACTCATTCACACATAGGGCGTACTCACACTGTGCTATCTGAACCGTGCCCAGGCCCGTTTCCTGGATCGTTTGAGAAGTGTGAGTGCTCAGAATCGGGCTCAGGCACAGTTCAGTTGGCCAGCCCTGGCTTGGTTAGAAGAGGTGGGCCAGAGCGCAGTTCACTTGGGCTTTGGCACAGTACGCTTGTAGTGTGAGCACAAAGCGCGCCTGAGCCTGAAACTGAAGATGAGGAGTGACTTTTACGAGACTGTTTCATATGGATTTATTAATCATTCTTACTGTTTAATGAACGCAAATTGTCGTAGATTATTAAAGACGCAAACCCCTCACAGCACGACAGCTGCACCTTTAGCAAACCACCTAATTCCTGCAGCACGAGGACTTTATGATTGTTTATGAGTGTCAAAAGTGGCTGATCTGTTCGGCAAAATATTTGACTGCGTGTGTCTGCGTGTGTCTCCACTGTGTTGAGCGAGAGCGCTTACTGAACAGCGCATCATCAATGACGTAAGCGTGCTCAGGCCTGAATGAAATGTGAGTGCGGGTCATCGAGGGAGACGGGGGACAAGCATGCTTCGGCCCGGTTCAAGACAACTGTACGTAGTGTGAGGACGCCCATACATTTATGCACTACCGTCAGTTTTAGCATACTCAATTCACTGTGGGGGAAACCGGAGCACCCGGTGGAAACCCACGCGAACACAGGGAGAACATGCAAACTCGACACAGAAATACCAACTGACCCAGCTGAGGCTCAAACCAGCGTCTATCTTGCTGTAAGGCGAACGTGCTACCCAGTGCGCCACCGCGTCGCCCAATATTTGTTATATGGAGTTTGCATGTTCTCCTCATGTTCGCGTTGGTTTCCTCCGGGTGCTCCGGTTTCCTCCAAAAAATCCAAAAACATGTGGTATAGGTGAATTGGGTAAGCTAAAATTGTCTGCAGTGTATGTGTGTGGATGCTTCCCAGTGATGGGTTGTGGCCAGAGTAGCATCCACTGTGTAAAACATGTGCTGGATAAGTTGGTGGTTTATTTCACATATATATTTGTATTATTGTTGTTTTATATTTGTATTATTGCTTATATTTTAGTGATATAATTTTCCTGTACATTTATTGTTTATATTATATTTTATTATATATAATGTAATTATTATTTAAGCATATGTCAGTTTGGAAATATGAAGTGGACAATTTGGGGCACTTAATTGGTCAATAATTGTTTTTTTTATGTTTATATCTGTTATTTTAATTATTAATTTGATATTTATGAATAATCATTATTAATGATTTTTTCTAAATATCATTATTATAAAACATAAATATTAATTTACATTTCACTTTTCATAAAAAATATTTAATTCAATTATAATATTTGTTTTATACCTATTTTTATTGCTTATATTTTAGTGATACAGTTTTCCTTTTCCTAGTTTGGAAGTATGAAGAGGGTAGTTTGGGGCAGTTAATTGGTCAACAATTCTATTTATTGTTTATATTTTTTCCTTAAAATATATTTGCTATTTTATAATAGTGTTTTTATTATTGTAATATATATCATTGTCTTTTTGACATTGATTTCAATTAATATGAAAGTGAATCATGGAAATTAATAAGAAGCTTTTTTCAGAATAAGATCCAGGCCCTGACATCTTAATACATCTGTCCTAGAAATGGCCAAAGTCAATGATCATTTTGCTTAACTGTTCGTTTAATTATATCTGCATGGGAAATGCCACTCAATTTATAATGAAACAGCTAATAATTTTGTCCTTGATTTCTTATTTTTCTTCCACCTCCAGTGACTTTTACTTAATTGAAACAACTGTCAACTATCATACCGGCCAACTAATTTAACACGCGGTCAGTTACGCTGGAGACACGTAGCACCCTGCTAATAAATCATACCGTGGCTGTCAGCCGAGAAAAGGCCATCAAAATGTTCCTGCTAATTTTACAGAGTGCCATTTTGAGTTTGTCTGCTCCGGTTAATGCTGGCTTTCTGCTCTCCTGTCACTTTCTGCTGCCCAAGGCTGTGATCTGGTGTCTGATGACATGGGTTTATCGCCGCCGCATAGTGATTGCTTTAAAATTGGTCCTCGCTATAAGCCTGCGCCATTTGTTCAGGTAATGCAGAACAAGTGGAGGTGGCTTTGCATCTCATATGGTACGATAAATCAGGGGAAGATGTTTTGCAGTTCATTGCAATAAAATTGAGTGAAGGGTTAATTGGATAGAAAGATAGATGGATGGATGGATGGATGGATGGATGAATGAATGAATGAATGAATGAATGAATGAATGAATGAATGAATGAATGAATGGATGAATGGATGGATGGATGGATGGATGGATGGATGGATGGATGGATGGATAGATAGAATTTGACTTATCAGTACATATTCCGAGACTTACGTTTGTGGTTAATTTTTATAAAGTGAATGTCATTATATTCACTATAAAAAAGCCACTCCCTTGAATTTGTGCCGAATTTAAATTAAACTGATTTAAAGTGATAGTTCCCCAAAAATGAACATTTTATCAATAATTACTCTTCCTCAGGTCGTTCCAAACCTCTGAGAACCTTTTTGTTCCTCTTCACAACACAAATTAAGATATTTTTGATGAAATCTGAATGCTTTCTAAATATACCAAAAACTATATTACATTAAGGTTGCCGTGGGTAAGTTCCTAATTTATTAAAAAACATTACTTTAAATCATATCAACTAATGCAATATAACATTTATAACGCATTGCAATAAAAGCATAAACAATCACATTCATAACAGTGGAGATTAATGCAGAATACACTAGTCAAGCACAATCTGCCTTTGTCTTTTTTCCTCCATCTGTTGGGTGACAGTATGTACATTTGAACTAAATCTGATTAACATACACCATTTAAATGAAACATTTATTTTCAGTTAGACTTAAACAATAAAACAAACAGATTTGAAATGACAATCTCTATACCATCCTCATCATTTTTCCTTTCTTCTCAGATGGCATGGCGGGCCAAATTAAAGGTTACCATGGGCCAACTTTGGTCCACGGGCCCTAGTTTGGGCATCTGATTTAGTGGTTAGTTTATACGAATTCTTACAATCTTATTCATACAATTTAGTACAATTTGCTTACCCCCCAATGAGGGCAGGGTTTGGGTGCCATGCCTCCTTTTAAAATTGCACATTTTCGTACAACTGAACTCATATGAAGTAGCCATTAAACTGACAATTGTAAAATACTTACGTTTCCTTGTGGGATCAGGCTGTGTCTTTATGAGAGTTTTTTTTTTTTTGGTACATTTCTATGTTATTGTGTCTATGGAGGGTAAGAAAGCTTTCAGATGTCATATAGACTATGTTAATTTGTGATCTGAAGATGAGCGATGATCTCAGGGAATTGGAATGACACAAAAGTGAGTAATAAAAATAATTTTCATTTTTGGGTGAATTAATCCGTAAAAAAATGAGTTAAATCTCACATAATAAAAAAAAAACTAAGTTGAAACATGATTCAGTTGAAGAAGTTAAAATAACAGAAAAAGTATTTGTAGCGTTGTAGCAAAGTATTGATAGCGTTGTTTAACAATTCGCTGGTATATGTCTCGACTCGAGGACCTTTCCTGATCCCATCCCCCTTTTCTCTCTTCACTTCTAGTCTAATGGCCCATTTCCACTGTGTGACATGGTACAGTACGGTTCTGTACGTTTTTATGGCCATTTTCACTGTCAATAGGTACCAAAAAGCAAACCGTACCACATCACTTTTTGTGTACCCTTTCTAAAGGGTACCTAGTACGACAAAGGGTACCAAAAGGCGGAGTTAGATGCGCAGCTGAGCGCTATTGGTTTACAAAGAAACATCACCAGCGCGTACACATGCCAGGAGAATGAAAACAAAGGAACCGGAATTTTTAAAAACACAGCCGAGACATTACATCATAATAGTATACATATATAATAACGAGCCATGGTCGACCTGAGCTCAAACAAACCTTGTTGTCGTCTTGATAAACAGCCACAAAGCCAAGAAGAACAAAATCTGATGTGTCCTGTTTTTGTTTTATGACGTCGTCTAAAAGTGCGAGTTTCACTTTCTCCAGAGAGCTCGCGATTGCTCGTGTGCAGGTCTATATTTGAAATAATGAACTTCTTGAGCTGATGATAATAACGTGCGCATGATTATTGAAGGACTTCTGACATCCGATCCTTTCAGAAATGTACAAACGCGAGAGTGAAGCACAAAAAACAAAGAAGCCAAAAAAAACAAAGGAGTAAATGAATGTTTAACAACCTAAAACATAAACAAACTGCCATGTCTAATTATTATCATCGCCTTCTGGACTGTTATGAACTCGGAAAGACAGAGTAATTGAAAACTACATAAATAATATATTTTTTTATATATATATATATATATATATATATATATATAAATAATAAATAATATAACATAATATCCTATCCCAATAAGAGGCAAAGCGATAACAAAAATTAATCTTTAAAAAAATGTAACACAAAAACAAGTTATCATGGCATCCAAGATTTAAAGCTGAGGTATGTAAAATAGGATTGGCACCTAGTGGCTGAACTAGATATTTCAGTCTAAATTCTGAATATTGGAGAGGTTTTTTTTAACCCGACCACTTCTCCGACAACTCGACGCAAACGCAGATTGCCAGAGTGACGACTCCAACAGTATCAAGCTGTATGTTTATGTTTGTAATATTTGTATTGTTTGCAAATTAAAAACCACCTCACATGGACTTATACTTAAAGTCTGTCTGCTACATTCATACAGAGGTCACATTTTCGACTACGTTTACAAACATTGAGGCAGCTTCCAGGAGTAAATGATATAAGATGTGTTTTCCGCCAAAGCAACCCAGGGAGACTAAATATTATTAGGTAAACTGTCAGTGGGCGGAGTTACACACACCAAAATAAAGACAGACATTCCGACACGTAACGCACATTTTAAAAGGGTAATAACTGACTTTAGCATTGTTTTTTTTTTTTTTTTTTTATAAAAAGGTCTGTTAACTTAGCATGCAAAATGTTTTTACCTTACTGGTCAAAATGACGAGATGTAATAATTTGAACTGTGGAAATCCTTGTCAGACATTCAGTCTCAGGAATTCAACATTTCATTTGGTGAGAAGTGTTGATGAGCTCTCGGATCCTGTGAAATAAAAAAAAAACATCTGACTTTAGAGTCCCGGATGAGTCCTAAACCATCTCACTGAGTTGTTAGCATTGTTGACATTTCACAAATGGGATGTTTAGAGGGATAATTCAACTAAAAATGAGCCCATAAGGGGCCATTCATTCAGTCAGAAAGTGTTTTTTGTTCTGTGTAAACAAGCACTAGATTACACTTGCATCCTGATTATTTTAGAGCATCTGACAGCGTTCAGAAAGCATGATCTCTCATTAAAAGTACAACTTGTAAAATGAATACATTTCTGGAGCTTGCTATTGTTTCCTGTCTAACTTAACTGCATCTCATTCCATATACACAAACCTTTTGTTTTGTATTTTGAAAGTGAATGATAGCATTGTTTGAGCAAAGAAATTTTAAAGAGCAGTTCACATGGGTTTATGAAATAATATTGTATTTGCAGTTTGTAACGCAGCTGTTCTTCAATGTAAATAGTCTACATCAGTGGTCACCAGCCCCCAGGCCGCGGACTGGTACCAGTCTGTGGATCAGTTGGTACCTGGCTGCACAAGAAATCATTATTGTTGGGGATAGGGGCACTTTTATTTAGAGGTAGCACTTTCTCTCTAAGAAAAAAGAGCAGGTGCTCAAGCACCCAAAGCTCCCCTCTGCACTGATGGAATATATAAATTTTGGTAGACTATTACATCAGACAACACAGAGCACCCAAAACACTGTTGTGCTTTTTAATTTTCTCCCTTAATTAAACTTGTATCAGAGTTGCAGCAATGTTTATCAGCTTGACATCCTCTGAGAAACGGTTAATGATCACCTAGCAATCTACTTAAAACCACACACCCCAACCCCCCGGGCCACTGTAATATTTTCAAGCATTGGCTGATCTGCGGTGATAAAGAGTTTCGGACCACTTGATACTTGATAAATAAAGATGTTGACTCAAGAAGTCTTCTCTGAATTTTCTTCATAAGTCATTATACTTAAATCTTTTGCCTGCTATAGATGTCAACTCAAATAAAAAAATACATTTGCATAATCCTCGCCTCCAGCGAGATTTGATAACCAGATGTAAAAAAAAATAAGACAAATCAAAACAGACTTGACCAGCTGACCAATCAGAGCAGAGTTGGCTTATGGATGGAAGGGGTTTACAGACCTTACCGAATTGATTCAAATAAACCACATTGATTCTAACATTAAGTGCATATTATGAGAAAATGACAATGTTTTCTGACTTTAGATGTATTTGAACCTGTTGTAAAATACTCTTTAAGTCATTGATAACTGAAAATCCTTATTTAGATTACAATAACACAAACTAATAAAAATGATCTGTTATAATAGATTTCAAGGCCATTTAACATCATTGACCTTTTAAAAAATCGATGCATTTTTAATTGAGCAAGATTAAGTTAGATTTAATAAGTATGCCGGAAAGCAATTTTTTCAATGGCTACAAACTAATTAAGGGATCTTTTATAATTGTATAACAAAATTGCATACACTTCACTCTCAATTATTTCTTAAATTGGTGTACCACTTTTCCAGTCTACACTCTCAGAAATAAAGGTACAGGAGCTGTCACTGGGGCAAGACCTTTTCAAAATATACATATTTGTACCCAAAGAGTCCACAGTGTTACCTCAAAGGTGCATTTTAGTGCCCAAATGTACCTAAAAAGTACCTCTGAGGTACTATTATGGACTCTTCAGGTACAAATATGTATCTTTTGAAAAGGTACTTCCCCAGTGACAGCTCCTGTACGTTTATTTCTGAGAGTGTGTGGTGGAGAGATGATTTCCGACAGTCATTTAAGCATCTTGGGCTATAGGAGTGTGTGTTTGCTTCTTGTTTTCATCATTACAATGATCCATAATAATATGAACTATATTAGGTGCATATTTTGAGAAAATCATAATATTTTCTGATCTTAGATGTATTTAAACCTGTTGTAGGACACTTTAAAATACTCTTTAAGTCATTGGTAACTGAACATAATTATTTAGTTTGCAATAACACAAACTAAAACGGATCTGTTATAATACATGCAGACTACTTAACAACATTAGATAGGTTTAATGAGTATGCTGGAAAGCAATACTTTTATGGCTAAGAATCAAGTGAAGGCACTTTTATAATTATATAACAAAATTTCATACACTTTACAATTCTTTCATTCTTTCTTAAATTGTTGTACCACTTTTGCAGTCTATGGTGGAGAGATAATTTCAGCCAGCCATTTGAGCATCATGGGCTATCGAAGTGTCATATACGTAATATTGATAATATTAAGCACATATTATGAGAAAATCACACAGTTTTCTGACCTTAGATGTATTTAAAAATGTTGTAGGACACTTTAAAATACTCTAAAAGTCGTTGGTAACTGAATGTAATTATTTAGTTTGCAATAACACACACTAAAAAGGATCTGTTATAATACATGGAAGGCCATTTAACATTAATGACATCAAAAGCAGTACATTTTTATTGAGAAAAAAATTGTTAGATTTATATAAGTATGGTGATAAGTGTGATGAAAAGCAATATTTTATAGGAGTGTGTGTTTATGTCTTGTTTTCATCATTACAGCGATCCAGTCAGAGCTGCAGCCTCCAGACTGAGCGTGTCTGGTGTTTTCAGGCTCTGACCTTGAGCTCGTAACTCATACACTGTGGCCTTGCTGTTGTTTGTGTGTCTAACCGGCGCTGAAAAGCTTTAATAGCTCCCCAGCGCCGCAGTTGTGTCTGACCAGGTTAACTGCCCCTCACTCTTGCCGTTTACCCCCTGCACCTCTTCCCTCTGCCGGTCAAATATCCGCTTCAGTTGTAAGAGAGAACATATCGATTCGTCAGTGCTGGTTAATGAATTTTGATTGCTGTTTGGTGCCATCAGAGATACAATTTTGCTTTATTGATTAAAGGCTGCTGGGATCATTTTACACACACGTGAACATAAAATTTCATGGACGGATCACTG
Source organism: Danio tinwini (assembly GCA_903798205.1). NCBI lineage: Eukaryota > Metazoa > Chordata > Actinopteri > Cypriniformes > Danionidae > Danio > Danio tinwini. The sequence continues at coordinate 12,055,444 of CAIGQZ010034910.1, forward strand.
GATTTTATCATTAGCCTCATTTTAACCTTTCTGCATGTGTAGGTTTTGAGCGTGATATTGGAAAATTTGATTATTCGTCAAATGCCATCGAATAAGAATCAACCGTTCAATTTATTTCATGTTTATTTATATAGCTCTTGAGTCAAAGAAGCTTAACATAGAAGTCCTAGTGAACTGTGCGTTCAAGAAGTGTCCAGAACATTAGAACATCTAGACTAGAATGTCTGCTTTTCTGTACTCTTAAATGTATCTGTTGTTCTGTCATTCTGCACATCTGTCTATCTATCTATCTATCTGTCTGTCTGTCTGTCTGTCTGTCTGTCTGTCGGTCGGTCGGTCGGTCGGTCGGTCGGTCGGTCGGTCGGTCGGTCCATCCATAGATGTCCGTCCGTCCATCCGTCCGTCCGTCCATTTCATGGATGGATGAAACAACAGACAAACAGATATCTATCTATGGATGGCTGGATGGATGGATGGATGGATGAATGGATGGATGGATAGATGGATGGATTGATTGATGGATGGATGGATGGAACAACATACAAACATATCTATCTATGGACAGATGGATGGATGGATGGATGGATGGATGGATGAAATAAAAGACAAAGAGATATCTATCTATGGATGGATGAATAGATGGCTGGATGGATGAAACAACAGACAAACAAATATCTATCTATGGATGGATGGATGGATGTATGGATTGAACAACAGACAAACAGATATCTATCTATGGATGGATGGATGGAAGGAACAACAGACAAAAACAAATATTTATCTTTGGACAAACAGACAAATGGACGGACGGATAGATGGAACAACAAACAAACAGATATCTTATCTATGGATGGATGGATGGATGGATGGATGGATGGATGATGGATGGAACAACAGACAAACATATATCTATCTATGGACAGATGGATGAATGGGTGGATGGATGGATGGATGGAACAACAGACAAACAGATATCTATTTATGGATGGATGGTTGGATGAAACAATAGACAAACAGATATCTATTTATGGATGGATGGTTGGAACAACAGACAAACATATCTATCTATGGATGGATGGATGAAAAGACAGACAAACAGATATCTATTTCTGGATGGATGGTTGGAACAACAGACAAACATATCTATCTATGGATGGATGGATGAAAAGACAGACAAACAGATATCTATTTCTGGATGGATGGATGGAAAGACAGACAAACAGATATCTATCTATGAACGGATGGATGGATTGGATGGAACAACAGACAAACCTATTGGCATCTATGGATGGATGAATGGATGTAACAACAGACAAATGAATATCTATGGATGTATGGATGGATTGATGAATAAATGGAACGACAGCCAAACAGATATTTATATGTATGGATGGATGGATGGAAAGACAGACAAACAGATATCTATCTATGGATGGATGGATGGAAAGACAGACAAACAGATATCTATATATGGATGGATGAAAAAACGACAAACAGATATCTATCTATGGATGGATGGATGGAAAGACCGACAAACAGATATATATGGATGGACGAATGGATGGATGGATGAAACAATTCACGAACAGATATCTGTCTATAGATGGATGAATGGATGGAACAACAGACAAACATACAGTATATCTGTCTATGGATGGAAAAAACGATATCCATTTATGGATTATGGATGGATGGAATGACATAAACAGTTATTTATCTGACATTTGAAAATAATCTAATTACCACCTTCTGTATATATGTTCTGTAAGACAGATATCTATTGTTTATTTGTTTGTTATTTATTTCGACGGTTTGCTTTGTCGTTCATTCAATATTTTTTTTCTATTTATCGTTGTCTGTTAAAAAATAAGCTTTCAAATAAGCAATATATATACACAGTTATTTACAAATATTAGTTCATATTTATTTTCCTTACCACATTTTAAAATAAAATAAAAAAAATAAATTTATTGCAGTAATTTATTTAAAATATAAAAATATTGACAGTAAACTAATAATATCATCCAGGTCAATTGCATGATATCATTTAATATTTAATAAAAACGAGAAACACAAATAATTACTGTAGAATTCATTTGCGGTGTTTTTGTCTGTCTGAGCCTCTTTACATTCATCCATGGAGCTCATCCAGCAGAACATGATTCATTTCCAGTCCAGCAGTGTATGGTTATGTGAGCTGATTCCTCCTGATTTCCTTCATCTTCATCCGCAGTGTGTGGGTCTCTTCGACTGGCCGAATGAAAGGCTTTGTTCTGAGTCACTCTGTTCAGTGGAGGACTTCAAATGAATGAACTCATTGGTGCAGCGCAAGGCCAACTATGTAACACTATTCCGCCAACTCATTTGGCCTGGAAACACTGATGAGAACCTTATCAGTACACAGCGGATGACAAGCACAGTCCAGCCTCACACTGACACATTTTTGGACCACTCGACAGCCTAAAGGACAATTGTGGCCTTTAATCTTAAGCTTTAGAAAACAAATACTTGTTGATTACCACAAAATAATTGCTGTAACTACAATATTATTGTTAAGAAATGAGAATTTTGATGGTGACGTGGTGGCACAGTGGGTAGCACATTCGCCTCACAGCAAGAAGTTGGCTGGTTCGAGCCTCGGCTGGGTCAATTGACATTTTTGGGTTAAGTTTGCATGTTCTCTCCATGTTTGCGGGGGTTTCCTCTGGGTGCTCTGATTTTCCCCACAGTCCAAAGACATGTGGTACAGGTGAATTGGGTATGCTAAAATTGACCGTAGTGTGTGAATGAGTGTGCATGGATGTTTCCCAGTAATGGGTTGCAGCTGGAAGGGCATCCGCTGTGAAAAACATATGCCTGATAAGTTGGTGGTTCGTTCCGCTGTGGTGACCTCAGATTAATAAAGAGACTAAGCCGAAAAGAAAATGAATTAATGAATAAATAAATGACTGAGAATTTTGATTTGTCTAAAAAATAGAGGTTATGGTCAGGCACTTGAAAATAAAATTAACGGAACCACTTTTTTGAGGATTTTTAAAATATTGTTATTTTAGACATTATTTATTCTGTCAAAGCTTTTGTTTGTTTGAGCTCTTTAATTTATATATTTTTCCACTGTCAGTTTAGTTTCTTTCTAGAAGTGAATACAATTTAAAGTTACATTTTTCTTCTCTGATGTTAACTGTTAAACAGAAATAAAAATATCAATGGAATATTAAAAATATTTCTGTTTTAACCCTTACATATAGGACTTAACGAACGAACATAAATTGTTCGTTCGTTCCTTTGTTCATTCGTTCGGTTGTTCGTCGGTCAGTCAGTCAGTCAGTCAGTTCGTCAGTCAGTCAGTCAGTCAGTCAGTCAGTCAGTCAGTCAGTCAGTCAGTCAGTCAGTCATCCATCCGTCCGTCCGTCTGTCCGTTCATCAGTCATCCATCAATCCAATATTTAAGTAACAATCCATCCGTTATCCATCGATCCAGTCTTTAAGTAACGATCCGTTCGTCCGTCTGTCCATCAGTCATCCTTCAATCCAGTATTTAAGTAATAATTCATCCGTCCGTCTGTCCATCCCTCCGTCATCCATCGATCCAGTTTTTAAGTAATGATCCGTCTGTCTGTTCGTTCACCAGTCATCCATCAATCAAGTATTTAAGTAACGATCCATCCGTCCGTCCATCATCCATTGATCCAGTATTAAGTAACGATCTGTCCGTCCATCTGTCATCCATCGATCCAGTATTTAAGTACCGATCCGTCCGTCTGTTCAACCGTCATCCATCGATCCAGTATTTAAGTAACGATCCGTCCGTCTGTCCAACCGTCATCCATCGATCCAGTATTTAAGTAACGATCCATCCGATCGTCCGTCATCCATCGATCTAGTATTTAAGTAACGATCCGTCCGATCATCCGTCATCCATCGATCCAATATTTAAGTAACGATCCGTCCGTTTGTTATTGTACAAATATTTGATTGGTGGCTACACTAGTTTTCACTGAAAAAAAGCTTTAAAAATGTTATGAATATATAATTTTACAGTTTAATTATTAAACATAATATTTTGCAGAATTGAAAACCTGAAATAGGATTTTTTGCAGTACTTTTTTATAAACCCTGTTAAATAATAACTTGACTTTTAGTTAATAATTTGGAATAGTGGCAGAATGTAGATTTTTCTGATGAATCATCTGTTGAACTGCTTCCAGTCATCACAAATACTGCAGAAGACCTATTGAAACGGCATGGACCCAAGTTTCTCATAGAAATCAGTCAAGTTTGGTGAAGGAAAAATTGTGGTTTGGGGTTACATTCAGTACTGTATGTGGGCGTGCAAAAGATCTGGAGAGTTAATGGCAACATCAACAGGCCTGAGGTATCAAAACATTTACTCATTACATTACAAACCACAGGAGAGGGCAAATTCTTCAGCAGGATAGTAGTCCTTCTCATACTTCAGCCTCCACATCAAAGCTCCTGAAAAGTGCTCCAGGATTGGCCAGCTCAGTCACCAGACATGAACATTATTGAGCATGTCTTTGGTAAGATGAAGAAGGCATTGAAGATGAATCCAAAGAATCTTGATGAACTCTGGCAGTCCTGCAAAAATGCTTTCTTTGCCATTCCAGATGACTTTATTGATCAGTTATTTGAGTCATTGCAGAGATGTAAGGATGCAGTCGTCCAAGCTCAGAGGGGAGTGACGGAGTCGTACACAATATTAATCCTTTTTCCACTTCACCATGACTTTATATTCTATACTGTTCATTATTTCTGTTAAGTGACAAGACTTTTGTCTAAGCAAAGTCAGACATTACTGTTCTAATCAAATAATTAAAAAGCAAGGCATGATCATATTTTATTTTGCTAAAATAAGCATAATCTGGAGGCCTTTGCCTTTCATATAAGCCACTTCTGATACCAAATGATTGACTAGAATTCAAGTTATTATTTGTTGTTCTTAAAACTGGATAGAGAACAAGACTTTTGTCAGGTAGTGTAACTATATTTTTACACCAACAAAATTGGTACATAAACATTTTTTCTCTGAGAAAATGCTTGTAAAATGTAATGAATTTAGCAATTTAATTATAAAACATAACATTTGAAGTATAGAAAACCTGAAATAGTATGCATGGATGTAAAATAAATTTAAAAAGTACTATTTTAATTTGTGGAACTAAAATATACATATTGTACATATTGTCTGATCCCAATACATTTCCATTTTTAAAGCATATTGGCACGTTGTGTTCAAATTACTCATACTTTATTTTCCTAGTAGTAAAAAATGCCTTTAAAACGTCTTGAATATAAACCTTTAAAACCTTTAGCTTCAAAAATATTTTTACAGTATAGCTGCAATAAAAGTACAACAGGACCTTTAAGTTTATTTTCTTACTTATGATCCTTATTTTATTTAAAGTATCAAGTAGGATTTTAGTTTTATTTAACCTTTTTGTCTGGCATATGATCACACATCCACATGGTTTAGTCAGGACCCTATTTATTTGACAGGATCTCAGACCTGTTCAAGCAACTTAAATAACATGTTATCACAGTTACCTTTCCGCATTTTCCATGTATCTGATTTCCAGCGTGTTTGACACCATTGATAGTGCTGTTGTAAGGCATGATAGTCCTGCTATTGTTTTCCCAGAGGGAGATGCACTGCAGATCAGAAAGCCACATTATGAGGTTATTTACTGCTTGGACTCTATGCCCTTTCCGCTAAAGGTCGACTGGGAAAACATGGATATTGTTCTCCTGTCGTGTCCTCACAGACAGCAGGGAAATTAATGTTCAGCCGAGTGATAGCTTTCTGATCAGTCAGATCAGTGTGATTACAATCTCACTAGACTCCATTATTAAACACCTGTCTATCACGGTTGACTTCTGGAAGTGCAAAATTGTCTAGATGTTCACTTGATGAAAGCTATGAAAAGAAGAAGAAGAAAAAAAACATTGTTTTATAAGCTGCTCAATCTCTTAAATTTGCTTGGCTATTTGTAGGATGAATTGCCACACAAATACGGCTTTAAGATTTGCTTTATGCATTACATTTAAATATGAGTCAGTTGCTTTGTTTACATTCAATGTTGTGAATTTAACATATGCAAAAAATTGGAATATCACGGAGAATAATTTGTGAATAGAGCTTTATTTCCATCCCATGTGTTCCAGAAGACAAAGTTTGCCAGTTCCTGAAAAACTGGTAGAAATTATCAGTAATTATCAATAATTAAGTTGTTGCAACCGGGGAAACCGCTGTAGATCTAAAAGGATCATTTGATTCACTGAATCATGAACTGGAGACTTTCTATGACCAGAAAATTTGAATCAGTGCATTATTAACTGGAGACTCGCTTTGACCGGGTCAATTAAATCATTAAATAGTTTATTAGATATTTAGTTTAACTGGACCATTTGAATCAGTGAATCATTTACTGGAAACTCACTTTGACTGGATCATTTGAAGCAGTAAATCATTAGCTGGAGAGATTAGACTGGAGCTTTTGAGTTTGCGAATTGTTTACTGGAGACTCACTTAAGGTGCTTTCGACTTGAACCACGGCTGCAGCCGGTGATCAGTGAGATTAGCCGAGCGCAGGTGGATTGGAGCTGCAAACAAGACTGTCAGGTCAGAGACCCCGGGTCTCGTATTTTGCTGCATGATGACAAATCACATGGCGAGGTCAATGATTTATTTATGTATTTATACATTTAAACATTAATCCAAAAGAATTTAACAAAAGGACATTCCCAAAATAAGTGAGTTACACTTTCAGTGGAAATACTCATTTGAATCAGAGAATCATTAGCTGAAGACTCACTCTGACTGGATCTTTTGAATTAGTGAATTGCTTACTGGAGACTCAATCTGACTGTATCATTTGAATCAGTAAATCATTAGCTGTAGACTCTCTCTGATTGGATCATTTGAATCAGTGAATCAATTACTGGAGACTCACTCTAACTGGATAATTTGAATTAGTGAATTGTTTACTGGAGACTCACTTTGACTGGATCATTTGAATTAGTGAATCATTAGCTGGAGACTCACTCTGACTGGATCATTTGAATCAGTGAATCATTAATTTCAAAGGGCCCTTCCAAGTGAGCAGTTTTGCTTAGAATAACACTTTCATAAGGTGGCCATTGTTTTTTCACTCCAAAGTGCCATTCAGGGGGTTATGTATCCCATTTGGAATGTACAATCATTCTGTTTAGTTCATTTGAATCAGTGAATCATTTGCTAGAGAATTCAAAAATCTGGATCATTTGAATCAGTGAATTGCTATTTGGACACTTACTCTGAATGGGTAATTGAAACAATGAATCATTAGCTAGAGATTCAATTTTACTGGACAGAATTAAAACTAGATAATAATGTAACTGATATCAATAATAATGATGGCGACATGGTGGCTCGGTGGTTAGCACTGTCACCTCACAGCAAGAAGATCGCTGGTTCGAGTCCCGGCTGGGTCAGTTGACATTTCTGTTTGGAGTTTGCATGTTCTCCCCGTGGCACAGTGGATTTCCTCCAGGTGCTCCGGTTTCCCCCACAAGTCCTATATGTGGTATAGGTGAATTGAATAAACTAAATTGGTCGTAGTGTATGAGTGTAAATGAGTGTGTATGGGTGTTTCCCAGTGATGGGTTGCAGATGGACGGGCATCAGCTGCGTAATGCATATACTGGATAAGTTGGTCGTTCATTCCGCTGTGGCAACCCCAGATTAATAAAGGGACTAAGGCGGAAAGAAAATGAATAAATTAATAATAACAATAATGATAATAATAATAATGATGGCGACACGGTGGCTCAGTGGTTAGCACTGTCGCTTTACAGCAAGAAGGTCACTGGTTAGCGTCCCGGCTGGATCAGTTGGCATTTCTGTGTGGAGTTTGCATGTTCTCCCTGTGTTCGCGTGGATTTCCTCTGGGTGCTCCGGTTTCCCCCAGAGTCCAAAGACATGCGCTATAGGTGAATTGAATAAATTAAATTGGCCGTAGTGTATGTGTGTAAATAAGTGTGTATGGATGTGTCTCAGTACTGGGTTGTAGCTGGAAGGGCATCTGCTGTTTAAAACATATGGTGGATAAGCTGGCCGTTCATTTCGATGTGGTGACTCCTGATGAATAAAGGGAGTAAGTGAATAAATAAACAATAATAATGATGACATCAATAATAAAAACACTGCCCTGTCTGCTTATGTTCATTTGCATGATGCTTGATGCCTTGTAAATCTTTTTTCTTAAGTGAGTTTTAACATTTGTACAATTCTCTTAGGATTTCTGCACTGTCAAAAAAAAGGTACACGATGGTACAAACAATGTTCCTTAAGGAAAAAATTTTTACCCTATATGGTACAGAAAAGACCTCTTATGATACAGTTCTGTACCTTTTATGGGACAACTGAAATGAAGGTACACAACTGTTCTCATATAAAAGGGTAAAAAAGTGTTGGACAACTTTATTACAATACAGTACCTATGACAAAAAAATATTACTGGAAAGGCAAAGTGATTTTATGAATACATTATATATTAAAACATGAATCATCACTTAAAAGCACATGTTTAAAGAAACTCATAAACATTAATTATTAAGCTCTATAATACAAAACAACTGGTAAAACAAAACTATAGGTATTGTAAACTAAACATTTAAGACATTTTAAATAAATGTTTGGTAAGCATTTTTGACACTGTTGAGGTACAAAGTGTCACTGTGGTGGAACCTTCATGAATCAGATTTGAACCTTTGATGAAGGTACAATATTGTATCTGCAGGTTTTAAAAAAAACAAAGGTACATTTTGGTTTCCCATGGTACAAATCATGTCCTTAAAGGTACAAACTGCAATGGTGCAAATTTGTTTCTTTGTCTTAAGGTACAATTCTGTCCCATAAAAAGGTACTGCCCCAGTGGCAAGGGTTTGTACCTTCTTTGGTACAAGATTTTTTCTAAGAGTGTATAATTTATGCAATATTCTAAAAAAAAAAAATCTGTAATTTTATGGTTTATTTCCGGCAGCTGGGGTGCTGGAAATAAACTGTAAAATAATGGACATTAAATCACAGAAATTTACTTAAATTTCAGGTAAATTTCTGTAATTCAACCTCTATTATTTTACAATAAATTTCTGTAATTTAACAACAAATTATTTCAAATTATTATAAAATTACGGATTTTTTTTACAGTGTATGTGGATGGAAACAGGATTTGTATTCCAGTTTGGCTGCAACACTGTATAATTGGCAGTGATATCTTGTCTTCTCTGCTCTGGTTTCTGTATTTGCTCTGAAAAAGCTTTCAGCAGATTCAGACTCGAGCCCAAGCTCCAGGGAAATATTGGAATAGTCTGGAAGCAAAGGTGAACACACACACACACACACACACACACACACACACACACACACACACACGCAAGCACGCTCAAGCGTCCGAGGCCTGTAGTCTTTGTACCTGACACTCCACGAAAGTCACCCTGAAAGGAGATGCAATAATCCTCTGTAACTGCATCCATGCAGGAGCGAGGAGACTCAAAGAGCCAATCTGGCCTTTAATCTTGAGAGAAGAAGTGCACATGATTTCTAACCTCTTCCATCAGCTCTTCTTCCCCCATCATCTGCCTCATCTACCGTCCTCTGTCCAGATCACACACAGCAACCTCCGCACTTCTGGATACATACAGCATCAAATAACCATGAGCAGATGCAGGGTTTTTATATAAATAATTAAATATATGTACTCCACACAGATCGTTCATTTAAATTAAGATTTCCTATTTGCTTTACAATTTGCTTTATTGCTTTACAACAATATATTTTTGCATATACTTTATATTTGTCAGTATCAAAGCACAAACTAGAACTGATCTAACAAAATACAAATAAACCCTATTTAATAAACAGGAAAAATCAAGAGAAGCATAATAAAATATCACATATTAGTTTGAATTGATTTAATTTATTTAGTTCAGTTTAATATACATGAGCAATATCACACTCGTAGCAGTGTGTTATGGCTGTATATCGGCACTGGTGGGAGGTGTTAGTGGCCCACTAGTGACATCATACAGCCATATCACACTGCTACGAGTGTGACATTGCATGTATACAACAGTTCGACGGCGTAATGGTGTATATAAAAAAGGAAATCAAACACGGAGAGTCTTAAAAAATCTTTTGTAAGAGGAACTAATTTCTTCCGCCATTCATTCACATCTGCAGCTGAGCGTCAGAATAGTAGAAACCTACTTCACAAATGTCACTTTAGAGCTAGAGTTTAAATGATTCTCTAGTGTAATGTTTAAAATGATGACAAAATATTTTGCTGACATTTTAAGGTTATAAGGCTGAACAGCATGAAATGCCATCAGTCTACAGAGATTTCCCAGTTGCAATCGGGAGATCACAATAATTACCCCGAAAAAGCCAGAGCAAAACAAACACTGCTAGATTACCATAGTATACATACAGCACTACAACATACAACAGAGAGATTAACTTAGAGTGTCACTTACCTAATTTGTAATGATTTGTTCAGCTGTAGTTTGAAACTTACACAGAAAAAAAGGCTGTTTTTCTCCACTAAGGACTTATTATGCGTCTCTGTCGCCATCTTGTGGCTGAACGTTGACCGTCTTTGCTCTGCTCAGAATGACAGACTAATGGCTGCCAACACATTGAATTTCAGAAGTTCTAAATATAAAAAATAGGCACTATCCTTATAAATAAACTGCATAGTTTCAATTTAAACAACGGAATTCTCGCCTTAAAAGCCTTAAAAGTATATGTTGTACAACAGCTGCAATACTGTATTTGTCAAACTGTAGTCCTCTGCTTGCCACTCATGTGGGCAGAGTAAAACACAAGCAAGAAGCTGTACAAGTGCTGATATTACTTTAATATCTCAGGGCTATCAGCCAATCAGATTCGACAACCAGACAGAACTGTTTATATAAATTTTGCATTAACTTGTGTAAATTTAAAGGTGTTATTTTTCTGAAACTTGTTAGGTGATCAAATTCTTATTTTAATGTATACAACTGTTTAATAAAACTGTTCCGTTTATATTTATTTGGTTATATAGTACAGGACTTTTTTGGGGGTTGTTATGGTAATATTGTTATTGCAATAAATACCAGAAAATATTGTGATATATAAAAAAACATATTGCCTATTATGGAACTGTATTGCAGTCAAAACCTGCCTGGATCTAATTTAACTATGCGATTCCTAAAAATAATTGCACACCTTAGAATGTTCATCAGCCAATCAGAATTAAAGTATTTAAATGGCCTCGTATAAACATGTATAATTGAGCAGTGTTTTTGAGGTGTGGCACTGAGCACATTGCAAACACAGACATCAGGGTGTCTCAAACATCCTTCAAACCTCCAGCCTTTATTCAATCTCACTGCAATTTGCTCTGTATCAAATTACAGTCACCTCTGCCATTTTGGAAATTGCAGCAAACTGAGGAAAACTGTAGAATTGAGCAACCGAGATGAATAATTGGACTGTGGTGTGGTTTTGCCTGTCTGAGAGCTGATGATGTCATCTTCATGATATGAATGAGGAGTGTGTCTCATCTGATGTACAGTAGCAGAGCTGGGCATCAAATGCTCCAATTATATTTCATGTATGAAGGGCTTATGCGGCATGGGTGGTGAAATCATTCACAACTGCTTTCCCTAATGGATTTTCCCTCACTGTAAAGTTTAAAAGCCGCAGTCATCACGCTACTGGGGCCAATTCTGAAGTGCATTAAACTTTTTGTAGTCTTATAAAAGTTGGTGGAGCTGCACACCTTGGCTTTCAGAGAGTGCTCTTTGCCTTTATTATATGGAAATGTGGACTGGCTGAGTGTCTAGCATGCAAGAGAAAAACATTAATAGAGTTTTATTAAGAATGTACAAAATTGATATAAACCTAATTGGGAGTTACTGAGGTGTGATTATTACAAAAGGGGCATAATATGGGAAAATATTATTTATTCCTGCTCATATCTGTCTATGTCTCTGTCTGTTCATCCATCCATCCATTCATCCACCTACTCATCCATCCATCTACCCATCCATCCATCCATCCATCCATCCATCCATTGATTCATCAAATTTATCCATCCACCCACTTATCCACCCATCCATCCATCGTATGTCCATCATTTACATCAATTGTATCCATCCACCGTATCCATCCATCATTATATTGTTTGCATCCACCCACCCATCCATCCATCCATCCTTCATTCTATCTATAGTTAATATATTTATCCACCCATCCATCCATCCATCCATCCATCCATCCATCCATCCATCCATCCA
>CAIGQZ010034910.1:12072991-12088244 GCA_903798205.1 Danio tinwini
CCATCCATCCATCCATCCTTCTAGCTATCATTTGTATTTATCTACCTGCCCATCAATCCATTCATTGTATCCATCCATCCATCGTTTGCATCCATCCATCCAACCATCATTTGCATCAATCTATCCATTTTTTGCATCCATACATACATCGATCCATTGTTTGCATCCATCGTTTACATCCATCCAGCCATCATTTGCATCCATCCATCCATCCATCCATCCATCCATCCATCCATCCATTCATACATATATCCATCCATCCATCCATCCATTTATCCATTCATACATGCAAACATATATCCATCCATCCATCCTTCCATGCATACATACTATATTAAAATATGTCTGCTTTGAATGCTGAATAAGTGTATTTCTTTTTATCTAATTTAGGCTAAATTTGTTGACTTTAAACCCAAACTTCTACCTAACAGGTGTCATTAGATTCACCAAAGCGTCTTTAGAAATTACTTTCTCGTTAGCTCATTTATATTTATGAAGTATTTGTGATCAGTGTGCACTTTACTGTACTCGGATGCGCTCGTGTACTTTTAGCACTGCCACAATCATTATATTCATCCCAGTGGCCCAGGTCACTTCCAGGCCAGCAAAACACTAAAGTCCTCTTTCATCGCATCACGCATCATGTGAAGACAAAACATCTGCCCTCGCTTATAAAGTATCAACATCTGCGTCCTACTTTAAAAAAAAAATTAAATAAAACACACACACTGGGAAACTCAGTCAAGCAGCATCCAAATCCACAACCAAAAGTCTGGAGCTTCTTCTCCTTGAGTGCCGAACTGGGTCAAGATAAGAGCTCCAGCATCATGGAGAAGATAAGCGACTGGTTTTTGAGTTTTGTTGTTGTTGTTTCCGGGAGTTGAGCGCGTGTTTGAAGCACTGCGTTTCTAATGTGGGTTTAGACAGACAGCCAGGCATGATGTTGCGTCTCTTTCTCCAAACCGCAGGAACATTGTCTTCTGGCAGATGTCCATCACTGCCTCATTATCAGCAGCACTGCGCTTCACTTTCACTGAGCTGGAGACAGACTTCATCAGCTCACGCCTATAAGACATCATGTTTTATCTGCCTGCCAATAATATCTCAGGAAATTCTACATATTAGGCCTCCTGAATTATTTGCACCCCTGTATATTTCTTTCCCCAAATTTTGTTTAACGGAAAGATTTTTTTTCTCACATTTCTAAACATAATAGTTTTAATAACTAATTTCTAGCAACTGATTTTTTTTTTATCTTCACCATGATGACAGAACATAATATTTTACTGGATATTTTTCAAGATACTATTATTCTGCTTATAGTGACATTTAAAGGCTTCACTAGGTTAATTAAGTTAACTAGGCAAGTTATTGTTTAATAGTGGTTTGTTCTGGAGACAATTGAAAAAAAAATTGCTTAACGTGGCTAATAATATTGCTTAACGGGGCTAAATATATTGCTTAATAGGGCTAAAAATATTGATAATGTTTTTTATCTAGCCGAAATAAAACAAAGACTTTTTCCAGAAGAAATAAACATTAAACGAAAAAGTGTAAATTCCTTGCTCTGTTAAACATCACTTGGGAAATATTTTAAAAAGAAAAAAAATCACATTAGGGCGAAATTTTTTTGTATAATTTATATTTTAGAATAATTTAACTGTAAATACATACACGCATGCACACATACTCCAAAGTAGTGCTGTCAGTAGCTATGTTTTCATCTACCTACTGTACATATTTTTCTGTTATTATTATTATATATATTTTTTGGAATATTGCATAAAAAATGTTTAAAGGGCCATGAAACCCTCACTTCAAGCGGTTCAAGTCTACCTCAGAAATCTTTCAAAAAATGCTCGGAGATGGGTGTGGAGCTCTGCCAGCAGAGAGAGGAATGGGCGTGGCTAGCAGTGCAGGAGAAAAAGATGGGAGCGAACAACTTTAGTCAACTGTTGTCAAATTGTGAGGAGACCCATGATTTTACAGTTTACAAAGTTAAAATGCAAAGAAATAGCAGTAATTGAATGTCCTTCTACATTTGTTATTCGTAATTTCATATACACATAACCAGGGCTTGACATTAACTTTTTTGAGCGCCAGCCACTGTGGCTAGTAGTTTTCCAACATTACTAGCCACTCGCCATTTTCACAAGCCACAATTTTGTTGTCGGGAAAATATATTTTATATGCATAAATTTGACTTTGCATGCTAAAATGACTTGAATTTTAGGCATTGTGTTATGTCCACATGCCTCCTCATTTATTTAACTTTTTTTGTGTATGAACTTGCTCAATGAGCAAATGGCCTGTGGTTTTACTGTGCCACATTGCAATTCATTTTTATTTCACAGGACTTCTCAGGGCTCAACACCGAGGATTTACCAAATTTATCTCTGACCACACCAAAAATAAATAATTATTTCTTAGCCACAAATGTTAAATAATATGTCAGCACATGCAAAATATAGCTGTATGCATGCTCTTTTTATTCAACAAAACCTTTCTTAAAAAAACAATTGCATAAAAAAACCTAATTATTGACATGTATCTAAAACTATGCACAGTAGCCTAGTCTGTTCAGGCTAAAGGTCTCTCAGACCACTAGTTAACTACACATACATGGGGAGTTAATCTCCTATTAAAGCAATGTTATTGTAACAATGATAATTAAACAATATTAACAAAAATAACTGTAAGCAAAAGAAAGCAGGTGAAAAACAAACCGTTTGTGATAATAGAAGTTTCATCACTCACACACGGGTAACGTTAGGCCCATATCTGTTCTGTTCAAAGAACAATTCTAACAAAACTGGCAACCGCTGCTGCTCACAAAGACGAATTTTAGAAACATCTGAAGCTTTTTGAAGCCGCGGGATTGTGTGTGCACGAGCATCACTTTTTGTCCAGTTTATTTCAAACAGAACCGATCACAGCAGTTGCTTTTTCTCTAGGCACGGTTGCTTTGCGCCAGGAAACGGGAGCGCACATGCTTTTTAAACAGCCGCGCGCATCACATCACCTGTGCGCGTGAGTGATCATCCTCTCATTTGGTATTCACCTGCTTTTGTTTTGCTCACGCGAACGCTATTTTCGTCGGTCATGCTGCTTCTCGGTTCTAAGATGACATTTGCACACATATTGGGCCATTTTATTGTCGAACCCTGCTTTAAGTAAAGATATCATTTAAAAATGATCTTCAACCAGCCAAAGTGGCTAGTGAGAGAGTCTGTCTTACCCGCCACGGCTGAAATCTACCCGCATTTGGTGGGTTGGTGGGTGTTAATGTAAAGCCCTGCACGTAACCATAATTTATTGTATCTTTATAAAGATAATGATCTTTATATAAACATTATAAATGAGGAGGACTTCTCTCCTCCTCAATCCCTGGGTCTGAATGCAGACACAGTGGATAGCAGTGCAGCAGGTCTCTTGCCCTGTCTATTGTAATCTAGAGGATTTTAAACACATGGCGAACACAGCAGCATGGATATAGGCGATGTGTCTGTAACAAACTCAACTGATAAAAGACAAAGTCTGCCATTCTTCAATTCTCGTACAGCTCTCCCGACAAAAATGCTTGCTGCAAACCAACAGCTTTGCTGTATCAGCCCTGACAGAATCATTGGGAAAAACATGCAACAAACACATACGACTCGTGCTGTGCTCGGTCTCACCCAGTCATTTATTGGGTCTCACAGCGTGGCAGGTCTGCCTTGCCTTCGGAAAGCATGTGCTCTCATGAATAATTAAGAAGCAGGGTCTTCTCATAGGACAAGAAAACGCCGTCATGAATAATAATGAGAAACAGACGCGTCATCACTCCACTAGCGATCAAGTGATTATAAAAATAGGCACGATGATAGCAATAATGAATAAACTAGTGCTGGAACGACCACATTATAAAATGTCTAAAATGTTGTTTTGGTCATTCTAAAATGCATTAGCCAAAGTTTATCATTAAAGTGGTTCAGTATTATTCCCTCCCAGAAGTCTGAGGCCCCAAAATAGGGTCTCATGTCTTCAAAAGCCACCACGCATTCATTGCATTTAGTCTTAATCTTCTGAGGCGCAAGCATGAAAAATGTTGTTATTTCAGAGGTTTATTTTATTTATTTATTTGTTATACAAATTTGCTGCCTGTGTAAAACTCTTTTTTTTTTTGCTTTACAATATCACAATAGTGTCATCACAATGAATGTGATTCGAATAAAAATTGTCAGAAGACTGTATTGTTACACCTCATACTGTATAATAGTACTATAGTTGATAACTCATTGCCATTCAATTCATTTTTATTTCTATAGCTCTTTACAATTTAGATTGTGTCAAAGCAGCCTAACATAGAAGTTCTAGCGAATTGAAACTGTGTCAGTCTAGTTTTCAGAGTTGAATTTCAGTTTAGTGTGGTTTAATTTTCACTGCTGAAAGTCCAAGCACTGAAGAGCAAATCCATCGATAAGCAGCTCCACAAGTCTCAAATCAAGCAATTATATTAAAATAAAATAAACAATTAATAACTCCTCCGCTACAGATTCTGCAGTGTTTATCAACTCTGGGTTTCAACATGCAGAGCAGCAGCCAAATACCTCTTCTCTCAAATTCAGCATAGCAGACATTTCCCAACTAATCTTGTTGATCCGCAGTCTGAGCAAATTTATCCTTGCTTCTTTTCATGCTGTCAGTCAGACGAGAAGATCTTTATGAACGCAAGACTGCTCAGAGAGAGAGAGACTGGTGCAAGAGGATCACAGTGGTTGAAGACACTGCAGGTAAAAAGGGGAAAATAACTAATCATTTATTTATCCTTTATTTTGGTCCTAATAAGATTAGCAAAAACCTCTTCTTCAGCATACGTCTCCAGTTGAACAATTACACTAAGAATTGCAAACATTTACATGTTTTCTAAAAAAGTTATGTTTGAATATATAAGTAAGCCATTATTTAAATAAATATTTTTAATTTTGAATACATTTTGGACATCAAATCTGAATATTGGATAAAATCAGGTTAAATTTAGTAAAAGTTCAATATGTATTTCATTTGTTGTGGTCATATTAGAATCAAATGCTTTTACTGAGGGTCTTTTTATTACTCCACAATTCAGAAAATACTATATGATCAGCCAGAAATACATTTTCACATTAGATTTTGAATAAAATGTAAACAATATGGCTAATTATTTATGTTCATAATCCACTGTAAAAACCTTTAGAATATAGATAAGAATAAAACTGTAAAGTGTGATTTATATATGAGATGCTGAAGTAAAGTTTCATGGCTCAGTGGAGAAGAGAAAAACTCTTTGAGAAAAATATGTACTGTATTGCTATTGCAATCTACAGACAAGTAGATACA
The DNA here is from genome assembly GCA_903798205.1 of Danio tinwini. Classification (NCBI taxonomy): domain Eukaryota; kingdom Metazoa; phylum Chordata; class Actinopteri; order Cypriniformes; family Danionidae; genus Danio; species Danio tinwini. The sequence goes on from CAIGQZ010034910.1 coordinate 12,078,350, forward strand.
ATAGAATAAAAGGAACACTTCAGAGTGTATTTATTATATCATCTTTCCATTGACCTTAAAGAAACACTTAAAATCTCTAAATTGATGTGCATTATGAAACATTTTTTGTTTGTTTTGTTTGAAGTGTCTGCCCTAAAAGTTTCATCTACGTTATGGGTTCAATAAGTTAAATTGTTTTCTAATGTAGTAGGAATTTGACTTGGGCAAGTAAAAAAAAAAAAAAATCTCAGAAATTGGTTTTATATGCTCATTTAATACTCCATAAAATACCCCTACAATCAGTAGGTTCATAATTGACCATATTTGGATTGGTAATATATATTAATGAGCTCCGCTCTGATGTGCAACTTTCACAGGTGCACACAACATGATGTACGCTGAACACAGACAATATTCATTCATTCATTTTCTTATTTGGCTTAGTCATATAAAAAACTTAATTTGTCAAGAAACTATTTCAACAAACAAAGTAGATGTTACAATTTTAGGTTTATGTGACCTTCATGGAGAGAGTCAGCTCTCTAATGTAAACCCATCAGAGTAACGTTAACCTATTTTGCTGAAAAGATCTGTTATGGATAAAGGCTAAATTCTAATTAAACTTGACAAAAGAGACTGATAGAGATTGTATTGTGTTGTTTTTTTTAAGCTACAATGTCAAAGAAAACACAGCCAGGAATTAATATCAGCCCCTGCATGAACAGATGACAGTTGAGCTGAGTGATCCAAGACGATTTAGAAGTCTTGTTGACACATACACATCAAATTTTACAATAAACACAATAAATTAACAAAACACACAATTAAACATACATTATGCCACTTTGGGGTAAAGCTGAATAAATGCATAATTATTAAATCCTGCATTTTGCATCCTGATGCATGTTTCAGCTACACTGTAAAAAAAATCCGTAATTTTAGTTTATAAAAAAAAACATAAAATAACGGCTGTTAAATTACAGAAATGTACTGTAAAATAACAGACATTAAATACAGTAATTTCCTTAAATTAAAATTTCTAGTAAATTACTGTAATTCATCCTCTGTTATTTTACAGTAAATGTCTGTAATTTAATGGCTGTTATTTTACCTTCTTTTTTTTCTGCACCCCAGCTGCTGGAAATAAACCGTAAAATTACAGTTTTTTTTTTACAGTGTAGTTTAAACAGATGGCTCAGTCATTACTCAGTAACGTATAGTAATCAATCTGTGTCTCCCTTTTTAAAAAAAAAGTCCCACACACATAGTATGTTAAATATAAACTTAAAAATAACTAAGGAAAGAAAATGATCATTGCTGTCTTACTAGAAAATGTTGTGACCTATCAAACACAGCCTGAGGCATGCATAGTCATGATCCTAGAGTTACATGTCAGTCTGTGTTTTGGTTAGTGATTTCTCTTAATGCTGCTTCTGCTCGTCAGGTCCAGATGACATTAGAACATGACCTAAAGTACATGCAAATGATGAGGGCATGCCCCGTGAGTCACGCAACAGTCTGCGTTGTGTTCTGATTGGTCTTTTGTCCACTAAGGTTTTACACTTGTGTAATTTACATGAGAACAAGGAAACAGTTGTGTCTGAGGCTTTTGGTATGCCATTCCTATATACTGATCTCTTATTTTTTGACTATGTCTTGGTATATTTAGATTTTCTTTATAGGGCACCTTTAAAAGGATAGTCCATCCAAAAATTTAATTCTATCATTATTTACTCACCCTTCATTTGTTTCAAAGCTTTATACACTTTTTTGTCTCTTCAGCACAAAAGAAAATATTCTGAAGAAAGCTGAAAACCTGTAACCATTGACTTCAATAGTATTTTTGTCCCTATGGGAGTCAATGTAAAAGGGTTTCAGCTTTCCTTCAAAATATCTTCTTTTGTGTTCAACAGAAGAAAGAAAGAAACCCATAAAGGTTTGAAACCACTTGAGGGTGATTTAAATAGTGAGCAAATAATTTTTTTTTTGGTGTACTATCCCTTTAAAAGCGTCTGACCTCTTTGCCTTTTCAGGTGGATGTCAGTCAGTGTGTAGCATGTGTACTGTAGGTGTTTTGTGCAGTGGATTAGTGGCGTCTGCGGTGGTGTGTGTGCTGTGTTTTTCCAGCTCATTGTGTGAGGGTTTGTAAAGAGTCTGATGTGTCTCGTCCAGCAGGCTAGTGTGTCAGAGAGCAGGTTTTGTGTGTCGGGGTGGATGGACACAGCACTGTGCTTCACATCAGTGCTGTGTCAGTTCACCTCATTCACAGGTTAACTCCACACAGCTGTGCACTTTACATCTGCAGCCTGGTGTAAATGCATTATCTGTAGTGTAATTACATTATATAAGTATTAAAGGTATTTTTAAAAATGAATGTTTATAAGCTGCCTTTTTGATCCTTTTTGTTAGTAGCTTAGTAAAAAGTTTACTTAAAGCATAGATGTTTTTGTAATATGGACTGTTATAAAGTGAATTATTTATAGTGTAAACTTGCACACATAAATACATTTGAAAATCATTCATTCATTTTCCTTCGGCTTAATCTTTGATTTATCAGAAGTCGCCACAGCAGAATGAACCGCCAACTATTCCAGCATATGTTTCACACAGCAGATCTCCTTCCAGCTGTTTCCCAGTACTGGGAAACACCCATACACACTCACTCACTCACTCACACACACACTCATACACTACAGCCAATTTAGTTCATTCAATTCACCTATAGTGCATGTCTTTGGACTGTGGGAAACCGGAGCACCCAGAGGAAACCCACACCAACATGGGGAGAACATGAATATATAGTTCTGTTTAACAGAGTTTTTTTTTTCTTGACACATTTTTAATAACTAATTTCTAAATAATTTATTTTGTCTTTGCCACAATGACAATTTACTTTTTGACATTTACTAGTTATTTAGTAAAATACTAGTATTCATCTTAAAGTGCTTAGGCCATGTCCACACGTATGGTTTTTATAAACAGTTTCCCCACTTTGTTTAAAAAACAAAAATCTCTGTTCACATAAAAACGCATTGTGATATACATATGTTAAGGGCACACTAACACGCGCAGAAAATGACACTTTTATGCTGGGTTCACATCAAATGCGGAATTAAATACTTTTGCGGGTAAATTGCATACAAGTCAATGCAAATGTGAGAACAGAGGCGGAGTGCCATCACATGGTCAAGCAATTCAATTCAATTAGTTTATTGTCACAGTAAGGAAACACATTTCCCTGTACAATGAAATTCTACTTTGAAGTCATACACATAGCATACACGACATACACATATATACACAGAAATGATGGAAGTATAACTATGAAATGTGTGTGTGTGTATATATATATATATATATATATATATACAATATATAATATAGTAATTCCAGCGTTATGGATGTGACATTTGCAGTAAAAACTCAAAACAAAAAATCACATAAAAGGTTTATATTAACATTATATTGTACTATCTGTTTATATTTGACAAAACTACTGACCACATAGTTATAAGATCAGAAAAATATTAATCTGTAAACACGTTTTGTACTTTAAATGAGGAAAATAAACATGTGTTATGGATGTGACGAGAGTTTACAGTATACAACATGCATAGTAGAAATTCTGTCAATTAAACTGCACAACCCCCCAAAAATTATGCTAATCAAAAGGATAAGAGTTCTTATAAGAGCTCTTTATAAAACAAACATGATTGATTATATTTTATTTAATATTTTTGCATTTATGAGGAAAAAGCTTCGTTATGGATGTGAAACCTCTGGGTTATGGATTTGAGCGATGTAAAATTGCCATTCGTGTGACTTTGGTAAATCAAATTAAATTGTTCAAAAACATTGACAGATACATTTTTGATTATGTACTGTAAAATACTTAAACAAAAAAACATAGAAACATAGTTTCGGTATTTTGTTAAAAAACTTTATTTTTTTTCATGGCAAAGTTGACATTTGCTTGGAATTGCCCATATATAAATATATATATTTATATATTTATATATATGAATGTAAATAATATATAATACTGATTGTGGAGTATGTAAACAAATGTAAACTGTGAAGTAGTTCTTAAATTTGTGCTTATGCAAAAAAGTGCTTAGTGCAATTGGCTTATGTGTAAACATCTGTATAATGGCCGGAGCAGATTGAGTGCAATTGTATGTATTATTAGTGCAAACTGGGATGGAGAATGTAGTGTGCAAAAAAAAAAAACTGAGCAAAAAATGAATGTTTATGTCTACTAGTTATCCGTTTCAAAATCTGATAACTGATGGGAACAAAGAGTTTTTGAGTCTGGCAGTCCTACATCTCACACTCCTATACCTCCGCCCTGAGGGTAGAAGTGTGAATATTCTGTGTTGTGGGTGCATGGGGTCTTTCAGGATGGAGGCAGTTGTCTGTAGATAAACAATGTGGAATACACAATATGTTTGATGCAAATATGCGTAATTTGCTATATTCGCGTCTTCGTGTAAATCAATCACCGTCTACTGTGTTTGGTCATGTTGGCCAATTAGAAAGGAGAAAACAACACGCACGCTGATGTCATGAGGTGAAATCTCTGGTTGCAGTGTCCTCAAAAAGCACACTGTACCCGGATTTTAGAGACTTTACTAGGTTAATCAGGCAAATTATTTTAATTAGGGAAGTCATTGGACAATAGTGGTTTGTTCTGTACCCAATAGGACAAAGAGTACTGACCTTTAAAAAAAAATTAAAACTGGTTTTATTATGACCAAAATAAATGAAATAAGACTTTCTCCTGAAGAAAAAATATTATAGTAATATTGTAAAATAATTCTTTCTCTTAAACATCACTTGGGAAATATTCAAAAAAGAATAAAAAATTCACATGAGGACTTGATCATTTTAAATTAATATTAAATACAGTAGGGAAAATAAGTATTGAACACGTCAGCTTTTTTCTCAGGAAATATATTTCTAAAGGTGCAGTTGACTTGAAATTTTCCCCGGGTGTTGGTACCAACCAAAGAATCCCTATATGCAAAGAAAACAAATCTGATTTTACAAATAAATCTAGTTTACAAATTAAGTTATGTGTAATAAAATGAAATGAGGCAGGGAAAAAGTATAGAACACATGAAGAAAGGAAGGTGTAGAAAGGCAGTGAAAGCCCAGACAGCAGCTGAAATCTCTCAGTAGTTCTTCAGTAACCCTTTGCCCTTCGTCAGTGTAAATTAATATTAGCTGCTTCAGTCCAACATCTACATTAGCAGGATGATGAAGATGAAACCAGGGTGGACATTTCAGCAAGACAATGATCCAAAATACAGCCAAGGAAACTTTCAAATGGTTTCAGAGAGAGAAAAACAAGCTGTAGAATGGCCCAGCCAATCACCTGACTTCAATCCAATAAAAACAAAACAAATGAAAGATCAGATTTGATAGATGAGACCCACAGAACCATCAAGATTTTTACACTCTGTTGAAGTCTGTGAAAAACTCCCACCTGAGCAATGCATGTGACTTCATTCTCCATATGAGTAACGTCTTTAAGCTGCGATTACCAAAATAGCCTTATGTATAAAGTATTAAATACATTTCAGTAGTTCAGCACTTTCTCCTTGTGTCATTTCATTATTACACACAACTAATTTCTCAGATTTCTTTTTTGTTTTTATATTTGTATTGTTTAGGTTTTTACCAAAATCGGGTTCAATTCCATGTCAACAGGATTATACCCAGGAAAAAAAACATGATGTGTTCAATACTTATTTTCCTGCTGTATATTACCTATACACTAACCCTTCTCAGAATCTCTCTCACGAGTTTATTGCTGATTTGAGGCTAATCAGGCTGTGTTTTTGCAATAAGCTAAAATAGAAACGTTTGGTTATTGCGTCAGATTTAAGCACCACAGTGAATGATTGCCTCCAGCTCTGAGAATTAGATCATATAGTCAGCTGTCCTTGCCAAAACCAGCTGGTGCCAAACTCTCTCCACCTTCTGCTATCAATATTAACTCTGCACTGGTGCCAAGAACTTAAATCACTTGTCGTGCTATAGACTTGTGCTGCTGGATTTTGAGGCCTCCTTTTTATTTCTGACTGTTTACTGAGGCAGTGAACGAAGAGTAATAATGTCAAAAAGTTGCTCAGTTTCTTGCACAGACCAAGCATGTCACTTCATTAGTCAGCAACCACAGGTATTCATGTTGTGTTTTGCCTCTAAATGTTTTTTTAAATAATTTCTCAGCTTATGACTTGGTTTTTACAGTGACTTAATTCAAAATATATCTGTAAATTAGCAGTTTTCTGTGTTTTGTGATGCAAGTATTTATTTTCCCCAGTTTGTTTATGCTTTTGAATTGCATTATGGAATCATTATTGATCTCTCTTCAAAACAACTTATAGGCCCAATCCCACTTCTACCCCTTAGCCCTTCCCCTACCCCTTGTTTTGCACGTTCACATGAAGAGAAAACGAGTGTTCCAATACTCTTTAGCTTGAAGGCGTAGGGCTAAGAAAAAGGGCTAGATTTTTCAGGACCACACTCAAAACCAAGGGGTACGAATATATCCCAGAATACACCAACTACAATGGCAACATGGCTACATACGCGAGTCAGCAGATGCGCAAACAAGTATTTTTTTTGTTATTATTACGAATTTTTTCACAAACAAGCATATGTTTTATATATATATGCACAGTACAGTTACAAGCTTATTTACTTATTTATTTTACATTTATTTTACTTACTTATTTTACATTGGTGTTGGATATTATGCTACAAAAACCTTGTAATAAACTGCCAGTGCATTTTCAGCTATTTTACAGACCAATTGTAAGTTGAATTTTAACATCAAAAGTTGACAGAACAGAGATCAACATCCCATAATGCAATTCACAACCTTAAATAAACGGAAAACTTGTATGAATCTCAAAATACGAAAACGGAAACAGTGTATGATCAAAGTATGATCAGAAAGTATTTTTAATTATTAGCAAATATTCAGTTGCATTAAGATACTCTACACTGTAAGAACTATATGTCAATTCAACATTTTCAGTATTTTGTAAATTTTTATTTAATAAAAAAATTGAATTAACCTTTTTAATTGCATTAATGGACCTTGATCTTTCCTGCAACAATTGTTGTTGTTTAAAAAGTTTGATAAAGGCTTTTATTGACATTTCTAATAGTTTGAAGTGATTCATTGTCTGGGTTAGGGTTGTAAATTACATTACAAAAACCTGGTAATGAACTGCCAGTGCATGTTCTGTTGTTTCATTCATTCATTCATTCATTCGTTTTCTTTTCGACTTAGTCCCTTTATTAATCTGGGGTTGCCACAGCAGAATGAATCGCCAACTTGAATGAAAACACCCACACACTCTTGCACACTTAAACAGAAATTGGGGGAAAAAATAAACAGGGAGGCTAATAATTCAGGGGGCTAATAATTTTGACTTCAACTGTATATATAATTTCCAAAGTAGCTCACATATCTGAGAAAACCGCTGTCTATTTATTTGCAACAAAGTCCATGGATTTTTACCTGTGACTTACTATATGTGTCTACAAGTAAAGCAGCGATTCTCTGTGAGTCCGTCCTCTTGGGAACAGTCATTGTATTGAGTTGCTCTTTATTGATGTGTTTTTGGTTGATGTTGGACTGTTGGCATTTATCTTTAGGCTTGTCATTTCTGTTATTGCTCCGTTGGCAGACTATCGTGTCTAAATCCTGACTGAAACATGCTTTATTTTAAATAGCATTCCTTACAACATGCAGTTTAGGACAAAGAAAAGACAGTTGAAGTCAAAATGATTAGCCCTCCTGTGAATTTTTTCCTCTTTTTCAAATATTTCCCAAATGAGGAATTTTTCACAGTATTTCCTATAATATTTTTTCTTCTGAAGAAAATCCACTAAAAACCATTTTAAGGTCAATATTATTAGCCACTTTAAGCAATATATTTTTATTGATTGTTCACAGAACAAACCTTCATTATACAATGAGTTGCCTATATAGCCTTTAAATATATCATTAAGCTGAATACTAGTGTCTTGAAAAATATCTAGTAAAATATTATGTACTGTCATCATGGCGAAGATAAAAGAAATGGACATAAAACTATTATGTTTAGAAATGTGTTGAAAAAATCTTTCCTTTAAACAGAAATTGGGGAAATACAGGGGGGCTAAAAATTCAACAGGGGGGCTAATAAGTTGGACTGTATGCTTTATTATATGTGCATAGATTTAATTCTGTCATACATTACCAAAGAGACTTAATATTTAGCTTTTGGTGAAACACAGATCTCAAGCATATATGTGGTAGCAAGCAGATTCTGGTTGCTTTTGCATTATTGATGGGTGGTGATTAGTGACTAGTTAAATGTTGGATTGACTCAATGCTAGAACGCTGACTAATTCAATTCTTATCTGAAAAGGTGCAAATTTGGCGGAAATGGTCTCACTATACATTTGTTTTTACTGATGCATTTGCAGATAGAAACATGGAGTCTATTTTTCATTTTGGTGACTATTGATGACTGGTGTTTCTTGACATGAAGATCTATGGGAGTTTTTGGTTTTATTTCATATTATTTTGTTTTACGTTTAATTTGTTCTGATTTATTTTATTTTTAATATAATTTACCTGAGTATTTTATCTTATTTTCAGCTTGTTACATTTAATAATTTTAGTTTTTAATAAAATTTTCTGTATTATCAACAAAATAATGTTATTTAATTTTATTTTGAATTACAATTTTTAAGCATTTTAGCTTATTTTCAGCCTGTTACATTTAATTGTTTTTAGTTTTTAGTTTAATTGACCTATTTATCAACAAAATTATAATTTAAATTTTTAAATAAATGTTTAAATAAAGTTTAAAAAATCTACATTTAAAATGTTGTTTGTTTGTTTTTCATTTTATTTACCTAATTATTTTAAACTTAACATATATGTAATTATTTTATTTTATTTTCAGTTTGCTTTATTTGTTATATTTAATTTAATTCAACATATATGTAATTTATTATTTTATTTTAAGCTTGTTACATTTATTTCATTTTATTTTTTCATCTTATTTGCCCAATTATTTTAAATCCACATATTATTTTATTGATACAATTATTTATTTTTTATTTTATTTACCTAATTATTGTATATTCAACAAATGTCACTTTATTATTTTAATTTATTTTAATATTTTGAATTGAATTTATTAAGTATTTTATCTTTTTTTAGCTTGTTATATTTAATTATTTTAAATTTTAATTTTCCAATTAGCAACAAAAATATTTTATTTTATGTTATGTTATTTTATTTTATTTTGAATTGAATTTATTAAGTATTCTAGCTTATGTTCAACTTGTTACATTTAATTATTTTCATTTTTTAGTTTATTTGACCTAATTATCAACACAATTACTATTTATGGATTTTTTAAACTTGTTAAATGTATCTATTTTATTGTTTATTTAATTTACCTAGTTATTTTAAACTTAACATGTATGTAAGTATTTTATTTTATTTTATTTATTTATTATTATTATTTTTTTTTTATTTATTTATTTATTTATTTTTTTTATTTTATTTTATTTTATTTTTTTTTTTAATATAATTCCCCTGAGCATTGTATCTTATTTTTAACTTGTTACATTTAATTATTTTTAGTATTTTATCAGCTATTTCAGCTTGTAACATTTTATTTATTTTTAGTTTTTAATTTAATTAACCTAATTATTAACAAAAATCCTTGAATTATTTTTTTCAGCTTGTTACATTTATTTTAATTTTTATTCAATTTTACCTAATTAATTTAAAGTCAACATGTAAGAAATTGTTTTATTTTATTTTATTTTATTTTATTTTATTTTATTTTATTTTATTTTATTTTATTTTATTTTATTTTATTTTATTTTATTT
>CAIGQZ010034910.1:12090067-12102993 GCA_903798205.1 Danio tinwini
TCTCTCTCTCTCTCTCTCTCTCTCTCTCTCTCTCTCTCTCTCTCTGTTTAAAACTATTGGTAAAGCGCTGTCAACAAATATTTTTCCTCTACATCCCATAATGCACAGCGCATCGGACTACGGCAGCTGGATTTGTCCAAAAAGGTGCAGTACTTTTTGTGGTGGGGTCTTTTCTAGTTCAGATCATGTTCTTACCACAAACAAATTGCTCCAGGTTTCGTTTGAAAGCATATCGAAACCACCTCTACAAGGAGGTGTCGGTATTGTTTTTTGGTCCGCTTTTGCTGCGCACTTGAGTGTGATTGCGACATTCACACCTGCCCAAATGAACTGCACCAACAGGTAAAATAAACTCTAGTGCAATTCAACTGAAGTAAATAAGACAGCTGTGAAAACACCCTAAGTCTTGATTTGAGTGTGCCTAATGTTGGAGCACATCTGATCATTTCTGGAAGCTGATTCCAGCAGCAGGGAGCGTAAAGCTAAAGGCGGATTCACCCTGCTTTGACTGAACTCTTGGAATTTCTCATTTATATGATCCTAAAGATCTGAGTGATCTATTAGGTTTGTATTCAGTGAGCATATCTGTAATGTATTGAGGTCTTTGGCCATTTAGTGGTTTACAAGTAATAGTACTTGAAAATCTATTCTGAATGTAACTGAGAGCCAGTGTAAAGACCTGAGGACAGGTGTGATGAGCTCAGATTTTCTGGTTCTGGTCAGAATCCTGGCAGCAGCATTCTGGATGAGCTGCAACTGTCTGACTGTGTATTTGGGAAGGTCAGTGAGGAGGCCATTACAGTAATCCACCCTGCTGCTGATAAAAGCATGAACATGTTTCTTTAAGTCCTCACTGGAAACAAAGCATCTAATTCTTGCAATGTTTGTGAGATGATGTTATACTGATTCTAGCCAAAATAAAACAAATAAGACTTTCTCCAAAAAAAAAAAAAAAACAAAAGAAAACACTGTAAACTTTTCCTTGCTCCATTAAATATAAAAAAATAATAAATATTTCACTGGAGGACATATAGTTTTGCCCTCAATTGTATATCATGATATAGTACCATTTCTGTAAATTAGTAGTCGATTTTATATAGAATAAATATTAATAAAACACTTGAAAAATAAAATATAAAACATATCAAATAAATAGCAAAATGTAAGCATTGTACGAGTAAGATTGCAACTTTCTTACATTGCTGTTATTCATGTTTTTGTCTGCATCCCTGTATTAGCGTGTTATGCTGCACTTATATAATTTATGAAAAAAGTATTACCATAAGCAATGTATTTTGTACCACAAAATAAACTATAGAGCACAGTATGAAACAATATACTTTTTTTGTCCACACAGCTCTAATCATGTGTACAGTAGGTTCAGTATTACTTTTACAGTGATGAATAGGTTTTATTTAATTGCCTCTAAAGCACAGGTGTCAAACTCAGTACCTGGAGGGCTGCAGCTCTGCACAGTTTAGTTCTAACTCTAATTAAACACACCTGATCAAACTAATTGAGTCCTTCAGGCTTGTTTGAAACCTACAGGTACTGTTCAGTGTGTTGGAGCAGGGTTGGAACTAAACTGTGCAGGGCTGTGGCCCTCCAGGAACCGAGTTTGACACCCCTGCTGAAATAACTGAACATAAACATAAGAGGCTGAGAAAAATGCAAATATTTAATAAGAACATTTCATTTAAATTTAAATATAAATTGGATAACTGAGATCAAAATGCATGCTGTGTAATGTAAATGTAGCAGACTTATTTTGAGCTTGAAATGCACAAATGCAAACCTAGTTTCAGTTTTCAGCTCCGAGTCTTAATTACAACCACTGAAGTTAGTCTATAGCTGCGTACCAAATGGCCAGTGGTGGAAAGAGTACTGAAAAATCATACTCAAGTAAAAGTACCATTACTTGCCTAAAAATGTAGTGCAAGTAGAGTAAAAGTATCTGTTGTAAATATTACTCAAAGTATGATTAAAAAGTAGACCTTTTAAAAGTACTCAAGAGTAGTGAGTATTATGCTGTCAAAAGCTGATATGTTTACATGTAATTTGTGCATGTGTGTGTAAACGTAACATTCTGTAGTGCATCTATTTATTGCCCAGAAAGCACACAACATCATGAGACATTAATATTAGGTTAGATTTAGGTTGTAATGTCAGGTGACCAAAATTAATTGTCAAGCCAGCAACTAAGGACAACGTTATTTTGATGTCCAATAATGACGTCAAATGACGTTGATATTTGGTTGATTTTAGGTTGTGAGAAAGTGACCAAAATCCAATGTCGAGCCAACATCTTAAACCAACATCATATATGACGTCAAATGCTGACATTTATTCATCAGGTATACGGCAACCAAAATCCAACGTCTGATAGAAGTCATAGTGGTAACGTTCACACAATGTCAAGCTGTAACATCATTAAACATTGATATTTGGCTGGTTTTAGGTTGGACATTGACATTGGCCTGACGTTGAGTTCTGATGTCATTTCATTTTCAAAGTCCCCATGATGTTAGGGTTCAACGTCAATCAGACGTCATGTTGACGTTCTGTGCCTGCTGGGTGTTTAAGGCTATTTCGGTCATCATACAGTAAACATCCGTCATCTTCTCATTAGTGACGTGCATCTAAACAGTCTCTGGGTCAATGCGCGTAAAGATTTTGAACATCTTCTTGGACACTTTTAATACTTCCAAACTGTTTGCTGCAATTATAAAGTGCACACGTCTTGAGGTAGTTAATTATGATGCGATTTACCTTCTACAGTATGTGCAATTTGATTGGACGGGAATCTCAGGACTGATTTGTTTAATCCCCAAAGACAAGAAAAATAAAGTAGTTACTGCATGTTGAAAGAAAGTAGTAAAGTGAAAGTACTGATACTACACTAAAAACTTACTCAAGGAAAAGTAAAAGTACACATTTTTTAAACTACTTAGTAATTTATAATTACTGAAAAAAACTACTCTATTACAGTCATTTGAGTATTTGTAATTAGTTACTTTACACCACTGCAAATAGCACACTATACATTATGCACTTATGCACTATATGTACTTATGCACTTACACACTCAACAGCATAGTATATGTATGTAGGCCTAGTGTCATCCCAAATGGAACACTAATGTTTTTTTTATACTAAGTTTAAATTCAAACCGTTTCCCAGATGACGTTTGACGATTGCCAAATTAGTGAAATAAATGACTAAGTTACTAAATAATACCTGTCATGAGTATAACCGCATTCACCATCGGGAGGCGCTATAGTCACTCTTTTTGGTTTCACAATCCAAAATAAATAAAGTACACCAACTTGTGCGCCCGATAGCTCCACCCCTTCCGCTACATGAGCAAAGCTGCGGTCATTGAGTGCATAAAGTGTCCATCATTCCACACTTCCTTTTACCGGTTGAATGAGTGCATCATACAGGTAATTAAAGTGCACTTATTATTTTCAGAGTTTTCATTGTGAACGCACTACTTACAGTATTTATATTACAAAATGGCAAAGAATAGTGCATAAGTATGCGATTTGGGACGCACCTTATGCCTAAGGCCCCGTTTACACTAATGCGTTTTCGTTTTGAAACGGCGTTTTAGATCAAAAACGATCCGCGTCCACACTACTCCACCAAAAACGTATATCACGTGACCATTCGCGCACTCTGGGCATGCGCGTCCAAGTATAAACAGGAAGCATGTGTCTCGCTCTGGTTATTGTTAGTCAACAAATGCTGGTTGAACCATGAACGCGAGCGATTAGCTAGTGTTTAAACAAATGCTTGCCTCTTGCGAATATATGCAGCTGCTGTAGTAAAAAAGGCAGAGTTTAACTGTACAATGGCGCCTAAAACAGACAATAGTGCAAACAACGCTCCCATTTCTGTGTCCATGTTGTTGTTTACAGTGAAGGCTGGTCTGCCGTGTTCCGGTAGCATTATAGTCATATGATAGGGGCTTGACAAATAAGGGAAGGATACGCAATGATCCAAAAGCCCCAATCAGGTAGCAAATGTCTGCAGCCACGCCTCTGTTTTCAGATGTCTCCGTTTTTCCCCATCCACACTGAGACGGAGCAGCAACGTTTTAGAAAGAAAACGGCCTCTCCATCGTTTTCAAAACGCTCCATTTTTTGGTGCTCGAAAACTCAGGCGTAGTGTGGACGGATGGCGTAACCGTAGCAAAACTTATGCGTTTTAAAACGAAAACGCATTAGTGTAAACGGGGCCTAAGTCCCTCGATAGGTCAAGTTGAGTTCGGAACGACATTAGCTGTCCTCTTCATCTCAAGTTCAAACAGAGTTCAGGATCCCATTAGAAAGACAGAATTTGCCCTTTCTCTTCAATGTCAGCATTGCAGTGATTTCCTGCTGTGCACTTTTCATGAAAACCAGCTTTTCCTGTCTCGGCGATGGGCAATGATGCCACTCTCATCAATCACACTTTCTGAACACTCTGGAACAGACTCAAAGTTTCTCTGCTTTGCAATTTCAAAGTTTGTGTATTTTAGTTTTGGAGTTCTACATTAATCCAAGGTCAAAGAACACTTTAGTTTATTTATATCATAAATTGCAGTGTCTAAAATGGTTATTTTAAGAATCAGGTCTATACATACAGTGCTCAGCATAATTGAGTACACCCCATTTTGAAAATGAATATTTTTATCCGTTTCTCAGTGATTATAGGTCATATACTTTGGTGCATTTGAAAACAGATTTATTAAACAGATATATTTCCTGAAATAATATTTTTGTCCCCTAACATCTTTAGAAATATAAGATAATACATTTAAATTAATGTGAAGTATTGGACATTTTTTACAAACTACAAAATTTCATACATTTTTTGTTTGTCTTGAATTTTGCTCTTTTTATATTTTTTATTTCATATTTTCCCCTAACATGGGTGTACTAATTTTGGACAGTTTTCATAAGTTATCTTGTTAGATCCAGATGTTTCATTCATTCATTCATTTTCTGCCGCTTTTTTGGGGCCGGGTCGCGGGGGTAGCAGTCTTAGGAGAGAACCCCAGACTTCCCTCTCCCCGGACACTTCCTCCAGCTCCCCCGGGGGGATCCCAAGGCGTTCCCAGGCCAGCCGAGAGACATAGTCCCTCCAGCGTGTCCTGGGTCTTACCCAAGGCCTCCTCCCGGTGGGACATGCCTGGAACACCTCCCTAGGAAGGCGTCCAGGAGGCATCCGAAACAGATGCCTGAGCCACCTCAACTGACTTTTCTCGATGTGGAGGAGCAGCGGCTCTACTCCGAGCTCCTCTCAAGTGACAGAGCTTCTCACCCTATCTATAAGAGTGCGCCCTGCCACCCTTCAAGGAAACTCATTTCAGCCGCTTGTATCCAAAATCTTGTCCTTTTGGTCATGACCCAAAGCTCATGACCATAGGTGAGAGTAGGAACGTAGATTGACCAGTAAATCGAAAGCTTTGCCTTTCGGCTTAGCTCCTTCTTCACCACGATGGACCGGTACATTGACCGCATTACTGCTGCCGCTGCACCAATCCGCCTGTCAATCTCACGTTCCATCCTTCCCTCACTCGTGAACAAAACCTTGAGATACTTGAACTCCTCCACCTGGGGTAGATCCAGATGTAAATGCACAATTTTAATATTGTAAAGCTTACTATAGAAAATATTAATTTAAAGCAGAGATTTGTGAAGGGTTTACTCATATATGTTGATCACTGTATACACACAGAGCCATAAAGAACAAACATTGGCTTGTACTGTAGACATACAAAGAACGATATAAAGGGGGAAAAAAGACAAAAAACAAACAAACACATTTTAGTCACAGAGTAGCCAAACATTTTCTTAAGAAGCTAGTCCTTAAAAATTCAAGTCTGAATAACAGTTATCTTGTCAGAAATTCAGTTCTCGAATAAAAAAGGGCGGTAAAGGGATTTCCAATTCTTAAGCCCTATTTTTTTTTCCTGCTCTGATTGGTCAGATCATGGATCAATTTGTTCTGATTGGTTGACCACCTATATTGTGGGTTCACATGCTCATTTCTAGTGTTGAGGTTAACTTTTTAAAGTAGTATGTTACAATCTTCAGTCACTTTTTTATTTAATTTAAACAATTTTAACATTTACACACACACAAATCTGAAATAAGGCAAATAAAATAAATAAATAAACAACAAACAGGTTACCAGAGACGTCACATATACTGCCTGACAAAAGTCTTGTTGTCGATTCCAGTTGTAAGAGCAACAAATAATAACTTGACTTCTAGTTGATCATTTGGAAAAGTGACAAGAGGTCGATTTTTCTGATGAATCATCTGTTGAACTGCATCCCAATCATCACAAATACTACAGGAGATCAATTGGAACCCGCATGGACTCTCACAGAAATCAGTAAAGTTTGGTGATGGAAAAATCATGGTTTGGAGTTACATTCAGTATGTGGCGTGCGAGAGATCTGCAGAGTGGATGGCAACATCAACAGCCTGAGGTATCAAGATATTTGCCCATTACATTACAAACCACAGGAGAGGGCAAATTCTTCAGCAGGATAGCGCTCCTTCTCATACTTCAGTCTCCACATTAAAGTTCCTGAAAGCAATAAAGGTCAAGGTGCTCCAGGATTGGCCAGCCCAGTCACCAGACATGAACATTATTGAGTATGTCTGGGGTAAGATGAAGGAGAAGGCATTGAAGATGAATCCAAGAATCTTGATCAACTCTGGGAGTCCTTCAAGAACGCTTTCTTTGCCATTCCAGATGACTTTATTAATAAGTTATTTGAGTCATTGCAGAGATGTATGAATGCAGTCCTCCAAGCTCATGGGAGTCATACACAATATTCATTCTTTTTCCACTGCACCATGACTTTATATTCTATACTGTACATTATTTCTGTTACATGACAAGACTTTTGTCTAAGCAAAGTCAGACCTTACTGTCCTAATGAAATCGTAAAAAATCAAGGAATGATCATATTTTATTTTGGTGAAATTGCCTTTCATATAAGCCACTTCTGATACCAAATGATCAACTACAGTAGAAGTCAAGTTATTATTTGTTGTTCCTAAAACTTGGATAAGCGACAAGACATTTGTAAGGTACGGTGTTTACAGCATTCTCACACTATTATGCTGTTTTATGGTATTGATACGAGTCATTTTTTTAAGTAACAAAATGTGTTACTCTGTAGCTAGTCACTGGTGGGTGATTCCACTTTAAGGTTGCTTAGGTCACATTTATAATGATATTCACTGAGAGTGAATGAGTTTAAATGCTGCTTTAAATAAAGTGTTTGTGGAAAAACACTAATTGTAAATGGAATCCGTACATAAAAGTAGTTAATTCATTACATTTACCATATATAGCCTTTTGCTGGGTATTTAAAGCACTTGATTTATTTTTTGGGGAGTAGGGGATCTTTTAATCCACCACCAGTATCCAGAAATGAGTGAGGAAAAAAGTGTTTTGCGTTATGGCTATTTATCTGCTGCTGCAAAACAATATTTGCATTTTGCATATTTGCATTATGCACAAACAGCTGTTCTACACTCTGCAATAAAGGTAATATCTTAAAAAAACAACATAGTAGAGTCAAGCGTGTTTTATTTAATGTGCAGAAATACATAGCTGATGTTAGCAGTGACCTCATGAGCTTTTGGAGGACACTCTGAGATATAAATGTCTGTAGCTCTGGGCACAAACTCCCCATGTGAAGTACAACAGCATTTATTAGACATGAGCTGCTTTTTCTAGAGGCTCCTAAAACAGTCACATGCAGCACTGCTGTGTCCCTGCACCTCAGTCATACTCGCTTATAGGGGAACAGTTCTCTACGGTACCACAGTCTGGCAGTTTAATACAACGCTATCAGTAAAAATACAGATAAAAGAGAAGACGTCATGAAAATAGTTTAGGAAATTGTGGGGCTGAGTCAAATAAATAATAGCTTGCCTAATGCCGTGTTCAGACTGCATGATTTTAACCCCGATTTTGACTCGCAGACAGGTTTTTAGAAATCACAGACAAATGCCTGAAATCACAGACAAATCGGTGCTCATGCACGCGAGTGACAATCACACAATGTGTGAACTATTAAAGACGTGATCTGAAAGAATTGCAGGTGAGTTGCCGGACACGCTTTTTACATCAATAGGATCTCCACAGGGTTGCGTACTGTCCTCAATTGTTTTTATACTGTACACAAATGAATGTCGCAGCACTAAGGACAATTGCCATATAGTCAAATATGCTGATGACACAGTTTTTGTTTTTAGACTTGTTAACAAATACAGATTGTAATGACAGCAATATTCATATTGAGTTTTTTAAGTGGTGCAAAGAAGCTGAACAACAACCGAACATCAGAAAAAAACTGAAAACAGAAAAGAAACAGATGGTAATTTTGTTTTAGAAAAAAAGCCTCAGAGGTGAAGCCTGTATTTTAATGGAAAACAAGTTGAAAGGGTACAGGAATATAACTATTTTGACACAATCTTTAATACCAAAGTTCCAGCAGAACTCAGAAGTATTTACTAAAAAAGTGCATCAGAGAATGTATGTTCTTAGGAAACTGAATTCTGTCTGGAAAAAAACATACTGAGACGTTTTTATATACTACCTATATTGAGAGAATATTAAGCTTTTCCTTTTATGCTGGTTCTCCTCACTTTCCGTTAGACAAAAATCACCTTAAACGCTTAGTCAAGACTTGCTCCAAGATTATTGGTTTGACTTCTCAGAGTCTAGCAGAGTTATGAACAGCAAATGATAAGGTAAACTTAAAATGTGATAGGAGATGATTCCCTTCCTCTGAAGTCTTTTTTTTTTTTTTTGTACTGTTGCCCTCTGGAAGAAGGTTTAGAAGTATATTTTGGTAGGATATGAATACCACAAAGGGCAGACTCTTACTTTTATGGCAATGGATAGTTTTTTTTCACTGCCTTTAAAGTGAATTAACTATATATAAACATAAGAGGCTGAGAAAAATGCTCTTTTTGATAAGAAAGTTTAAATTAAATTAATGCAATAAAGTACTAAAATCTTAAATTGAAAAACTTCATTTTATTGTATGTGTACATTATTATTATTATTATTATTATTATTATTAAAAATAATTATTTAATTTATTTATTCATTTATTTATTTAATTTTATTAATTTTTATTAGACATTTTTGTTTGTTTTAAGGGTTAAAGATGACCTGCATATTTCTTTAGGATATGAATACCACAAAAGCCAGAAGATCTGATTGCAGTTAATGAAACACAAGCATCATTGTTTTGATTGTAATGATATCAGACCTACTGCAACAACACATCATTCTCACTCACTCCTCTTGTCTTGAATCAGTCTTATTCATCTTCTCATTCACACTACGTCACATCTTATTTTTGCAAGTCAATTCTGAGGCCTTTAGCCAATTAACACGTCCTGATACTCCTGCTGGCCATGTATGAACTCCCACCCTTAAAGAAGTGATGACATTGATGAGCAGTTATGAGAGTGGCAGCGTTATAAATAAACAACATTACTAACGTAATTACTATTTTTTTGTATTGATATTACCATTACCATTACTGATAATAAAATGCAAAATTATATAATTTATATTTAATTAGCAATTTCTGTCAGCTTGCTTTGGTGTGTGTGAGTGTGGCAAATAAATAATGATGATGGGTGTGTGTATGTGGGACAACCACATGTAACAGATAATGATTGGCTAAAATTGCAGGTGACGAATGTTTTATAATAATCATTTGTTTAATGTGTAAAGTTTTTTTTTTTTTACATAGTTCTACCTTTTAACAAAGGTAAAGTTACTACAAGTTACTTTTTCTGGTAATTAGTTACTTTTATAATGATGTAATTCAGTTACTATTTTGTGAGAAGTACTAATTGCTTTTTTAAGTAACGTGCCCAACACTGTTGATGAGATACTTGGATTTATATTGACATAGAAAAACAATTAGTAGATCACTTGGCAATTCTGGAGTTCTAACAATTCTCAAATGATTTACTGCATTCATTATTTGTGTGTAAAATATTAATATTTGCTTTATTCTTTAAAGGTCTGTGAGCATTTCTTACAAATTTTGAATAAATTATTACCTTTTAGAGGTCCCACTTTATATTAAGTGGCCTTAATTACTATGAACTTACATTTAAATGAATAATTTAGTACAATGCACTTAATATGTATACTGTACATGTTTTTACATTGTTAATTTTTTTTATATCCTGATTGTAATTAGATATGTAATTAATTCTTGTAATAATCCTTAATCCAACCTTAAACCTACCCATACCCCCAGACCTGTCCCTAACGCATCATCCGCCAAGAGCTTCAGAAGTGTCATATGTTAACAAATATGAATAAATATTGTAATAAATGTATTGCTCCATGTTAGTAAATACATTAACTAGTATTGACTAATACAACCTTTTTGTAAAGTTTTACCAGTTTTTAGTTTATATACTCCCAATATCATTCCGCAAAAATCAGCGTAATCTTTTTTCAGATTCTGTCTGGCCCTAGGGGCATAGGGAAAGACGAGACTAGATACTAAACTAAGGTATCAAAGAAACGAAGGGCTCTATTTTAATGATCTAGGCGCAAAAAGCACATGATGCAAAAGCATTAAGGGCATGTCTGAATCCACTTTTGCTATTTTAAGGATGGAAAAATACACTCTGCGCCTCAGCGCATGGTCTAACAGGGTTGTGCTTATTCTCTTAATGAGTTATGGGTGTGTTTTGAGAATAAACCAATCAGAGTCTCATCTCACATTCCCTTTAAGAGTCAGTAGCATTGCGCCATGGCACATTTGCTATTTACATGGTGGACTTTGTACTGTAAGTGGAAAAAATGTAGGCTTCACTAGCCAGAAAACAGATACACAGACCATATGCAGCGCGAAGATAAGGAACAAGCCTCCTCCAATCGGCCTCTTTACTTTCTCTTTATCTCTTTTGTGGATAAGGAAACGGTGTTGTATACACAGACATCCATTAGCCTACATAATTCATTTTGTTTGTTAAGTGCTAAGATTTGTTTTAAAACTATTTCGAAATTCAGTTCTAATTTCAGCAAACAAATAACACAAATGGATTTGCTATTTAAACTATTTGGCATAAAATGGGAAAATTAAGGTTGCGCTGGTCTGAAAATAGCAACACATCGCACCAAACACATCTTGCGCCTTATTGTATGATAGGGCCGTAAATGTTCAAACTAAAAAAGGTGGGGGATGAAAACACAGGTGAACACAAAAACACTAATTCTGGTGGGAAAATGAACAAAAGACTACATGACAAGACACACCTGAATGAAATGAATACAATAAACGTTAGGTTGGACCACATGGGGAATAGAACAAAAACAAAACAAAACCAAACCAAAAGACTTCTGACAATAATTGTGTGTGTGCGTGTGTGTGTGCGTGCGTGCGTGCGTGCGTGCGTGCGTGCGTGTGTGTGTGTATATACATACATAAAATTAATGGTAAACAAATGGCAGCTGTGGTTGCCTGAATTTAACCTTAAAAAATCTGGTAGGAATGTAAAAGAAATACTGGAAAAGTTAATTTATATTTATTCACTGTCAAAATCTAGAAAACGTAATGTTGAACATGTTATAGATATTCACCATAGCATTTTTACAGTTTTTTACCATTGAAATCATAGAGAGTTTTTTTTTTCAGCGTACATGTATTAAACAAAGAAGATGTTAGTCTTTTTTACAACTGTGTTATGTTTGTGATTGTTTATTCTCAATTAAAAAAATTTTGGTAATTATTTCATGTAAAGTTTACATGAAAAAGATTAACTAATACAGTCATTTTCCACAGCCGGTTTTGCTCACATTTACCAGCGTCGCCATTTCTAGTGGAGGGCAGTGTCCATTATGAATGCAAGCTGGAAATAGTTGAGCAGTGATTGGACGTTTGATCATCTGACTGGAGGCCAGTGTGAAAGTACTATCACAAATCATCTTCAGACTGAGCTTCTCCAGGATATTATATATATTTAAGAGGCTCATTACTCTCTTTCTCTCTCTCTCTACACGCCCAGAGCTTCCTCAGACCAGAGTCAAACATATTAAATGATGGTGATTTTAAAACTGGCTTATTCATATTGCATGCGCTTGGTCTTGGTCTGTAATCTGAGAAACTGAAGGCCTGCGGATGGCGATCTGTCTGTGTGGGTGAGATAATGTTCCGGATTGATTTAATACTTGCTCTGAACATGATGATTATGGATAGTGAAGCTCTACATTGTGGTTTTGCCCGTGGTCAGTGTACATGGTGAATGTGTGGAGATGTTCTGCTGGAAATGGATTAGCATATAGTGCATTTAACAGTTTTAGAATGTCAAAATGAAATGATCTGAGTTTAATGTGTGAAATCAGATAAAGATTTATGGTTAGGGTGAGGTCATGTGATCATATGCAAACAATTACAAATTTCAATTATAGTTATTAGTAGAAGTAGTATTAATTTAATCATTCATTTTCCTTTGGCTTAGTCCCTTTATTAATCAGGGGTTGCCATAACGGAGTGAACCACCAACTTATCCAGCATATGTTTTACACAACGGATGCCCTTCCAGCTGCAACCCGGTACTGGGAAACACCCATACACACTCAATCACACACATACTGTACACTACAGCCAATTTAGTTTATTTAATTGACCTGTAGCACGTCTTTGGACTTGTGGGGGAAACTGGAGCATCCGGAAGAAACCCACATGAACATGGGGAGAACATGCAAACTCCACACAGAAATGCCAACTGGCCCAGCCAGGATTTGAACCAGCGACCTTCTTGCTGTGAGGCGACAGTGCTAACCACTGAGTCACCGTGCTCCCTATTATTATTATTATTATTATTATTATTATTATTATTATTATTATTATTATTATTATTATTATT
>CAIGQZ010034910.1:12123804-12142042 GCA_903798205.1 Danio tinwini
AAATTAGCTGACATTTTACACCAAATCTGTAACTGTATTGAGTATTTTTGCATGGCTAGAAAGGTCTAAAGACCAATCAGCATTTAGTACCTTTTATAATTAACTCACATTTTATAGACCACCTTTACCTTCTATATAAAGTGAAAAAAGAGCTGGAGTATCCACTTGTGACACAATTTAATTTACCTCCAAGATCGTCTAAAGAAAAATTAGCCAGAGTCAGAAACACAGTGTCTCCCCAAAGGCTACAATTGTATAGATTTTTCCCTCCCCTGCTTCTCCCAGTGTTTGTACCTCTGGTGGAAAGAGCAGACAGCCTTTGATTAAAGACATTCTCCGCGAGACTCTGTATGTCAGATTTATCAGAAAAACACTCCTTGCGACTCATGCCGAGACCTCGGGCTGCATTGCAGATCTGAGAGGAGGGTCAGAGCAGAGCTGAAGCCTGTTTATTATATTGAGGAGCAGAGCAGAACAGATCCTCTCCATCTCTCCTGGATTCAGCCGCTGTGATGGAAACACCTGCTTTGATCCGGGAGAAAGCAGGTGTGTTGATGAGACTGAAAGGAGACGGTGCTGATGCTGTAATATAATCCTATAGTTGGCCGTGTTGTTGTTTTTTTCTCCCTTTTCTTGTCTGTTTTTGATAGACAGCCCTACAGTACATGCAAAGCAGCCTTCGGACAAAGACATGCGTTACAGTATACTTCCCCATTGGGCCGCTGTGTTTTTGATGAGCTTTGACAGAGTTCGGGTATCTGTCTGGGGAGTGTTTGCAGTACTGTTTTAGTTGCATGCATTTTTGGTGTGTAAATAACATTAATGATTAATAGCTATTTTTGTGTTTGGTTATATTTTGAAATGCAGTTATTTGTTCACAAATGTACAGGTAAGTTCCAACTGTAAACATTTGAACTGGCCCACTTTACGTCAGTCATCATAAGTCTTGTCGTCAATCTCAGTTGTAAGAGCAACAAATAATAACTTGACTTTCTGACTTTCTTTGACTGAATCATCGGTTGAACTGCATCCCAATCATCACGAATACAGCAGAGGACCTATTGGAACCCGAATGGACCCAAGATTCTCACAGACATTAGTCAAATTTGGTGAAGAAAAAATCATGGTTTGGGGTTACCTTCAGTATGGGGGCGTGGGAGAGATCTGCAGGATGGGGCTTTTTCTCATACTTGAGCCTTCACATTAAAGTTCCTGAAAGCAAAGAAGGTCAAGGTGCTCCAGGATTGGCCAGCCCGGTCACCAGACTTGAACATGTAATGTAATGCAATGTGTATTTATATAGTGCATTTGTTGTGTATGGCCATACACCCAAAGCGTTTCACCATCGTGAGGAGAGTCTCTTTACACCACCACCAGTGTGTAGCATTCACTTGGATGATGCGAGGGCAGCCACAGGACAACGGCTCCAGTACGCTCACCACACACCAGCTATAGGTGGAGTGAAGAGACCGTGATAGAGCCAATTTGGTGGATGGGGATGATTAGGAGATAGATGGGAAAGTGCTGATTGAGGGACTTTGGCCAGGACGCCGGAGTTACACCCCTATTCTTTACGAGAAGTGTCATGGGATTTTTAATGACCATAGAGAGTCAGGACCTTGGTTTAATGTCTCATCCGAAAGACGGTGCTCACTGACAGTGTAGTGTCCCCTTTACTTTTACTGTGGCATTAGGACTTGCACAGACCACAGGTTGAGCGCCCCCTTCTGGCCTCACTAACACCACTTCCAACAGCAACCTAGTTTTCCCATGTGGTCTCCCATCCATGTACTGACCAAGCTCAGCCCTGCTTAGCTTCAGTGAGTAACCGCTCTTGGTCTGCAGGGTGATATGGCTGTGGCTGTGAACATTGTTGAGCATGTCTGGGGTAAGATGAAGGAGGAGGCATTGAAGATGAACTCTGGGAGTCTGCTTTCTTTGCCATTCCAGATGACTTTATTAATAAGTTGTTTGAGTCATTGCAGAGATGTATGGATGCAGTCCTCTAAGCTCATGGGAGTCATACACAATATTAATTCTTTTTCCAGTCCACCATGACTTTATATTCTATACTGTCCATTATTTCTGTTAAGTGACAAGACTTTTGTCTAAGCAAAGTCAGGCATTACTGTCTTAATTAAATAATAAAAAATCAAGGCATGATCATATTTTATTTTGGTAAAATAATCTAGAGGCCTTTGACTTTCATATAAGCCACTTCTGTTACCAAATGATCAACTAGAAGTCGTTATTATTTCTTGTTCCTAAAACTTGGATAGGTGACTTTTTAAACTTTTGTCTATTAGCTCTCTTAAGATTTTTTTTTCTTTTGATTGGCTACAGAACAAACCACTAGTTTTGAACTTGTCTAGTTAACCTACACTGTAAAAATTCTGGGTTCCACACAATTCCATTATGTTGTCCAAACACAAATCGATTAAGGTAACAGTAGTTTTTGCAAAGTTAAGTGGATTGAACCCCCCAAAAAACCTTAAGAATTATGTTGTTTCAACTCATTTTAAATAAGTAGTTTTAGTATCAGCAAAAGTCTGAGTGTAATTAAGTGTAGTTAACCTAGTTAAGCCTTTAAATTGCTCTTTGAACTGAATACTAGTATTTTGAAATGTATCTAGTGAAATATAATGTACTGTCATCATAGCAAAGAATATTAAAACTATTTTGTTTACAAATCTGTTGGAAAAAATCTCTTCTTTAAACAGCACTTGGCAAATATTTGAAAAGGTATAAACATTTTACAAGCCTTTTATTAGGGAAATAACCACAAACACATTTTAAATTATAGTAAAACACTTAAAAAAAACTGTGGAACTATATATTTCAGGTTATTGCTAAATGTGCACACATACAGAAATATTAAAATATATGATGGTTATGGCAGTGAGTGGAGCTAAAGATCTCTGCTGTGGCTGTAATGTAATCCTGTTGTTGTCTTTGTTGTTTTTGTTTTTCCCTTTTCTTGTCTGTTTTTGATGGGCAGCCCTTCAGTACATGCAAAACAGCCTTTGGACAAAGATGTGCACTGTTACAGTATATTTCCCCACTGAGGCGCTGTGTTTTTGATGAGCTCTGACAGAGTTCTGGTTGCTGTCCAGGGAGCGTTTGTGGTGTAGTTCTGAGTTTCGTGTCTTTTGGTGTGGCTGACATTTTTTTGGGCCTGACAGTAACAGCCTTGTTTTGTGTCAGGATGCTTGGTCGGCTCAACTGAGGGGTTTTCAGCCGATCGTAATACTTATAGTATATAGTGTCCTTTCCAACATAGGCGCATTGGAAAGATGTGCTTCAACCTATATTTTTATGAAACCCCCAAAAAGTACTTCAATATACATTTGACTGCAATTTCTACACTGTAAAACCCAACAGTCAACTTTATCAAATTAAATGAGTGTAGTTAACTCAAAGTTTACTGAAAGTTAATTCTACTCATTTGAAAAGAGTTTTGAACTCAGTGTTAAAGGTAATGAGTTAATTAAATACCTCATTACTTCAACTTAAATGGAGTAAGTTCACAGTACTCATATAGATTAGTTTTTTACTCAAATGGTTTGCAGTAATCGGTTTCCTCAAACAGTTTGAGTTGCCTTAACTTATTGTGCTTTACAGTACTCAGTTGGTTTGAGTTATCTTCATTTTTCGGGTTTTACTGTGCTCAAATTGCTTTGTTTACTCAAATAGATTAAGTTCACAGTACTCATTAGGATTAGTTTTTGAACTTAAATGGTTTGTTGCAATCGGTTTCCTCAAATGGTTTGAGTTACCTTAACTTGTTGGGTTTTACAGTGCACTGTACTATATTATACTATATTAATAATATAGTATTTATTATGCTATTATTTATAGTAATCATACTATATTAATAATGTGTTAATTGAGTTTAGTCAATCAGTCAATAAATAGAACTTTATTTACAGTATAAAGTACTTAAAAAACACCCAACATTAACCAAAGTGTTGTACGGAAAACTAAAAACTCAAACAGAATATAAAGTACAATTTTTAAAAAGATGCTTGGGAAACCATACAACAAACAAATGAATAAACAAAATGCCGACAGGTCAAAGGCCAAAGATAAAAGATGGGTTTTAAGATATGATTTAAAATAAAAAAACAGAACAAGAAGATGCCTGTCTAATAAGCACATGCAAAGCATTCAATAGTGTATTAAAAACACAATATTAATAAGTCATATTAAGTGATAATTAGCATTATTCTTATAGTGTTTTTCTTCCAATAATTATATTTTAAATACAAATACAGGCACTAACTAGAAAAGAAAAGTTTGCAGATTAACTTTAGGATTACTTGAGGAAGCCTAGCCTGAAGTAGTTTTAAAGTTGAAATAATTGAAGTAGTTCTTAAGAAACTTGAAGTTTGAAACAGTTGGCATAGATAGATAAGTATATATAGGTTATCATGTTTCTTGCATGGATTAACCAACTGTTTCTAGTATAAATTTTATTGTTTTTAACATAGTTGCTAAGGTGTTCCTGAGTGGTTACTGTAGTGTTGCTAGTCATTTGCTATGGTGTTCCTGAGTGGTTTCTAGATAGCAGCTAGATCTCTGCAACTCTCACATGGTCGCCCACTGAAGCTAAGCATGGCTGCGCCCAGTCAGTATCTGGATGGGAGACCACATGGGAAAGCTAGGTTGCTGCCGGAAGTGGTGTTAGTGAGGCCTGCAGGAGGCGTCCAACCTGCTTTCTGTACTGTGTGGGTACTAATGGCCCAGTATAGTGACGGGGACTCTATACTACTCAGTGAGTGCCGTCTTTCGAATGAGACGTTAAACCAAGGTCCTGACTCTCTGAGGTCATTAAAAATCCCAGGATGTCCTTTGAAAAAGAATAGGGGTTTAATCCCGCCATCCTGGCCAAATCTGCCCTCTGATAGCGATGACAAGTGTGGGCAGGACCTAGAGCCATGGTAACCCGTTGGAGCGAGTGTTTACAAGTGTCGTGTCCTGTGAAGGAGCTCCCGATGGAAACTTTTGTTTTGTGTTTACCTTATGATTAAAGTTGTTGCCCGTCCGCCAGTTTCCGCCTCAAAGTGAGTGAGTTTGTGCCACTTGTACGTTAAGGTAGCATCCAGAAAAAAACAAAACACCAGCAAAGAAACTTGACACAGAGGAACATAAAAGCCTACTGCCAGCTAGCGTTTCGGAAGTGTTATTGCAGAGCAACACAAAAAGTATAAATGCACGGCAACACGCAAGGCTGGCACTGTGGGTCACGCAGATCACTCGATGCAGAAGTGCCAGCAGCTAGCTCTCTGCAACTCTCACATGGTTGGCACTAAAGCTCTGTGGTCATTAAAAATCCCAGGATGTCCTTCGAAAAAGAGTAGGGGTTTAACCCCTGCATCTTGGCCAAATCTGCCCACTGGTCTCTGTCCATCATGGCCTCCTAACCCTCCCCATATCATAATTGGCTTCATCACTCCTCTCCACCAATCAGCTGCACACTGGTGGTGGATGAGGAGATTCCCC
Organism: Danio tinwini; assembly: GCA_903798205.1. Classification (NCBI taxonomy): domain Eukaryota; kingdom Metazoa; phylum Chordata; class Actinopteri; order Cypriniformes; family Danionidae; genus Danio; species Danio tinwini. The sequence goes on from CAIGQZ010034910.1 coordinate 12,129,307, forward strand.
CCAATGTGTAAAGCGCTTTGAGTGCCCAGAAAAGCGCTATGTAAATGTAAGGAATTATTACTAGGCTATTTATGAAATGCAGACATAGCATTGTATGAAAACATGTCAGATGAGGCCAAACGCTATTCAATCCATTGGATTCTGGAGGACAATAAGTAAAATGATACACATTCATTAATTCATTCATTTTCTTTTTGGCTTAGTCCCTTTATTAATCAGGGGATGCCACAGTGGAATGAACCACCAACTTTTCCAGCATATGTTTTACGCACCGGATGCCCTTCCAGCTGCAACCCATCACTGGGAAACACCCATACACTCTCATTCACACACATACACTACAAACAATTTAGCTTACCCAATTCACCTATATTGCATGTCTTTGGACTGTGGGGGGAAACCGGAGCACCCAGAGGAAACCCACACGAACACGGGGTGAACATGTAAAGACCACACAAAAAATGCCAACTGACCAAGCTGAGGCTCAAACCAGCGATCTTCTTGCTGTGAGAAAACAGTGCTACCCACTGTGCCACAGCGCCGCCCATAAATCAATTATTTTAAATGCCACAAATACATTTACAAATAAAATTATATATGACTATCACTCACCAGAAAAATGAAGGCCAGACTTAAACAGACGGCGGAGTATGACAGCGAGCAGCAGAGACTCTCTTACTTAAGTGACTACGCCCTTAATTATGCAGAATTTTTAAGGCTTAATGGTAACATTTTATTTTGATGGTCCATTAGAGTATTAGTAGACTGTCGGCCTAATATCTGTTGACACTGACATTTAACAGTCCTTCAACAGACATTTAACTGACTATAAGAAACTTTGCAATTACATGTCAACTTACACTAACCCTAACCCCAACGCCAACCCTAACCCCAACCTAACAGTCTACTTATAATCTAATGATAATTAGTTGCAATGTAACTTAAATTCAGCAAATGGACCGTCAAAATAAAGTATGACCGGCTTAATATAACATAAGCGGATGAGTTATAAACAAATTCACTCCATCACAGTTGTCATGAATGGTAATATTATCTATATACACCAAAATCCTTTTTTCTTTTGAAGAAAAGTTTGAACATTTTAACATGGGCGGTCTATGGAATCAGCTACCTTTTGGAGCCAGCCTCTAGTGGCTAGTCGATGAATTGCAGTTTCAGTCACTTTCATATAAACTTCACAAGGGAGATTTCTGCTTGCTTTTAAAAAGAGATTTTAACCTTGGTTTTAACCTTGGTGACAAGAGTATTTTAAGATACCCCCCTCCCTCCTTATTATTAAAAAAATAACATAACAGTAATCAGTATGTCATCTGAAGCCATATTAAACCACTTTTGAGATTTAGAATAAAGGGATGTATAAATCAAACTGACATGAACAATATTTTTCCCTGATGGTTTTGGGTTTGATGGCTTTCTAGAAATAAATACCAGATTCATAAATTTATGATGTTTGCATTGTGTATTTAATAGCTGCCAAGTTTTGAATATGACAGGCACATTTCTTTAGCTTATTCTTCATGATTGCAAATGGATATAAACTCCGCTGAATGAGCCTGAAGCAGAGATGTTATTAAAGAAGCATGTTTTGTATAAAAGGAATTTACATTCTTAATCTCTTCAGTCAGCTATTTCAATGACACTGGGGATGAATTGGCATCAGTCAAGAGAATTTGTCATCAAACTTTCTGCATTAAAGTTAAAGGAAAGTTCAAAGGCAACTTAAGCGAGTGTGTTGTGAGTGGCAGATTGATTCAGATGGCACATACTGGCAGGAGATGCGGAGGAGTGATTCACACCACTGATCACAGGTCTGCGCTACAGTTGGCATGATGTCAGTGCGGCTTTTTTCACAAACTGAGCACAGTACGATATCCAGAGGTACTTGACTTTAGCTTCTGACAAATATTTAATCTGTAATTGTTATGAGATGGGTTGAGTTAGTAATAATGTTTTTTTTTTTTTTTCATTATCTGACAGCAGAGATGGACAGCAGGTTTAATAGTATTTGAGTTGTAGAGTGATATTGGCAACTTGTGAGGTACATTTAAATCATTCGTCAGTTTGAGGTTTTTTTTCTGGTTGGTGGCAAAAAGGTGAATACGAAATTAGCCGAATATGTAAATAGACATTCAGGTTAATTTTCTCATTTCATGCTACATTACCGGAAGTCCAGAAAGTGGCTGATTTTTAAACTTCAACAAATTCAACAAACCTTGAAAACTAATATGTATATTAAAATCCTCAACTGTGGGTTGACTGGTTTAAATGAGTGATTGGTTTCAGTTATTAGTTGATTGGTTGGTTGGTTGGTTGGTTGGTTGTTTGTTTAGTTGATTAAATGAGTGATTTGTTACAATTACTGATTTATTTATTTATTTATTTATTTATTTATTTATTTATTTATTTATTTATTTATTTATTTATTGGTTGGTTAATTAAATAAGTGATTGGGTTCAATTACTGGTTGATTGATTGATTGATAGGTGTATTGATTGGTTGGTTGGTTGATTAAATGAGTGATTGGTTTCAGTTATTGGTTGATAAATTGGTTGGTTAATTGATTGATTGGTTGGTTGATTAAATGAGTAATTGTTTCAATGATTGATTGATTGATTGATTGAGTTGATTGATTGATTGATTGATTGATTGATTGATTGATTGATTGGTCGATTAAATGAGTGATTTGTTTCACTTGGTTGGTTGGTTGGTTGATTAAATGAGTGATTGAGTTTATTATTGGTTGATTGATTGGTTGGTTGGTTGGTTGGTTGAAGTCAGATAAGTTATATTGATAAGTCAGTGCTTTTATATGTATAATAATTTTTATGATGGCATAAACTGAACTTATATTTAATTTCATCAAAAGCGTTTTTAAATTTTTATTTATTTATTTAAATTCACTTAAATTCACATTAATTCACTAGAATAATTTTTTTTTAATTTTATTAAATTAACACTCATACCAGCCGCAACAACAACAGCAACAATAATAATAATATTAATAATAATGATGATAATAATAATAATAATAATAATGATGATGATGATAATGATAATGATAATAATAATAATAATAATAATAATAATAATAATAATAATAATAATAATAATTGTCTTGAAAATTCTTGTTTTTAGTTCAGACACTAGTCCTGTCTTGTCTAGTTTGTTGAGCTCGGGTCGAGTTTTCTCGGGTCGAGCACTCAAACTACCTGTCAATGTCTGCATGCGCCGGCGTCAAGGTATGAGCATGCTCGGGATGTGGGCTCTCGTCCTGGTGTGTTTGTTGTTTTGTTTGGTGGTGTTTTCGTTCTCAGCGCTCCAGTCTTAGCGCTCCATTTTATAATAAAACCATGCACACACCTGGGCATCTTTTGTAAAAATCCACCCTTAAATACTTACTTAATTGCATAATTATAATTATCATCTGTTTCTTTGCCTCTTTTACCCCATTTGTGTTTTCTGATTTGTTATGATCTGTGATGTGGATCTTTTGACTGTTTTATTTGTCCCAAATTCCTCATCTGAGAACTTCACAACAGCTGCCAAAGCAAATGTAAAAGAATACAGCGTCAGTGTTTTTATGAGGGACCGGAGTCTTAACGCATTTTCTAGGGCAGATGTTAACTCTTTTTTTTTTGTTTAGATCTGGATGGTTTCGTGCTGACTTATTTATCCCACATCATTTACTTCAAGTCCATGTTTGTCTTTTGGCTCCCATTGAAAGCACCAGAGGTCATTTATCCTGCGTTACATGGTTTTTGTATTAAGAATGAGGAAAACAGCAAGTGAAAAATGAAGTGGGATGCAACCAAAATAGGGTGTGTGGATGTAGAATATTTGAACCATTGCTCTGATTTTGTTTAGTTCATGCTTTTCCACATATATTACATATTGGAATATTAGTCCATAAATAATACAGTGTCTATTTTGTCCCACACACACTGCTGAGACCTGGATCGTTTGTTTAGTGTTTGTGAGAAGATGCTTTTTGTGTACTACGAAAGCAAATACATTTTGGATGCACTTGCAAATGATGAGGACTCAATTTGATATGCACTGTAAATAAAATGCTGAATCCCACACAATCGATTAGTGTTGACTGAACACAAAACAATTTTTGTGTTCAAGATTTTTTTCAAAATTTTTTGAGGTTTTTGAGTTGTTTTTTCAGCCTATTTTAATTAAGTAGTTTGAACAAGTGTAGTAAAATCAGTGTTGGGTGTAATTAGTCTGCATTTACACTGCATAGTTCAAGTGACTTATTTCCTTTTTTTCTCCCATGTGGCACAGATCGGATATGGCCCTTGTACGTATAAGCAGGAAAAAAATCACATGGATTCCGATTACTCAAATCAGATTCAGGCCTTGTTCCATTGTGGAAATTTATTCATATGAATCGGATCCGTGCCCTTGTGTCTGCAGTGTAAGCAGGTAAATCGAATGTTCACCGGTCAATGCAAGTCGCGCATCACTAAAAACCATAGCGAATGACGTCAAGTCTGACGCTTTCATTTTAGAACAGACTTCAGCAGAGAACCAAACCATTCAATCTTTTATATTTTTATGTAGCACAAGTATTTAAGCATGTTAACGAAAGAGGGAGAGAGGGGGAGAGAGAAAGAGAGAGAGATAGATAGAGCGCAATATCCACATGTACATGTTATACATACCCACATAGCAAAATATCTCTGATCCAGTTCTGGCCCACACAATCAGCTTTTGCTTGGCCCACATGCCGCAGTGAATTACGGTACATGACTGGACCAAGTCTGGCTAAGGGCCAAACATGGACCATATCTGGGCCAAGTATCAGCCAAGTTAATAACTCATAACAGCCTGAACTGGGCTCAGTTATGAGAATTGAAATTGATAAACCCATAAATCATTATACTTTAGGCATGCTTTTTCTCTAAGCGACCTGATTGGTACAGTTTTGTTTTTTATTTGAAAATGATAAAAATGTATTTTAAATGTGGGTCAAGATGGGCCAAACTTACATGGCCCACATATCAATTATTAACATCTGGGCCAAATACTGCATATTACAGCTGGCCTAAGTAATGTGTACCACCTCTGCCAAACCAGGGCCATGTTTGGCCCACGTGCTGTATGCCAGTGCCAGATGAATGCCTGCTGTGCCAGATTTATGCCAAATCTGGGCCAGAATTCTTTGCTACCTGGGTATAAACTAATATAAAAGTATTGCATATATCACATGCTTAAATCACGCCATGGACATTACATTAAGATGCCTACTGGTTTAAAAGGCCTAGATTAAAAGAAGATGGCCAAGTGAGGACTTTTCTGTCATAAACTGTAGTAAATACAGGAATGGAGAAATGGGTACCCTTTTTTTTACCAGTCAGCGCCCGCTCTTTTTTTTTTTTTACCTGATCATTGCACCTTTGCCGTGTGCTGTGTAAATGCAGACAATTAAGTACGAGTCAGTTTTAAAAATATGATGTAAGCTGTTCATCAAAAAAATAAGATACAGTCACAAAATCAGAATTTACCATCAAGATCTGCAGTGTAAATGCAGATTTAGTTACTATTTAGTTAAGTATCTAGTTACTCTAACTAAATGATCTTGTTTCCATGCTCTTGATTCTGCTCTTTTTTTACTTCCGTGTTGCGCACAAGAGTTTCCTGTATGATAATTCTGACCAGTCAAAATGAAGTTCAGGAAATTCAACTAGCCAACAACTGGTGTGGATGTTGTCATGTGACTGCTTTTTGATTTGTTTAGAGCAGTCGGTCTGGTATGAAACTAAAACAAAATGGCTGAACAAATACTACACTGCAAAAAATATCCATTAATTAGCAGTTTTCCATATTTTGTTTCATATTTACCCCATTGGTCACACTTTACAATAAGGTTTATTAGTTAATGTTAATTAATGCATTTACTAACATGAACAAACAATGAGCAATACATTTACTACAGCATTTGTTCATGTTAGTTAACGTTAGTTAATGAAAATACAGTTGTTCATTGTTAGTTCATGTTAACTCATGGTGCATTAACTAATATTTACAAGCATGAACTTGGATGTTAATAATGCATTACTGAATGATGAATTATGATTTATAAATGCTGTAAAGTATTGTTCATGATTAGTTCATGTTAGTAAATGCATTAACTAATGAACCGTATTGTAAAGTGTTACACCCCCCAATTATTTATGCTTCTGAATTGCATTATGGGACCTTGATCTTTCTTCCAGCAACTTGTACCCTAGAAATGTTTGAAAAAGTGACTTTTATTAACAATTTTAATAGTTTAAAGTGATATTTTGTGTGGGTTGGTGTTTTATATTGTGCTGCAAAAACATTGTAATAAACTGCCAGTATATTTTCTGTTATTTTACAGACTTATTTCTCTATATATTATTTTAATGCAATATTTCAAACAGCTAAAATGTCAATAAAAGTCACTTTGTTAAACTGTAGAGTTGAATTTCCAACATCCAAAAGTCGACAGAGCAGAGATCAAGCTCCCATAATACAATTCACAATCATAAATAATCCGAAAACACTTGGACACTGTTAAATAACAGATATTTTTGTGTACAATGTATACATTTTTACCTTGGTACGGACCGAAGAAAACATACTACATGCGCGAACACACCCTTAGATTAATAAAAGCATTTGTAGTTTTAATGGTCAGTTTATTTAAATTAACCAATGTTGACCTATGTTAAATACCATAGTATGTTTTAACGTACAATAGCCCTATAAACTATCACACGGTTTTCAATCAATATTTCAGCATAGTAAAACAGATTACCATGCATAAATCTTCATATTTGAGCCATTCAGCTAACCACACCACTTTTCTTAATTTTCTAATTTTTTAAAAAGCACTCTTAAATTCATTCATTCATTCATTTTCCTTCAACTTTGTCCCTTATTTATCAGGGGTCACCACAGCGGAATGAACCGCCAACTATTCCAGCATATTTTTTTCACAGTGCATGCCCTTCTGGCCGCAACCCTGTACTGGGAAACACCCATACACTCTCACATTCACACACACTCATACACTATGGCCAATTTTCATTCATTTATTCATTTTCCTTCGCCTTAGTCCCTTTATTCATCAGGGGTTGCCACAGTGGAATGAACCGTCAACTTATCCAGCATATGTTTTACACAGCAAATTCTCTTCCAGCTGCAACCCATCACTGGGAAACTCTCACATTCACATACACTACGGCTTTTATTCACCTATAGCGCATGTCTTTGGACTGTGGGGGAAACCAAAGGACCTGGAGGAAACCCCCGCCAACACGAGGAGAACATGCAAGCACCACACAGAAATGCCAACTGGTCCAGCCGGGACTTGAGCCAGTGACCTTCTTGCTGTGAGACGACAAAGCTAACCACTGAGCTACCGTGCCGGTTAAAAATATTATTAATAATTATATTGATTTATTGAATATCGACATATGTCCATTTAGTAACCATTAAAAAGGGGCCATAGATCCTTTCTCGATGGTGTACTGCAGATACACAGATGGAGACACCAGTATCACACAAACACACACTCGAACCTGTCATCAGCAGGCGCAGTCATTCATTCACTCACACCTTTTGAAAGCCATCTCACGCTCCCACATGAAAGACTGTGTGATGGCGCCACATGAAGCGCCGCCAGTCTTCCCAGCAGCTCCACACATATATTAGGCATTAATTAGTTGGGCATGTGCCAGAAATATGTTTTCAACAATAAATATAAAGGCAACATCAATGGAGATTCCTCAATGGGCGTTTTTGCCTGTCAACCGTTTTATTGCTTTCTTCTTAGGCGTGTGGTACTGTTTTTTTTTTTAAGTGTTGATTTGCATTAGTTAAAGGGGAGCTGTTATGCAAAAATCACTTTTATAAGGGCTTTAAACACACTTGAGTGGCAACAGTCGATGAATATAACCAGCTTTTACTGGGAAAAAATTATTAATTAATTTTGTTTAATCAAACTTCATAGTAAACAGCCAGCAGAAACACTTCGATTGACATTCTGCCTTTGTATGTGTAGTGTGAAAGCTCCGCCCACTAGTGATGATCTCTCCCTCATTAGCATAGTACGTTAGTCTTGTTTTTGAATCTGCCACTATGCTGACACATAGGCATTTGTAGCTCCGCCCTCTTTTGAAAAAGAGCACAATATTATTTGAATTTAAAGCGGCAGTCACTAAAATGGCACAATTAGGATCAAAGCGTAAAATTGTCAGTTATAAAACATTATTTGTGCTGTATTTTGAGCTGGAAAACCACACATACACACTCTAGGGACATCAGAGATTTATTTTACATCTTGTAAAAAAGAGCATAATAGGTCCCCTTTAAAGGTTTGGTGCTTATCATTTGCAATGAGGTGATGTGGTTTCTCAGTGTTAGTAATGGATTCCGCTGTAATATTTTCTCTGGGAAATCACCTTCTGTTTGTATTTGAGTGTGTTGCATTTGCTGTCCTCCGTCCGCTCATCACTCCTCCATCCCACAGAGCTCCTATCTCAGGCTTGTTAGGATCCTCTCTTCTGTTATTTGGGGTCTGCTGTGACTCGATATGGACGCGTTGGTTCCGTCTCTCCAGGAGATGGAGTCGCTCCAGCCAATCAGACCAAACAATCATGCATGCCATCTCATGTGCTTTTCCAAGAGAGGAGTATGGTTATCATTAATTGTGTAATATGTCAGATTATTTAGGCTAAAAACACTTAAAAAGGGTTTTTATGACGGACTATAGTAAAAAAAAAAAAGGTGAGAGGTGCTTTAAACACTGGCCTTCCCTAGGGATGTGTTTCTTCACCAATCTAATTTTTTTATTTATATAAATGACATTAAGTGTGAATGAAAATTTACATTTATAAAATATGCTGATGAAATGTAACTGGTGAATAAAATAAAATTCATTACATTATTACAGCTGTTTTGTTCATTTTTTTTTTTTACAATTTGGACAGTAGGGATTTTAAGATAAAGTAAAGATACTAAAGACATTAGTTTTGGGACTAACAATGTAGGAACACTCTGATCTTTTTAAATATTTCGATACTGAAATTGTTTTTAACTTTTGTTTCGATTAAACACTCCTTTGCTTAAACTGAAGACTGAAAAACTGAAGGGTTTTAATATTTAGAAGGACATTTTGGCTTGTGCCATATATAAATCACTCACAGAATCTGTTCTTATAATATTGTGGCCTTGTTTAACTCCCTCACTGTTAAAAGCAAAACCAAACTTTTTTGCATATATTGTAAATGTAGCAAGAAAAATTGGTGAGAAACACCAGAATGAAATAGTTTACTGTACATTTAAATAATATATTTTTAGAGTAATGTTTATGACATTGTGTATTCGACCTTAGATAAGGTGCATTGATTTAAAGGTTCATTGACAATTAATCGATCCACAATTAATTACTGACATTATTGAAAATATGTAAAATATGAATACCCCATATCAGTGGTACCCATCCTGTTTATCACAGCGAACTGGTCAGCACTTAACTATTTTACCAGGGGCAAGGGGGAAGGGTTTATTATTTTCTCAGAGGATGTCAAGCTGACAAAACATTGCTGTAACTCTGATACAAGTTTTATTTATAGAGAAAATTACAAAGCACTGCAGTGTTTAGTTGTTGTTTGTTGTCTGAGATAATTAGTCTACCGAAATGTGTATATTCCATACAAAGTATGAAGCTGATCGATCAGTTCTTGTCACGTGACTGGTGGTGCGGAGGTGCCAGCCCGTCACGCCTCTTGTGCGCACAAGCCACGCATCTCCATTGGAAATAACGAACTTGTGCGCAGAATAGACACATCATGCGAATGGCCCCTAAAAGGCCACCGTCATTTGAGATCTCCAGCAGTTGATCTTCTTTCTGAACAGACATGCCGGATTCACCTGATTTGTTGACGAATGGGTTGCGGATTTATTCTATGGCAGTTTTCGGGTCTTTCACTGGGCCTTTACCCCTTTGCAAAGAAACTTTCTAAAGACGTCTATTTCTTACTCAATTTGCTGCTTCTGAGTTAAATTTGCACACTCAAGTGACCGAGATGTAAGCGAGAGTACACATTAATTTTTCAAAATAAAAGATTTTTCAAAATAAAAGATTGTTCAGACTCAGATATGATTTGTTGTGTGGCTCAGTACCAATTGATTTTTGCACCAGTGGTTGGGGACCACTGCCCTGTATGACTGGCATATTGTTTTTACAATTGATTATAATAATTGTATTATTAAAACTTGTTCTTTTACCATACATTTTTGAAACTTCTTTTATGGTTTTTATCATATTTTTAAAGGTACAGTTCCTTCAAACACACCTGCCAGAGTTTTTGCCTTACGTTTTTACTTGACATTTAATTTGTTTACAACATTATGTGTTTGACCTTAGATAAGGTGTATTGATTTAAAGGTTTATCCACAGTTGATTTATTCGCAATTAATGATTGACATCAATTTCTTTATGTTTTCTGGCAGGTGACCTGTAACTGTTTCAGCATCAGTGATGGAGAGCTGCAGGATGTCGGGGTTGGACTTTATCCCAGGTGAGAGATGGAAGAGATCCCAGCATGCTACTTGCTGTGAATTTTTTTTTTTTTTTTATTGTTGCATTTAAAGAACTATTTAATCTTTTGTTTTATGCAATTTTATAGGAATCAGCTGGGGTAGAAATGTAATATTTGTTTAAAATTTATTAATATGCTCCTTCCATATTCCATATATTGTTATATAAAGCATAATTGTTTATTATTTTCTACAAACTTACTATTGCATAAAATGAAACATTTAATTGTACTTAATTTACGTTAAATTTACTTTAAATGTAAATGTCATTGAAATACTTATGATTATATCTAAAAATGTCATATTACTACTCCAGATGATTGCCATAAAATTGCATGGAACTAAAAATGTAATTGTTCTTAAAATGTAATACTAATATGCATCATGGAGGCGTATTGTTATATAATATATTTCTCATTGCTACAACAATGTTAATGAGGAAAAAATTGGATACTGACAGTGATATTTATAATTACTTTATTTTCTTCAATTACCTTCTATAACCTCAATAAAGAGTTTGTAGTTGTTGTTCGTTTTGTTTTCTTTCTAAAAATGAAGAAGACATTTAAAAGTCATGAGTGATATAAAATATAAAACTGAGTCCTCAGAACATGTAGCTGTTTACTTTTAACATCTGCAGTTTGTAACACAGTACATTCATTGTGTTGTTCTCATTTTCCCCCCATAATCCTCTGGGGTTTCAGTCAGTGCAGGCTCTGTCCTTGTTTTTTGAGCCTTCAGATTCATGTGACAGAAAACATGTTTGTATTATGAGCTTTGCACTCATGAAGAGACATTTTGACATGACTTTAGATTACATGCTACGAGTTGCTCTCTGCTAGCGAACTGCCCGAGGGAAGCTCCCATTCACACACAACAAACGGGAATAATTACACACAAACAGACATTCGGCGTTCGCTGGGACTAAATTACAGCTTGCCGAGACTCATTGTGAGCTCTGAAATCAAGGGGATTTCCTCTGCAAATTGCTTTGTGCTCATATGCAAGAGTTGGAGTGAATCCTCACAGCTGAAATGGATCTTGATACCGACAAACACAATTTAAAGCATTTTCGGCGTTACATTTATGCTACATTCTGAACAAATGGTAGAAAAAAGTCTGTTAGAAAATTAAAAAGTATGCTAATTATGCTAAATAAGGGTAATTATGCTATTAAGTTAAATACTGTTGGATGTAAGCACTGATGTCTGTAGCGATCAAAATAAACTTTCAGGCGTTTAACCTGACAATAAACTGACTTAAAATGTTAAGTTAAATCTCATAATTCATTTTTAAAAGTATATTACATTGCCTAAAATAATATAAAATAAATGCTTAAAATTGCTTATTAAAATGTATGTACTGAAATGATAAAATATATATGGAAGTCTTAAAAAAACAATCAAATCTACATTGAAATTTTTAAATTATCCCCAAACATATATTACATGAAATAAAACATTGTTTTACGTCAAATTAATTTACAGATAACTGAATTTACTTGTATTAAGGAGCGCCATGGTGGTGCAGTGTGTGGCACGATTGCCTCACAGCAAGTAGGTCGCTGGTTTGAGCCTTGGCTGGGTCAGTTGGCATATCTGTGTGGAGTTTGCATGTTCTCCCCATGTTCACGTGGATTTCCTCCGGGTGCTCCTGTTTCCCGGACAGTCAAAAGACATGCGCTATAGGTGAATTGGGTAAGCTAAATTGTTTATAGTGTATGTGTGTGAATAAGTGTGTATGAATGTTTCCCAGTGATGAGTAGCAGCTGGAAGGGCATCTGCTGCATAAAAAATGTGCTGGATAAGTTGGTGGTTCATTACACTGTGGCAACCCCAGATGTGGCAAGCCGAAAAGAAAATGAATGAATGAATGAATTAAATGAATTTAAAAATCCCATGAAATTAAAAATATTTTCCCTTAAAATTAGTTTACTGCGTACAAATTTCTTAATAAAATGTGTAGTATCAATTCTATATTAACATCTATTTTTAAAATCATTTAAAAATACATCCTAAACATTTATTGCGTTAAATAAAAAATACACTTTTAGTTCAAATTAATTTACACATTTATTTTTATGGATTAAATGAATACCATGTAAATAACATGAATAAATAAATAAATATATATATAT
>CAIGQZ010034910.1:12158992-12170459 GCA_903798205.1 Danio tinwini
CTACTACTACTACTACTACTACTACTACTACTACTACTACTACTACTACCACTATCACTATAGAAGTGCTTTTGTTTTAGTAGTGTTATTGTTATTATTTAAATTATTATTTTAATTTTATTATAATAAATAATTTAATTAATGTAAAACATATTATATACATATTAAATAATGAATAGTTTGTAGTAAACGTAATGCCAAATATATTATTATGCCATTATTATTATTATTGTTGTTGTCGTTGTTGTTGTTGTTGTTTTTGTTGTTGTTGTTGTTGTTGTTGTTGTTGTTGTTGTTGTTGTTGTTAACAAATGGGTTGACTTATGACAAATTATTTATTAAATAAAAACAATATAAACTTTTTATATAGAATAACTACTGCTGTACAGATAAATTATGAATCTATGTAATTTATTTAATAAATAATATATATTGACTACAGGCCAAAATACATGTATTAAATAAAAGAAAACAATATAATTTTTACTACTGCAGTGTATATAAAGGTAATTTAATAAATGATTATTATTATTATTATTATTATTATTATTAAATGGATTAACAAATTATGAATTTAATTACAAATAAATAAATACTATGAATTATACAAAAAATATTTTTTATTCTCAATTTCTTACTCTAGTCTAATGTTTCAAAATGTGAAAATCAAATTATATTAAAATGCAAATCAGTGGCTATATTTGACTCCGCTTTTTGATTCCGCTTTTGATTCGATTAAATCCATCTCTTTCAGACAACGAACAATTCAAAACCATCGGCGCATGACGCTTTTAATCATCAGAGCTCAGAGAGGTGTGGCCTGTTGCCATGGCTTCCTCACAATCCTGTTGCATTGGCTAATAAACAGTTGCCTAATCACCAGAGACTGCATTATGATCTTTCCATTAAAGCAGTCCAATGGCTGAAAAACTAGAGCAAAATATCTCAGTTTTGCAGATAAAATAAAAAAATTGTCAGATACATTAGAATTAACCTCCCTGTGTGGGCCATTAAACTGGCACTGCTTCCATATTCCACATCCATGGGAAATATTTCACAACTCCAAATATCTGAGCCTCTGGGATTACAAGGAACAAACAAAACCAGAAAGGCAGATGCTGAAAATTGCTGTTTAGATCCGAGCTCTGAAGTCTTGTGATCGGATGTGAGGCAGAAGCTTCAGACACTGTTGTGGACATTATAATGACGCAGAAAGGGCTGTCCCGTGAGAGCCAGTCCGTCTGTTTACCGTCGGCTGGGTGGGCGACTCTAAGCCTTCTTTATTCGCTGTACTTCTGCAATGTTGAATCTTCTCCAGACCATGACAAACACAAGTCATTTGTTGCTCTGTTTTTTTTGAATGACTTCCGCAACTTAGCATGAAGAGCCAGGACGGCATGTATTCCTGCATATAAAGGATAATTGTGCTTTCGTGCTTGATTTATAATTGTGCCGTTTGTTCTGTCACGCTTGTTTGAATGTAAATACATGCATTCAGCTCTTAGATCTTACTTTGAGGGAAAACGAGCTCACTCGAAGAGATTTCAGACTGAGTTTGCATATGCATTCGCATGCTGTAGTACGTAACTTGTGTTTGGAATTAGTCAGATATCAAATAAAATATCTTTAATTGTTAGTTATTATTTTTATCAAAAATAGAATGGTTTTGGATGTTTACTCTATTTTTTTTGTAAATGGGTGATTTTCAGAGCTGATTAGCTGTAAGTAATTTCAAATTTTTAGCTTCTTTGTAAAACATCTATAAAACGTGTAAGTTTGTCAAAAAAAAATTGCCGGTATTAGACTATAGACTATTGTATTATATATATATATTTATATATTATTGTATACAGGTGTAGACACAATTAATTTAATTTAATTGTATATGGCTGAAGACAAATTTATTTATTTAGAATATTTATTATTTAGAATAGTTATTATGTTTAAAAAATTAAATATAATAAAATATAAATGAATAAATAAATAAATAAATAAATGAATGAATAAATAAATAAACAATTAAATTAATAAAAAATAAATAAATAAATAAATAATCAAATAAATGAATGAATAAACAAATAAATTAATAAAAATGAATAAAAATGTCTGAATAAATAAACATACATAAATAAATGAATAAATAAATGAATAAATAAATAATTAAATAAATAGATTAATTAATGCATGAATGAATAAATGATTGAATGAATAAATTAATAAATAAATGATTGAATAAATTAATTAATGCAATTATTTAATTAATAAATAAATTAATACATTTATAAATAATTAAATAAGCAAATGAATGAATGAATGAATAAATAAATAAATAAATGAATGAATGAATGAATGAATGAGTGAATAAACAAACAAACAAACAAACAAACAAACAAACAAATAAATAAATAAATAAATAAATAAATAAACGAACGAACGAACGAACGAACGAACGAACAAACAAACGCTGTGAAAAATGTCCATTCACCATTAAACATCACTTTAAAAATATTCAAAGGGCGCTAATTTTTTTTTTCTTTAACTGTTTAATTTGTTGAATATATGTTTTGCTAAGTATAAATTATTAGTTATTAATATTTTGTATATGAAATATATATGTACTGGGAAACACTCATACAGTTTCGCATTTACACACACTCATCCACTAAGGCCAATTTTGTTCTACCCAATTCACCTATAGCGCATGTCTTTGGACTGTGGGTGAAACCGGAGCACCCAGACAAAACCCACAAGAACACGGGGAGAACATGCAAACTGCATACAGGAATGCCAACTGACCCAGCCGGGACTCGAATCAGCAAATTTCTTGCTGTGAGGAGACAGTGCTAACCACTGAGCCACCGTGACGCCCTTTACTAATTTATAGTTAAATATGATAGAGTACAATAAGTCATCAAATTACATATTTATACACTATGTACTAACAATGTGACATCAGCATCTAAATAACAGCATCAATATGATGGTCACCAAATAAACACATTCAGAAATAAAGGTACGAGAGCTGTCACTTTTCAAAAGGCACATATTTGTAACTAAAGGGTTCTTATTAATACCTTAAGAGTACACATTAGTACCTAAAATGTACAAAGCGTACCTCTTGGAATGTTTAGAAACTAATATATAGCTTTGCGGTTCCAATATGGACCCTTTTTACCATATTGGTACCTTAAAGCTATATACCTAAACATTTCAAGAGGAACTGAAAAGATCATCAGTGTCCTTTCACTGCTATCATTCTCGCCCTGTCGCTTTAGCTTTTGTCCTTTTTGTCAGAGAAGCAACGGCTTACACCACAACACATTCACATTCAGGAGAACAAATATTCCTCTGGCAGACGTGTCAGACTTCATGTTTTCTGTCTCTCCTGACTGTAGAAACTTGTTTCTTTAGTTAATTAATTAGTGATGCATGATTTGTGTTCCATTATTCAGCAGTTGCAGCATTTCTGCATTACTTATTTAGATTCACGAGAAAGCCAGCATTGACACTACAAGAGATTTGCAGTTTTATCTCAGGATTTATTGAGGGAAAACAATTGAAAACTTGTCATTTAGTGAGAAAAGAATCAGATTGGTATAAGTTGACAGGCTTAACCGAATCCACCACCTTTGGGTATTGTTGTCAAATCAAGACATATTTGTTTATAGAACAGACAGATAACTTAAAACGAAAGTTAAATATTAATTTAGTTCATTTTTTAATCCTAATGAAAATTTTGGCAGAACTCTCTGTTTTACATAGACAAGACACACAAAATCCAGCAAAGGGAATTGAACTCTTCTAAAAGTTTGAGTTGTGGACTACACTGTAAAAAGTGATAGTTTACTTTACTTAAAAAAGTGAGTAAACCCATTTTAACATAGAACTGTTAAGTTGATTTAACTTTAAAGTTAAATATAGATAT
The DNA here is from genome assembly GCA_903798205.1 of Danio tinwini. NCBI lineage: Eukaryota > Metazoa > Chordata > Actinopteri > Cypriniformes > Danionidae > Danio > Danio tinwini. The sequence goes on from CAIGQZ010034910.1 coordinate 12,162,918, forward strand.
TTTTATAATGAGTTTATTTATTTACACATTTGAAGACAACAGGTATACTCACTTTTTTTCAGTGAAGTGAACTACTCGTTCTTTACAGTGTAACATAATAACTGTATGTTTACCCAAAGCAACTCACCGCGGTCCTACAACAGTCTTCATGAAGCTCTTATTGAGTTTAATAGTATTTTTAAGTTGACACTGTGCAGGTGAATTATGAAAAAGGGATGGATCACCCAAAAAATTACATTTGATTAAACGATTAAATTAATGAATTACATTTAATTTAATATACCAATCCATACTAACAGTACACCAATACATACTAGAAACATACTAACAAACATACTAATCATACTAGTAAACATGCTAATTCATACTAAAGACATACTAGCAACATGATAATTCATACTAAATGCATACTAATATGCTAGTTTATACTAGAAACATACTAGCAGCTTGCTAATTCATACTAGAACCATGCAAAAATGTGCTAATTTATGCTAGAAACATGCTAGCATAATGCTAATTCATAATAGAACCATGCTAATTTGTTAGCAATCACCTAGCAACCGCCTAGAACACCTTAGCAACCACTAGCAACATCCTAGTAACCAAGTAACCACCTAGAACACCCTAGCAACTGCCTAGCAATGTCTTAGCAACCACCTAGCACCACCTTAGCAACTGCCTAGCAACCACGTATAACACTAGAAACCATCTAGCAACACCCTGGAAACTGCCTAGCAACACCTTTGCAACCACCTAATACACCCTAGCAACACCTTAGTAACCATTCAGAACAACCTTGCAACTGCCTACGAACACTTTAGCAACCAAATAGCAACGCCTTAGGAACCTCTCAGAACAACCTAACAACCACCTAACAATGCCTTAGCAACCACCTAGAAAACCCTAGCAATGCCTTAGCAACCACTCAGGACAACATACCAACCGCCTAGGAACACCTTAGCAACCACCTAGCAATGCCTTAGGAACCACTTAGAACAATCTAGCAACTGCCTAGCAACGCCTTAGCAACTGCCTAGCAAACCAATCAGAACACTCTAGCAACCACCTAGCAGCAACTTAGCAATGACTTAGAACACCTTAGCAACCACCTAGCAACAACTCTGAACAGCATAGCAACCACTCAGAACACCTTAGCAACCGCCTAGCAGAATTTTAGTTACCACATAAATCAACCTAGCAACTATCTAGAAACACATTAGTAACCACCTGGAACAACCTAGAAACCGCATAGTAACACCTTAACAACTACCTGGAACACCCTAGCAACCACCTAGATACATCTTAGGAACTGCCTAGCAACCGATCAGAACACCCTATCAACAATCTTGCAATGACCTAGTACACCATACCAACCGCCTAGCAACACCTTAGCAACCATCTAGCAAGGAATCAGAACACCCTAGCAACTACTTAGCAACTGCCTAGCAGCACCTTAATAACCACATAGAACACCCTAGCAGCATTCTAACAACCATTAGTAATCACCTGGAACACCCTAGTAACCCCATAGTAACACCTTAACAACTTCCTAGAACACCCTAGCAACCACCTAGCAATGCCTTAGCAACTGCCTAGCAACTACTTAGCAAACCTTAGCAACCACCTAGAAACACCTTAGCAACCAGTCAAAACACCCTAGCAACACCTTAGCAACCCCCTAGCAACCACCTAAAAACTCCTTCAATTATTTAAACTTTAAAACTTTAAACTTTCAGACGAGGCTTTCTCATGCCACTATAAAGTTTATCTACAAACTTCACTTTTCTAGCTTTAAGTTGACACTGTGCAGGTTAATTGTAATAAAGGGATAGTTCACCCAAAAATACATTTGCTTATTATTTACTCACCCTTAAGTGAACTTTTTTGAGTTTTCTTCGTAATCATTGACTTCTATAGTGAAAACAATAATATGGCGGTCAGTGGTTTTCAGCTTTCTTTAAAATATCTAGTTTGGTGTTGAACTGTGTTGAAGAAGGAAAGTAAAATAGGTTTGGAACAAGTGAAGGGTGAGTAAATGGTGACAGAATTTTTAGTTTTGGGTGAACTATCCCTTTAATCTGTGCCTCAATGGTTTTCTAGATTAGCTGATGTTATGTGTTTGTCTGCGCCAGCATGTCTCTGCTGAATCACAATTGCCAGCCCAACTGTGTCATGATGTTTGAGGGCAAGAGACTCACGCTGAGAGCTGTTCGGGTCATCAAATCTGCTGAAGAGGTACTGTATACATCCATCCATACATACTGTTGAAGTCAGAATTATTAGCCCCCCTTTGAATTTATTTTTTAAAATATTTCCCGAATGATGTTTAACAGAGCAAGGGAATTTTCACAGTATGTCTGATAATATTTTTTCTTCTGGAGAAAGTCGTATTTGTTTTATTTCAGCTAAAATAAAAGCAGTTTTTTATTTTTAAAAACCATTTTAAGGTTAATATTACAGAACAAACCATTATTATGCAATAACTTGCCTAATTATCCTAACCTGCCTAGTTTACTTAATTAACCTAGTTAAGCCTTTAAATGTTACTTTCAGCTGTATAGAATTGCTTGAAAAATATTATTTACTGTCATCATGGCAAAGATTAAATAAATCAGTTATTAGAAATGAGTTATTAAACTATTATGTTTAGAAATGTGTTGAAAATCTCTCTGTTAAACAGAAATTGGGGAAAAAAATAAACAGGGGGGCTAATAATTCAAGGGGGCTAAAAATTCTGACTTCAACTGTACATACACTCTAAAGATTATTTTAGCTGCTTGTTCAAACTAATTTAAAATGAGCTAAATTAACACAATTCTTGAGGTTGTTTGACAACGTAATTGTTTTTACAAATTTACATGGATTAAACATAAAACAATTAAGTTAACTTAATTAATTTATCTTAGGAAAGCATGAAGGAATTGTGTGGAATCTACCTTTTTTTTACAGTGTACACTCAAACAAATGACTTTTGCTGCTACTACTCATTTAAAATGAGTTGTAACAACAAAGTTATTTTGTGTTTTTTGGGACAACTCAATTGTTTTATGTTCAATTCACTTACTTTTTAAAAAATGTAAAAAATGTAACAAATTTATAGTGAACTTAATTGATCTGTGTTGCCACAACATGAAGTAATGGGCTATATGCACCGCTAGTGTTTTTCAGCCGGTGATGAACTTCCGGTAAGAGCTTATTGTGACTATTTTCAATTTCATATATGGTTCCTTTTTTACAGCATCGATGTTGTAATGTAATTCAAATATAATCAGTTAAATAGACCTAAGCATTAATTTAGTTGTTAAATCTTTAAAAAAATGAAACAAAAGACCGTTAAAGGCAGCACGGTGGCATAGTGGGTAGCGCTCTCGCCTCACAGCAAGAAGGTGTCTGGTTTAAGCCTCGGCTGGGACAGTTGACATTTCTGTGTGGAGTTTGCATGTTCTCCCCATGTTTGCGTGGGCTTCCACTGGGTGCTCCGGTTTCCCCCACAGTCCAAAGACATGTGGTATAGGTCAGTTGGGTAAGCCAAATTGTCCGTAGTGTTTGTAAAACATATGCTGGATAAGTTGGTGGTTTATTCTGCTGTGGCGACCCCAGATTAATAAAGGGACTAAACTGAAAATTAATGAATAAATGAATAAATGAATGAATGAATGAATGAATGAATGAATGAATGAATGAATGAATGAATGAATGAATGAATGAATGAATGAATGAATGAATGAATGAATGAATGAAGACAGCCACTCGCAGGCTACTGCAGAAATTCCCTTGAAAATACTGGGGTAAAATCTATTTCCATATTTTAAAGACATGACAGAAAAAAATTATGTAGTGCTTCTTGTTTGGTCTCATCCCCACTTTATATGGTATCTCAGCCAGGGAGTAAAGATCACTGTTTTTTTAAAGAAATCAGATCTTAAACTCTGCGATTTTGTATGGGATGACAAATAACCAGAAACCCTGAGGCTGGCTGACTGAAATTAAAAGTCAGTGTGTATGTACCCTTTTTTTGTGGAACCCAGAATTGTTTTATACAGTTTTTTTATTTACAGTTACTCACTTATCTCTTTCTTACTTTATATATCTTTCTCTCAGTTTGTTTTCCTCTCATTCTGCGCAGTGACCTTTCAATTTACAAGGCTCAGGAGAAAAATATATGGATGGTCTCTACTGTCACAGGCTTTGAAATTGTGTTTAGTCATTTACACAATACTTATAAAACTAAATAAAAAAAGTTACTTTACAAAGAGCTTTGCTTTTCCCTGCCATGGGCATACCTGTGGAGAAAAAAAGGTACCAAGGCACTTATTGTAATCATAAGTGTATTACTATACTGCTACTTCAGCTACAGAGTTGTATGGTTAAATGCTGTGAACATTAACCGCTACCAGAGTTGTAGTATTTAATTCAGTCTCTCTGGTGCCACCAATAGCTATTTTTGCATTGCATTTTTATGTTAATACATTTCAAGGAACAAAATTATTCCAAAATGTATGATGACTAGGTTTCCGGGTGCTCCGGTTTCCTCCGCAAGTCCTAAAAACATACGATACAGGTGAATTGGTTAAGCTAAATTGTTTGTGGTGTATGTGTGTGTGAATGAAAGTGCATGGGTGTTTCCCAGTGATGGGTTGCAGCTGAAAGGGCATCTGCTGCATAAAATATATGCTGGATAAGTAGGCAGTTTGTTCCGCTGTGGCACCTCCAGATTAATAAAGGAACTAAGCCAAAAAGAAAATGAATGAATGAATGTATGATGACTATAAAGTCTGCTATTGGGCCATTCATGTATTGCATCTATTGCATGATCAAATATTTTATTTTAAAAGTACCATAGAATGCTTTTATACAATATATTGAATTGTTCTCTGATATCTACATAGATGTTGTAAGTAAGTAAGTGGTAAGTGGAAAAATAATCCAGAAATGGTTTTACAGGTCTATCTTCAATCTTAGGAATCTGCCCTAATTTAATATGGTTGGCTTTGACCATATTTGGAAGGGTTGTGAATAGAGTTGTCAAAAGTATCGACTTCGGTACCAATCGGTACAGATGTTTTCAAAACATTCATCTCCTGCTTACAATGAATCGCTTTTGAGTGCGTTCTTAAACACCACTGATTGGCCATTATGTTCACATGCTCAACAGATATGACTATGATTGGCTGTAAAGGTCATTAGTTTACCACACTTTAACACTGTGTGCAAACACAGACACATTGGAGCATTTCAAAGTCACATCGTTCAGCTTATCTGTTTATGAGTTGGCATATGAGGCAAGGCAAGTTTATTTATATAGCACATTTCATACACAATGGTAATTCAAAGTGCTTTACATAAACAAGAATAAAAGAAACAAGAAAATAAAAATATTTTCAAAAAAGGTTTTAAAAGAATGAAAAATAAAAGAAACATAATAGTGCGATCTGTCGGACGTAGCACAATGCTCATTCAGTAAAGCTAAACTGATGCGTTTTCAGTCTTGATTTGAATGTGCCTAATGCTGGGGCACATCTGATCATTTCTGAAAGCTGATTTCAGCAGCGGGGGGCGCTGTAGCTGAAAGCCGATTCACCCTGCTTTGACTGAACTCTTGGAATTTCTCTTTTTTTTATCCTAATGATCTGAGTGATCTATTGGGTTTGTATTCAGTGAGCATATCTGTAATGTATTGAGGTCCTAGGTCATTTAAAGATTCATATACAAGTAATAATACTTTAAAATCTATTCTGAATGTAACTGGGTATCAGTGTAAAGACCTGAGGACAGGTGTGAAGTGCTCTGATTTTCTGCTTCTGGTCAGAATCCTGGCCGCAGCGTTCTGGATGAGCTGCAACTGTCTTTTTGGGAAAGCCAGTGAGGAGGCCGTTACAGTAATCCACTCTGCTGGTGATAAATGCATAAACAAGTTTTTCTTAGTCCTCACTGGAAACAAAGCACCTAATTCCTGCAATGTTTTTGAGATGATAGTATGCTGATTTAGTTACTACGACATGACTATTGAAACTCTGACTTCTGACTCCAGAATCACAACAAGATTCCTGACTTTATTTTTTGTTGTTTAACCTCTAGAGCCAAGGTACACATTCACCTTTAGAGCCTCATCTCTGTTCCCAAATGCAATGACTTCAGTTTTCTCTTTGTTTAACTGAAGAAAATTTTGACACATCCAACTGTTAATTTCATCAATGCATAGATGCGCATATGAGGGATCTGTTGGTGGATTAACAGATTAACGCAGCTTTGAACACCCCAGTGTATATATTTTTTTGATATTGGCAGATGTGCTTGCAAGTACACATGTCCAAAAATGTTATGGTAGGAAAAAATTATTACCATGGTGAGTGGTTCTCACTTCACTTACCGCTCAAGTAAACGATTTTTATAGTCCCACAAAGCCATGGTGTTTATACCTCTCAGCCCACAAAAAGCATTCTTGCAGTTGTCTGCACACTTTAAACTGGAGCAGGAAAAAGTATTTTAACTTCCAAAAATTACATCACACCACAGTTCCTGAACTGCAGGCACTTAATGGAGCCCCTGCCAGAATTACTTCACCCTAATTCAGTCAGCCGATGAGTAAATCTAAAAGCAGCATTGTTCATTTGCTGCTTTTAGCAGTACTCTGCAAACCCCTTTAACCATCAGAATACATTTTAACCTCTTTACAGACATCGGTCACACCAACAGCAGAAAAAAGCAGTTCTGAGCTAAGAGGCATAATTCATATACATTAACACCTGAATCCATTTGGCTGATCTTTGGTGGGATGCTGTTTTTAGCATCAGCCCCATTCAACGACAGAGAAACTCTCATGATTCTGTTTATTTCTGCTCTGAAAGTTTAGATATTCCAAAGTAAATCATGCAGTCATGCTTAATTTACCTCTGACTGGAGGAGGGAACGTCAGGAGAGGAAGTGAACTGGAGAATGAAATTACCAGCAAGCTCTCTGTACACACAGAGTAATGTGAATTAACACTAAAGGTGTACCATCCATACGATGCTGGAATACACGAGTGTTCGTCGTCCCACAGACACTGTTTACACACGCAAAAACACACACGGCTGCATTATAATTCGTACACCCACACACATCTGTGCGCTGTACACATGCCGCTGTTTGCCCATGCGGGTCATACTCATTTTGGATCTGTTTTCATTTTCTCTTCTTCCTGTTTCTGTTGCTTTCTCTGTTTACCCATTATTTTCTAGCTCTGTGTACTCTACTCTTCCTTTCTCATTTTTTTTTGTTCTCTCTCACTCACTCAGTGACTCATTCATCGGAATAACTGTTTTCATTTCTTACTCACTCTCTGTATCTGACCTCGCTGACACTCAGAGTTTGGAAATTGATTTTTATTTATTATTTTTTGCAAACTGTGCAGTGTATTTTTTTGCTGCATATAAAATATGCATACTTAAACAACACTCATCAGCTGCTTTATTAGGGTACATCTTGTTAGTATTGGGTTGGACACTCTTTTTCATTTAGAACTGCTTTAATTCTGATTTAGTTTTTTGTAGGATAAAAAAA
>CAIGQZ010034910.1:12182143-12208343 GCA_903798205.1 Danio tinwini
AGAGAGAGAGAGAGAGAGAGAGAGAGAGAGAGAGAGAGTTTGTGTGTAGGGTGTCCATGAGGTAATTACAGGTAAGGTGTGTGAAGTGCTACACTGATGACGTTCTGATGAGAGGTACTTGTTGATTCATCACTGGTTTTGCTGTGATCTGACAGTGTGTGTGAGACAGGAGGACACACTGACGCTCTACAACAATAGAGCCGCTGTATAAGCACTGAAGAACAGGAGGCTCATCAGGTTTTCACCTTCCTTGAATCTCCGGCGGCCGGAGATCTGATTCAGTCTGACAGTCGTGTCGAGGGCACAGATGTTCACGAAGGGCTGTCTGGCCATATGTGTCTGCGCTTTTTTTCTGTGTTTTAGCATTAAGCATTTTTTATGTTTGCATCATTTCTCCTTTGCAATTCCTTTCTGTCCCAATTCACACACAAAATATTACAGAACAAAGCGATCCCTTGAGCTGACTGCATATCTTCTGCAGTAGTTTTTTTTTTTTTTTTTATGTGGTGATGTATCTGCACTGTAAAAAATGCTGGGTTCCACACAGTTGATTTGTGTTGCGACAACATGAAGGAATTAAGTTAGCTTATTTGTTTTTAAAATAACTAAAGAAAGCATGTGAAAAACATTTTGTGTGTGATAATAAAATGATGATCACGCGCACACGGTTACCGTTAATCTGTTCAAAGAATGGTTAAGCGAAAGCGGCAAACGCTGCTGCTTACAAAAAAACCTTGAGCCCTGGCTTAAAAGCAGTAGAACTGTTGGTAAATAAGCATCGCTTTTTTTCCAGTCTATTCCGAAGAGAACCGATCACACCAGTTGCATTTCAAGGCACGGCTGCTTCGCCTGAGGAAATGGCATGGGAGCTTTTAAACACTGGCGCTCTTCACATCAGCTGTGTGCTAAAGTCAGTGAGTGAGGATCGTCTGTCTCTCACCGTGCACGTGATCATCCTCTCATTCAGTATTTACCTGCTTTATTTTGTTCACGTGAACAGTTGTATTTGTCAGTCGTGCTACTTCTCGATTCTAAGATCACATTTGCACGCATGTTGAGAAACGGTCATAAACAAAAATTCTAATCTTTGGTGACGAGACAGAACTGAAAATTTGAAAATTATTTCCAACCAGCCAAAGTGGCTAGTGGGAGTGGCTGTCTATAATCTGCCACAGCTGAAATCTACCCGCATTTGGCGGGTTGGCGGGTGTTAATGTCAAGCCCTACATATAAGCATAGTTAATCTATATAGTATATAGGTGATGTCTATGTGTACTTGTTTACAGTGTTGGGGTAACGCGTTACAAGTAACAAGAGTTACGTATTAATATTTATTTTATAAGTAACAAGTATGCATTACTTTAAAAAAATTAAGTATTAACATTTGATTTGCTTTTTTAAAAATGCAACGCAAGTTACTTTTTTGTTTAATTAATTAGCTTTTAAAAAGTAAATTGCTTAATTAAAATTAAGATCAGAAAATATGTTCATTATTTTGAACACATGGAAGAAAAGAAATTGACTTGGTTTGTGCTTCACTAATAAGACAAAAAGCACATAAGCATCAATCACATTGCTTTAAACTTTCATTAATCTGTATGCAGTACAGTTGCAATCAGAATTATTCAACCCCCTGATTTATTAGCCCCCCTGTTTATTTTTTCCCCAATTTCTGTTTAACGGAGAGAATATTTTTTCAACACATTTCTAAACATAATAGTTTTAATAACTCATCTCTAGTAACTGATTTATTTTATCTTTGACATGATGACAGTAAATAATATTTGACTAGATATTTTTCAAGACACTTCTATACAGCTTAAAGTGACATTTAAAGGCTTAACTAGGTTAATTAGGTTAACTAGGCAGGTTAGGGTAATTAGGCAAGTTATTGTATAATGATGGTTTGTTCTGTAGACTATGGAAAAAATAAATAGCTTAAAGGGGTTAATAATTTTGACCTTAAAATGGGTTTTAAAAATTAAAAACTGCTTTTATTCTAGCCAAAATAAAACAAATAAGACTTTCTCCAGAAGAAAAAAATATTATCAGACATAATGTGAAAATGTCCTTGTTCTGTTAAACATCATTTGGGAAATATTTAAAAAAGAAAAAAAAATCAAAAGGGGTTCAATAATTCTGATTGCAACTGTATATGTCATGTAAAGCTCAGAAAGTTCTCAGAAGATAACATTATTCTATATTATTAGTTTTGGATGTGTTTTCTGAAGTGAATACAGGTGTAGATTACAGTGTGTTGTTCATTGCAGAGGTCCTCTATATATAAAAAAAAGAAGTAAAAAAAAACCCTCAGGTTCTGAAAGAGATCAAGCCTCAGCCAGGTAATATAAAATAACGCAAAAGGAACTCAAAAGTAATGTAATGGATTACTTACCATGAAAAGTAACTAATGAAAATAGTTATTTGTAGGAGAGTAACTCAATATTGTAATGCATTACTATCCAAACTAACTTTCCCCAACACAGCTTGTTTAATGAAGTGTATGTGTTGTCCTCGAAGTCTTCGTATAAAATGAAATGTCTCCGTAAATTATCTCCGTATAAATGAGATGTTACATCTTTGCTTTTTAATTTGCGAATTGTTGTTAAATCATTTATCTGCATTGTTTTGAAAATTTGTTAAACAAATCTGGCAAATCTGACCTTAAGTATTTTGAATAAATTGTAATTTTTATTGTAATTGTAATTTTATTGTAATTGTAATTGTTATAAAAGTCGCCACTTCCCTTTTTTCCTGAATACCTTGCTTTTAGCAGAGTGTTTTAATGTGTAGTATGACATTATGTAGCCAAATACATTTGCTAATGTAGTCTTCCTCTCATGCTGTATTCACTGCAGTGTTTTTGAACTGCAAACTCTACCCCAGTGAATAACATGCTTATTGAATTTATACAGTAATAAACAAAGTGTGATCCTGGCTCTCTCCCTGTAATTAGGCTGTTCCCTTTAATAAGAAAATGGCTCTTTTATTGAAAAAGACCAGCAAATGGAAAAGCCTTTTTATGTCCTGGACTCACTTAAATGTATAATTTCATGCTTCAAAGACATTTTGTAGGTAAAAAGACTTGTCCGCGGTGTAAAATGGATTCTAAAATAATGTCCAAGTGATACTGTTTGTTTATTCTGACGTCAAGGTTTGGAGTGACTGACGAGTTGTAGCATGTTTGATTTCAACGACACATGTTTTTATGTTTAGTTATTAGTTTTATTGGTTATTTCTGCAGTAGAAGCAGAGGATTGTAGTTTAGTTGAGTAAGTTAGCAGCTCTTATCAGAAAAACGGCCTGTGGGTTTTTGGCCTCTTGTGACATCCACACATCCCGGACAGCCAGCACTCTTCCTGATAAATCATTCATAAAGCTTGTATGTTTTGTGCGGACTGAATGCCCTTGAAGAAAAATGCACAACAGGGCACTTTATACAGCTCTGACTTCATTTATTATATCATCAGTACAAATTAAAATTGCTTTTCTTACCAATGCATATATCCCCACGCAGCCGTAGCTGTGATTGGCTGCATGAAATACTTCCTTTGTTATTGCCATACAAATAGTTTATATATTTATTTATTTCTTTTGCCTTCTTCTTTATTCACGATGGCATTTCTCGTCCATTAAATTTGACTTTATAAAGATGTTTTTTTATTATTATTATTATTTTATTATTATTTTTATGAATTTTTAACACCATACTTGCATTCTGATACATTCTCTTGTCTTGATTCTTGCAAGCACTACAAAGCGATTCATTACTTTAATTAAAACAGTGAGTAAAACCCATAACCTTAAAAGAAATAAGTACATTTTACTTAAAAAAAAAAAAAGAAGAAAATGTGTATGCTTAATTTGTATGTTTGTGAACATTGTTACATTTTTAAGGCAACAGATTTACTTTTTTAAAGTAGTCAATTAGTTGCTTTAAAAGCGACGGGTTTACTCAGTTTGTTTTGAAGTCAACTAATTGATTTATACAGTGAGTAATTTAAAAACAAAAGCAGAATGACATACAGATGTCATGTTTCTGTTATGAGTAGCCTCACACAGAATCTGTGTGCACAGAAATATGCAAGTCTATTTATTTACTTGTGTAAAGGTGTGTACATTTATATTTATTCCGTTTTTTTTTTCAGTAATATTATTGGCGAATATGAAAATGTTCATTTGATTTATTTACAGTACAGTTTGTAGAGTAATATGTTCTGTCTTTTAGTAGATTGATTGTACACTGCAAAAAAAGATTTTTTCCCTTAGATTTTTTGTCTTATTTCTAGTCCAAATATCTAAAAATTCTTATATCAAGATGAATTTTCTAGGCAAGCAAAACATATTGTCTTGTTTTCTGAAATAATATGCCAATATTAAGTGAGCTTTTCCTTAAAACAAGCAATTAATCTGCTAATGGGGTAAGCAAAATAATCTTCTTTTTCCTTTTGACATACGATTATTTTGCTTACCACATTGGCAGATTGTTTTGCATGTTTTAAAGAAAAACTCACTTAATTTTGGCATATTATTTCTGAAAACAAGACTATATGTTTTGCTTGCCTAGAAAATTCTTCTTGATTTAAAATTTTTTAGATATTTAGACTAGAAACAATATTTTTTCTTGCAGTGGATAGAGACTTGCTTTAACAAATAAGTGGATTTAATTGGATTTGCATTGTAAACATTAAATAGTAGGTAAAAAGGGAATATTTTTATTTCATATATTAGGTTTTTAGTTATGATACTGGATAATGTTATCATTCCAGATAAATCTGTAGATTTTTTACAAAATTATGTCGGCAGATTCTGTCTGGCCGTAATTATGAGATATGACAATATGAATTGTTCTTTTTTTCTTACCACAAAAGGTGATCGTATGTTAAAAATGAAACACAGATACACAGTTCTGGGACATTTTTTGTGTAAAAAAAAAAAGACAAATAGATGACGCGGTGGCGTCCTTTGTCTTCTTTCACATTTATATAATGTCCACAAGCTTATTTCACAGTAATTGAGAATAAGATAAAGAATAGACCTATAGTAATCACAAAAGTGGGCAAAAGAAATTAAAACAGCAGGTGTAAGCAGTAATGTTTCTCCGACCTGCTTGTGATCTGATCAACCAAACCAAATCTAAATAAGTGCTAATAAAATGCTAAATAACCAATTAAGTGCTACCCACTGCGCCACTGCATCGCCCTATGTTATTTCAGCTCATTTTAAATAAGCAGTTTGAACAAACAGCAAACATATTTTTTGAGTGTAGTTGTACTCTATTAAGGTGGTCTACGAGGACGTGGCTTAAAAATTATACATAATGGGGTCTTTTGACATTCAAAATTGGCCACAGATTTCCTGTTAGGGTTGGCTTTTGGGGTAGTGGTAGGCTAAGGTCATATAATTAGTGGTTTACAGTATGAAATGCATCTATGAATAGCATTACACCTATGAAGAGTCCTCATGAACCATGTATACAAGTGTGTGTGTGTGTGTGTGCATGTTCAGTCACATTAGAGTGTATTGTCAGCACCGTGACTGTTCACCTCTGATATATCACACGGCTTTGATGTCTCACAGGCACTTATACATGCATTCCCTGAGGCCACACACACACACACACACACACACACACACTTGTCTCTCTGCAGGGATTTGAGTGTCTGACAGACCCCTATGGCTCAGACTCGTCATCACACTTCTTCTGAAATAAAGTTGCCTTTTCAGAAATTCTTGCTGGCTCTGTAATCCTGACAGCTTCTCTCGTTCTCCTCTGAATGTTTTTGTTGTGTTGTAGGTTTGAAGGTCTTTGATGTTTGATGACCCTCTCCTTCTTTAACATCCTTCACCATTTATGCATCGCTACACCACACGCACACACACATTTGAACTATAATAGTGTAAAAAGTATAATAGTGCTGTATTAAAAGTGTCATTAGTTACAGATTAAGCTTGGTTACTCAGTTAGTTCTAATACTGGTTCATTTCTGTGTAGGACAGAATTTGTGTAGGACAAATGTAACATGATTTGGGCAAGTTGTGATGCAAAAACTATACTAATATGGGTGTAAATAAGTTAATATATAAATGAATATTGTATAAATATTAAATTAAATAATTTTAAAAGAAGTTTAAAAGATCAAGGAAAGTATATATATATATATTAGCCCCCCGTTTTTCCCCCCAATTTCTGTTTAACAGAGAGGTTAGGGTAATTAGGAAAGTTATTGTATAATGATGGTTTGTTCTGTAGAAAAAGAAAAAAAATACATAGCTTAAAGGGGCTAATAATTTTGACATTAAAATTGTGATTAAAAAATTTTAAAACTGCTTTTATTCTAAAACAAAAAAAAACTTTCTCCAGAAGAAAAGAATATAATCAGAGATGCTGTGAAAGTTTCCTTGCTCTGTTAAATTTTTATTTTATAAAAAAAAATCGTGAGAAAGTCTTGTTTCTTTTTAGCTTGGCTGGAATAGAAACAGTTATTGCATTTTATTATTTTTTTTAATATATTAAATTTTATTATCCCCTTAAAAAAATGCAATTGCTACAGAACCACTGTTGTCTAATGACTTGAGTAATTACCCATTGCCTTTAACTTGCCTAGTTAACCTAATTAACATATAACTAAAGCCTTTAAATTCCACTTTTAGATAAATACCAATATCTAGCCAAGAAAAAAAATTATAAAATATTATGGTCTTTCATCATGGCAAAACAAAAGAAATGAGTTATTAAAACAATTAAGGCTCTATTTTAACATTCTAGGAGCAAAGTTCGAATCCACTTTTGCTATTTAAAGGATGGAAACATACGTTTTGCACCCTGGCGCATGGTCTAACAGGGTTGTGCTTATTCTCTTAATGAGTTTAGTGTTGCCAACTATTTTCAAAAAAAAAAAAAAGCTCTGCTCAAAAAGTCACTAAATGTGGCTAGATTACGTCATGCGTAAATTTGCGTATTACTGATGTTATCACGTCCAGCAGTTTTTGTTTATGGTCAATAATGGGGTATTTTATTTATTTAATGGGGTATACTATTTATATTTGCACTACGCTTATATATGCATGTCAATTTAATTAAATGTATTGTTTGAATACAGTATATCAGTATAGATACATAATGAATTTGCAGTAATCTTCCAGACATAATAAACTCAAACGAGTCTCAAAACTGTCACTAAAATCTCTCTGATTGTGAACAAGAAAAGCATAAACGGCCAAATTAAATTGTTAAACCTAAAACAATAGAAGCACATCGGCTTGACTGTAACATTACAAGAAAAATGCTGCACGCTTGCAGTGCTAAAAAAATTTGTCGTCGGTACGCAGAGGAGTGATCTGCTCTCAGACTGCAGGTGTGAGAGACTGACTGCTCTGTACGAGGGCTGGACTGCCTGTGAGTGCTCTGAGACGGGGGAGGGGCCAAAGACATCAACCGCAGCTCGTTGATAAGGGTAGGAATGATACAGTACGGACACATGAGATTCTATAAAAATCTCCAGTAACACCAAAAAAGTCGCTAGATTTGTCACTAGTTGCTTTTTTGAAAATTTATTGCTAAGGGGTCTGAAAAGTTACTAAATATACAGTATACAAAGTCTCTAAGTTGGCAACACTGAATGAGTTATGGGTGTTTTAAGCATAACATGCTTTAAACCAATCTGTCTCATCTCCCATTCCCTTTAAGAGTCAGTTGCATCACGCCATGGCGCACTTGCTATTTACATGGCGGACTTTGTAAGTGGAAAAACTGAACGCTTCGCTAGCGAGAAAACAGTTAAACAGACCGTCTGCTGCGCGAGGATAATGAATGAGCCTCCTCCATTCTGCCCCTTTACTTTCTCTTTACTTTTACACCTTGACTTTCGTGGAGTAAGGAAACGAGGGAAACTCACTCCACTTAAGACATCCTTTAAACAAAGATTTGTTTAAAAAACATTTCTAAATTCTGTTCTAATTTCCAGCCTTGGTGAGCAAGACAAGCTTATTTTAAAACATTTAAAAATCATACTGACCCCAAACTTTTGAACGATAGTGTATGTCTCCAAAACCCGATAGGTGGACAAATCAAAACTTTTTTTATTAAAACAAATAGAAATATTATAATAAATAATACTACCACTAATAACAACATTATACAAATGCAAATGGTCATGAATAAACTGAATTGGCTATTTAAACAATGTGGCGCAAAACAGGAAAATTACAGTTGTGCTGGTCTGAAAATAGCAACAAATCGCACCAAACACGTCTCGCACTTTATTGTACCGAGTGTATGATAGGGCCCTTATGCTTAATAATCCTCTTTCTGTTAAACAGCACTTGGGAAATATTTAATAAAGAATTTCACAGGAGGGATAATAGTTTTCCTAATAATTTTATTGCAAAAAAAACTGAATTTATTGATTAGCCTGCTAACTGAGAAATATTTAAATGCACTTTAAAATTTGTTTACATTTACAAACTTACATTACAGTGTATATATTTATAACTATATATCTGAATTATATCTCATGAACAGGACTGTGAGATGCTGTCTGGAGAGAAGTCGGCGTGGACATCCATAAAAGACTCCATTCATCACCTGGAGCAGCTTCAGTCGGAGCAGCGTATCCTTCACAGCTAAAACAAAACTTGTTTCAGTGTCTGACACTCGCTGGGCAATTCACTAGCGTATCTCAGGGTTTTAGAGGAATGAAGTGAACCAGCCAGCAGCGCTTTTACTCTGGAAACAACTACTACGTACATGTACTACACTCTGCAAATTATGCCCGATACTATAGTCATATAAATTTCTAAGACACTGAAGTGAAAGGTGTGAGGTTAAAGCTGTCACTTCTGTCCAGATCACTCTCTTTTAGCCTTTGGACACTTGTCTGATGTATTAAAGAAAATCCAGGCTGTCTGCAGTTGAAATAACAAGCATAGATTGCACTTTGTCTTCTGTGCTCTGGGAAATCTAGGCTTTGTAGCAGGTATAAAGAGATGGTGCAACCTAAAGTTAATTTTTTTGTTGAAGTTTACTCACAATTCATTCTGTTCATCACAAGTGAATATATGTTTTAATCTGTCTCTCTGTTTGAAAGCGTTCATTCAAAGCTGTGGCAGTTTTCTTCTGGTATTAACGATGTGTTTGTTTTTTTTCAGTGATCCGATCGCAAGTAATCAGCAGTACCAATTTGGTGAATGAAGAAATCAAATGAAGCATTGAGCTGAAGTATAGATTATCTGATAAAATGAATATTAGCTTAACTTGCATTTAGCATTAACTTCATAAATTACAGTTATGACCTGAATTTCATTTTCAGTGATAAAACCATACAATATTGGCACTCAAGCTGATAGGCAAACCTGTCAACATTGGGATGTGAAAATAAGGGATATGCCCACCATAATAAGGGATTGCCCTGATGCCACCCCCTCTCCCCCAACCCCCTTAAAAAATCCCCAAATTACTAAATATGTTTGATTTGGAGCTGTTTCATTGTAAATAAACAGTTAAATGATCAGTAATATGTTTTATTATTATTATTTACTAAAGAAAAAATAAATAGTATACATTAGCAGCAAATACATTAGCAAACAGTTCAGCTTATTAAAATTGATAGCTATTATAATAAAATACAATCAAGCTATCAAATCTCATTAGCCATTTCTTCACTGTATAACTGACACATTCTGATTAAAGAGCAACGAATGAATCTCTCATTTATTTAGATTTTTTCGTTTGATGACATTAAATAACAGGTGTCACTTTAAAAATTTAACTATCTAACATTATAAAGAAAGCATCTGATTGCTTTCCTAACTTTTTATGCTCATTTAGGATGAAATTAGCTGTGTTTGAAAAAAAAACCCCATCAAGATTGACATCTTTATTAGATAGTAATATTATTATTAATTATGTGTATATGTCTGTTTAAACACGCACTCAAAACCCAGACTTTCACTCTGTTTCAAATCGCGTGTACAGAATCTGTTTGTAAACAGCCTCTACTTATCACTATGGAGTGCGTCAGCTGACAGTCATGCACCTCTATATGACTGTTTTGAGGATTGCATATGAAGGGGAGACGGCACCTGTAATAAAAGGAAAGGGAATCCCGCTGTTTTTATATTTATTTCAAAGTGTTTTCATGCCTAAACAAAGCGAAAGCACAGAACAGACTCACATTTAAGAGCAAAGGGCCCTGGTGGTTTGGCAGTATGGGTTGCGTATAGGGAGGCTCTGCTCTTTAATGTTTATTGCCACCCTTTAGAGAAAGACTGAAAATATGGGAAAATACCTTTACGGGATGATAGTGGGATAGATCTGTAAAATACGGGAGAATCCCGGGAAAAAACGGGAGGGTTGACAGGTATGGATAAGCTTCCATTTTATTTTCAGTTTGTAAATTCAGTGAATTGTTTACTGGAGAATTGCTGTGAACTGATCATTTGAACCAGTGAGCCAAAAACTGGAAACTTGCCCAAAGCAGATCATTTGAATCAGTGAGTTGTTAATTATAGACTTGCGCTGAACTGATCATTTGAATCAGTGAGCCATGAACTGGAGACTCGCTTATAACAGATAATCTGAATCAGAAGTCGTTAACTGGAGACTCACTCTGAACAGAGTTTTTTGAAACAGCAATCTGTCAACTGGAGACTTGTTCAGAATTCATGATTTGAATCAGTAAGTTGTCAACTGGAGACTCGTTCTTATCGGATAATCTGAATCAGTGAGTTTTTAAGTCTAGACTCGCTTTGAATAAATCATCCTAATCAGTGAGTTGTTAAAGGGCCATGAAACCCCCTGTCTCAGCAGGCTGTTTTCACACCTCTAGTTTGGAAAAAGTCAGGAAAAGTGGGTGTCTCCAGCTCCGTTTAGGTGGGAGTGTCGAGGGAGGGAAAGAGGGAAGGATTTGCAAATATGGGAGTTTCCGTTTGGGCACGCGCGAGGCAAAACAAACACAGAAGCATGGGAGAAAGACAGTGACTGTGTTTACATGGACATCAGTAAACAAATTACTTGCCAAATTATTAATTTGTCGACTTTAACTGCAGTTTGGCACTTTCACTTTTTATTCAGAAACATTTCCTGCATGTTGCCTGTGACAAACGATATATTGTATGCGAGGAACTGCTGGAGAGTGGAGTTTTAATTCAATGTTTGTTACCGCACGGTGAATGGAAGAAAACAAATCCTCCTCATCTCTCGATAACTTAGATGACTCGGTAGGTAGTGCCAGAAAGCTGTGTGTGTTTAGACTATCCTGTCACAAAATGTGGCGAAAATCCTGCACGGCAGGAATAGTTTGATCATGTTTACATTCGGAGAGCAGCATATACAGCGGATCTTTCAGTCTATAATATTGCACTATACTATTGCAGTGATATTAACATATTGCAAACTTTGTAACTAAATCGTTTTGACTATGGTATGTCTTTAAAATCTGAAAGAGCACTGCTGACGATACGAACTAACTTTGCCATCTGAATGAACAAAGAACTGATCGCAAACTTACCAAATCTGTAGAGAAAGGACAGTCACTCTGGAACTGTGTCTTTTTTTAAAAGGAGACGAGCAGCAAATCCGAATTTTACCATTTCCAGATGTGAAAAGCTCTCGGGTAAAAATGTTCCTTGCAAACGCATTCTTTCGCGTGTCGCGTGAACTGTAATTCACAAAACCTTCGTTGCAGCACATTAATAAACACAGCGCACTGATAAATGCAACACTGGCGACCGGTGTATCCAAATTCTTGTTCTTTCACTTGTTTTGGCAACACAGCGTGGCGTCTCTCTGTCGTCTGAACACTGTAACAGGTCTCCGAAACTATCGTGCATATTGATGAAGTTGCACGTCATACACAATAGAGCGTGCTGATTGGTTTGAACAAAGTCTTTCTCATGAATTAATGCCACACACTCAGAGACGTCATAATGTACTGCCAGGTACAGACAGCCAATTTCCACGCTGGATTTACACGCAAGTATCTCATGGCTGTGACGCAGCTTCAAAAATTTGTTTCAAACCGGAAGAGTGATTTTGCTTAAAATAACGCAAAAACAACCAATTTTCACTTTTTAGTGCAATATATGTGTCCTAATAGTGTTTATAACAGCGTGGGACACATATATGACTGTCAACAGCTCAAAAAAGGTGTTTTGGTGTTTCGTGACCCTTTAACTGGAGACTCACTCTGAACAAATCATTTGAATCAGTGAATTGTCAACTGGACGCTTGTTCTGAATTCATGATTTGAATCAGTGAGTTGTGAACCGGAGACTCGCTCTGAGCGAATCATTTGAATCCATAAATTGTAAATTGGACACTCACTTTGAACAGACTTTTTTGAATCACTGAGTTGTTAATTGGAGACTTGTTTTGAACTAATCATTTAAATCAGTTAGTTGTTAACTGGACACTTGTTCTAAATGAATCATCTGAATCAGTGAGTTGTTAACTGGAGACTTTCTCTGAACAAATCCTTTGAATCCGTGAGTTTTTAGCAGGGGATTGTCTGAATTCATGATTTGAATCAGTGAATTGTCAACGGTAGACTTTGTTCTGAGCAGATTATTTGAATCATTAGTTCCTAACTAAACACTAGCTCAGAATAGATCATCTGAATCAGTGAGCTGTTAACTGGACTCTCACTCTGAATGAATCATTAGAATCAGTGAGTTGTTAATTGGCCACTCACTCTGAACAAATGTTTTTGAATCAGCGAGTTGTCAACTTGACACTCGTTCTTATCAGGATCATCTGAATCAGTGAGTTGTCAACAGGAAACTTGTTCTGAATTCATGATTTAAATCAGTGAGTTGTCAACTGGACACTTGTTTTAAATTCACGATTTGAATCAGTGAGATGTTAACTGGACATTTGTTCTGAATTCATGAATTTAATCAGTGAGTTGTCAACAGGACATTTGTTCTGAATTCATGATTTGAATCAGTGAGTTATTCACTGGGCATTGTTCTGAATTCATGATTTAAATCATTAAGTAGACACTAGCTCAGAACAGATCATTTGAATCAGCTAGTTGTTAACTGGACTCTGAAGGCTCATACACACTGGGACGATTTTCCTGGCAATCTGATTGGTGGAGAAGGTTTTGATGTGGCACGTCAAAACAAAACAAAACAAGCATGACACGTTTTTTTAAAAATTACGCTTTTGTGTATATATATATAAATTAAATAAAGATTGCTAAGGTCTGGGAGGGGCGGTGAGATGACTCCTGCGGGAGTCGAAGCTCGGGGTAAAACTCCTGCGGGAGTCAGAGCCTTAGGGGGGGGCGGGGTCCTGCAGGAGTCGGGAAAAGGGAGGGGGTAGTGAAGACTCCTGCGGAAATGGCCGGGGGTGGGGGGGGTGACAATGGGGGCTTGGAGGACACTCCAGTAGGAGAAGGGGGAGAAGGTTGAGTATTACTCAATCTGGAAGGAAGTACAAGAAGAGAAGGTGGCTGGGTCATGCACTCGCCCTTGAGTAGTTGCTGGTTGACGGCTGGCAAGGGTCATCTGGGTTTCTTTGGGGTGCCTTTGGCTAAGACGTATGTACGTCTTGAAGGCATCGGATGACCACCTTCCCAGGGTCCGGATGACCACCTTCCCAGGGTCTGGATTCGTTGTTTTGAAAGCTTGGTTTGTGCTTCTGAGGTGGCTGCCCCTATTCTGAAACAGAGTATATACGGGAATCAGAGAGTGAGTTTCAATACATTTAATACCTTATTCAAGGCTCTTTTCATACATTTAAGACCTTATAACCACTTCATCCAGAAAACTGGCGGGATTTAAGTGTAATTACTGAATTTAATCAAACCTAAAACAGTATTCATACACAATAAATATCTATTAAACTTAGCCATTTCAGATGATGTCGCCTATACAGTAGAGCTACATAAATAATGATGTTGCCTTGAATACTGCAGTAAATAAGCAGCATGATGTCAAATCTAGTAGGATTACACTGATTTCATAAACCACACAGCAACATACAACGATACCTTTCACAATCAAATATGATATAAATTGAATACCTTGCACAAGCATCTAAGACTTTCTAATACTTTTAAGGGATCCAAACTTCTCTACATGAGAGGCTGAGAGGTGGAGAATTGCTTTGAAGTGCGTCTGAATCAGAATCGTGTTACTGAGCAGTTTGTGTCATCTATAAATAAGGAGGGAAAGGGGGGAGGGTGCAGAGGGAGATTGAGCAGAGGTGCAATGGGTGAGTCTAGCTCGGCAGAGCGTCTCTGCTGTTGCAGAGGTGCAGTGGTAGTCAGTATTGGAGAGTTATGAACGCTCCCTAAGGAATGTAAAATATTGTCAGTGATGATATGTAGAGATTAGTGTAAGTGAGGGCTCAGCTTGTGTCACTGCAGTTGCAGAAGTGCTATGTGTGAGTGTAGCTCGGCAGAACGTCTCTGCTGCTGCAGAGGTGCAGTGGGTCAGTATGGAGGCAATGTGTGCTCCAGCAGAAGCATTTACTTCTATATTAGTGCTGGGGGAGTGTGACGATAGTGGTATTGGAAATGTAA
This sequence comes from Danio tinwini, assembly GCA_903798205.1. Taxonomy (NCBI): domain Eukaryota; kingdom Metazoa; phylum Chordata; class Actinopteri; order Cypriniformes; family Danionidae; genus Danio; species Danio tinwini. The sequence goes on from CAIGQZ010034910.1 coordinate 12,196,675, forward strand.
ATGTATATGAGCTTGTTTAGAGCATTGCTGCTGCAGCAATTGAAAATCAGGGCGACCCCTAAATGGGTCAGAGCTGTGGTGAATGAGAGAGAATGGAAGTATGGGATAATTGTTTGGAGAGAAAAATAAAAGAAGAAAAAGATAGAGCTCCAATGGGTGTGTGGGGGAGGGGATGTCAAAATGTATATAGGATGTCCTTTGCATGATTGATCTGTTTTGCTTTGCGTATTAAAGAAAGATAGAGTTTCTTCATCCTGCAAAGTTAGATCAGCTATGGTGGGGTGGACTGTGGATTTGAAATGTGATGTTAATTCAGAACATCTCAAAAACCAAAAGGCTAGCGTGAACACTGGTATCTCGCTAGTGTTTATGCCTGGAGAAAACGCGCTCCGGAGCTAGTTTGGATGATAACAGAGCATACCATGGATATTTATCAACGTATAAATACACTGTGGACTAATGTTTTACAGATTAGATTGCCTGGATACTTGCAATCAAATGCTTCGGCTGTAAGAATGTTATGGATCAGTGGACAATCGGGAGGTTTGAGAGGTGAGTTCTTGGTTGAATCAATGTAGTCTCTTCTTTCAAAAGATTTATAAATGTTTAGTCTTGTTGGGGAGTCGTAGTTTTTTGCGAGGCTTTCCCTTGTGCATGATAAGTACGTTACCGCTAGTAGACTACTCGGAAAGCAGTAAGAGTTCAGCTTCATTGCAAAGCTTTGATCCCTGGCACTTGAGAGTTTAGGTGGAGTTGTGGATGGTGATCTTGCTAGAGATCTGGGTTGAAGCACGGCGGATGCGTTGGGTGAGGTGTTTGAAGTGAATAGAAAAGGAGATTATATTGACCACGTTATGGTTAGATAGTGGAAAGCTGGTGGGCCGGCCGATGTCTTTGCGGGACCTCAGGCTCGCTTGTCATTCTGGCGGGGCTGGATAGTGCTAAGCTGCGGCTGAAGTCGCAGGGAGAGCGGTGCGCTGACTGAAGTTGTAATTGTCTTTTGGAGCTTGGTTCTTCCATCTTGATGGCTAAATGGTGCAATGCTGTAGGAGCTTTTTGGAGCTGGAGCGTTAGTAGCGGGAAGCATTCTTCCAAAACGAATATAGAGCAGTAGGGAGAAAATGATCCATATATAGTAAGCTTGGATCGCTCTGATTGGATTATTACTGATTACAGATGAGAAGCCAGATGTGCTCAATCATATCACATGCTCCTCTCGAAATTAGTTTGTGAAACTTCACTTGTTTTCTGAAGATGAACACATTTCTCATAGGTTTGAATGAACACATTTCTCAACACATCTTTTTCATTATGGGGTGAACTAACCATTTAAACCAGCAAAGCTTCCTTGGCCTTTACTGGTGTAGTTTTATAATGAATTTCATCCTCATTTTAGTCATGTTCTTTAACTTTTTAATCAAAAGACTGGGATGAGCTGCTGAGGGAGAGCCAGGCCCTTCTGCACAAATATTCAGACGTCGTCCCAGACAGGAACATCTACATGCTTCGACTGCTGAATTTGGCCATGGATGCCTGCATTAGTCTGGATGACTATGAAACTGCGCTGGAATATGGCAACAGGGCTCTGGGTCCTTACAAGTGAGTGTGTGCATCTAAAACTTCTGTTCTGGCAGATTTTCTGCTAAATCTCAGTGGGATACACCTCCATCTCTCATTCAAATCTATAAAAGTCCTATTATAGCTGTGACTCACATAGACTCACTCACTTCTGAAGACCAAAAAGAAACAAGTGCAGCTTTAGTTCGCGGGAACGCTATAAATGTGTTGAAAAAATATCCCCTATTAACATCTATATACCTTAAAATGTATCTTATTTGTTGCATTTACAATGATAGTTATCCCAAAAAGGCGTCACGGTGGCGCAGTGAGCAGCACGATGGCCTCACAGCAAGAAGGTCGCTGGTTTGAGCCTCGGCTACGTCAGTTGGCATTTCTGTGTGGAGTTTGCATGTTCTCCTCGTGTTCATGTGGGTTTCCTTTAGGTGCTCCGGTTTCCCCCACAAGTCCAAAGACGTTTGGTATAGGTGAATTGGGTAAGCTAAATTGTCCGTAGTGTATGTGTGTGAATGAGAGTGTATGGGTGTTTCCCAATGATGGGTTGCAGCTGGAAGGGCGTTCGCTGCATAAAACATATGCTGGATAAGTTGGCAGTTCATTCCACTGTGGCGACCCCGGATTTACACTGTGACGCGTGTGATGGAGCATTGTCCTGCATGAAAATCATGTTTTTCTTGAAGGATGCAGACTTCTTCCTGTACCACTGCTTGAAGAAGGTGTCTTCTAAAAAACTGGCAGTAGGACTGGGAGTTGAGCTTGACTCCATCCTCAACCCGAAAAGGCCCTACAAGCTCATCTTTGATGATACCAGCCCAAACCAGTACTCCACTTCCACCTTGCTGGCGTCTGAGTCTGACTGGAGCTCTCTGCCCTTTACCGATCCAGCCACGAGCCCATCCATCTGGCCCATCAAGACTCACTCTCATTTCATCAGTCCATGAAACCTTAGAAAAATCAGTCTTGAGATATTTCTTGGCCCAGTCTTGACTTTTCAGCTTGTGTGTCTTGTTTAGTGGTGGTCGTTTTTCAGCCTTTCTTACCTTGGCCATGTCTCTGAGTATTGCACACCTTGTGCTTTTGGACACTCCAGTGATGTTGCAGCTCTGAAATATGGCAAAACTGGTGGCAAGTGGCATCTTGGCAGCTGCACGCTTGACTTTTCTCAGTTCATGGGCAGTTATTTTGCGCCTAGGTAATTCCACACGCTTGCGACCCTGTTGACTATTTTGAATGAAACACTTGATTGTTCGATGATCCCGCTTCAGAAGCTTGGCAATTTTAAGAGTGCTGCATCCCTCTGCAAGAAATCTCACTATTGTTGACTTTTTGGAGCCTGTCAAGTCCTTCTTTTGACCCATTTTGCCAAAGGAAAGGAAGTTGCCTAATAATTATGCACACCTGATATAGGGTGTTGATGTCATTAGACCACACCCCTTCTCATTACAGAGATGCACATCACCTAATATGCTTAATTGGTAGTAGGCTTTCGAGCCTTTACAGCTTGGAGTAAAGCCGCGGTCACACTGGACTTTACTCCCTATAGACTTCCATTCATACGCACGTGAGTGCGTCAGACCGGAAACGCAGGGTCATGCGTCGAGTTTTGCATTTCGCTGCAGTGCAAAGTTCAAGCTTGGTGAACTCTGACCTGCAAAATTGCATCACTTGACTGCGTGAGACCAATCCAGGATCAAAACATGACCTCTCTGAACAGAAATTTAAATCATGGAGCAATCGCTCGCTTTTTTTATTGTCTAATCATCATAATACCGCCCCTTTTCGCAGCTCCGTACGACAGAATTTCGCAAGCTCAAACTCTAGTGTGACTTCGGCTTCAGACAACATACATAAAGAGGATGATGTGGTCAAAACACTCATTTGCCAAATAATTCTGCACTCCCTGTAAAGGGACTAAGCCGAAAAAAGAATCCCAAAAATGACCTTAAATAAATAAATTAAACTGCTTTTATTCCAATCACACTACAAGAAATAAGGAACAAAAAAAGGGAATAATTAGGAAATACTTCTTTGATCTGTTAAATATCATTTGGGAAGGTGTACTAATTCAAATGGTGTTTTCATTGCTTTTTAATAGTATTACTTTTGGTAATAAGAGACATTTAAGAGTCAGTTGTGTCGCTCCATGGCGCATTTGCTATTTACATGGTGGACTTTGTAAGTGGAAACACTGAACTTTTCACCAGCAAGAAAACAGTTAAACAGTCCATCTGCATCATGACAATAAAGAAAGAGCCTCCTCCATTCTGCCTTTTTACCTTCTCTTTACTTTACTTTTACTCTTTACTTTACTCCTTTACTTTCGTCGATAAGTAAACAGTGTTGTACGCACTCCACTAAAGACATCCATTAGCCTACATATTTAATTTAATTTGTTAAGTGCATATATTTGTTTCAAAACTATTTCTAAATTCAGTTCTAATTTCCAGCAAACAAATAAATGAACAATAATAATGAAGTGTGGTAAAAAAAACTGGAGTTATATCCAAACACACATCCTATCTCCAAAACCCGACAGGGGGACAAATCTAAACTTTTAGGAAAGCAAATATAAATATGCATATAATAAATAATACTGCTAAAAAAATAACATTATACAAATGCAAATTTTAATAAATAAACTGAGCCCCCCCCCCTCCCTCCTCCACAGCTTTAGACCAGCTTTTAGTTGGCCAATGGCGCAGTCTATTTCAGTTCCTCAAAATGGCAACGCTCCAACAATGTGCCTTAACACACCTCCTTTTTAGACCAGCACACCCATGAATCCACAAAGGGGCTCAAATGGATTTGCTATTTAAACAACGTGGCGCAAAATGTAAAAATTAGGGTTACGCTGGTCTGAAAATAGCAAAAAAAACTTGCGTCATACACCGAGTATCATATTGCGCCAAGTGTATGATAGGGCCCATAATAGTAAAAACTTTCTTTAAAAAAAACAGTTGTATGTTCCAGAAAGAAATACATCATACATCTACTGTATGTGAATATCATGAGGGTAATAAATGAGTTTTTCAGAGAACTATCCCATTTTTAGCATTTTGAGAAAGTAAAATGTATTTATTTTTCATCTATATCTATAATAGAAATGTGGAAAATGACCCAAATTATCTGCAAATTATAAGCATAACTAAACGGTAGCTATGGCAACCATAGTTAGTGTCGGAATGCAATTGCTGCGCATATTTTGTGGTGCTTACATTTTAAAATTAGCAAAGGCAAAGGAAGCAATATTGTACAGGGAACATGGATCGATCTCAGCTCATACACTTACCGGCCACTTTATTAGGTACACCTTACTAGTACCCATTTTGCCTTCAGAACTGTCTTAATCCTTTGTGGATTCGACAAGGTACTGGAAAAATTCTTCAGAGATTTTGGTCCATATTGACATGATAGCATCACTCAGTTGCTGCAGATTTGCCGGCTGCACAACCATGATGCGAATCTCACATTCCACCATCTCCCAAAGGTGCTCTATTGGATTGAGATCTGGTGTCAGTGGAGGCCATTTGAGTACAGTGAACTCATTGTCATGTTCAAGAAACCAGTCTGAGATGATTCACGCTTTATGCGTTATCCTGCTGGAAGTATCCATCAGAAGATAGGTACACTGTAGTCATAAAGGGATGGACATGGTCAGCTACAATACTCAGGTAGGCTGTGGCATTGACACAATGCTCAATTGGTACTAATGGGCCCAAAGTGTGCCAAGAAAATATCCCCCACACCATTACACCACCACTACCAGCTTGAACTGTTGATATAAGGCAGGATGGATCCATGCTTTCATGTAGTTGACGCCAAATTCTGACACCATCATCTGATTGTCACTGCAGAAATCGAGACTCATCAGATCAGCCAACGTTTTCCTAATCTTCTATTGTTTAATTTTGGTGAGCCTGTGCAAATTGTAGCATCCGTTTCCTGTTCTTAGCTGACAGGAGTGGCACCCGGTGTGGTTTTCTGCTGCTGTAGCCTATCCGCCTCAAGGTTGGGCGTGTTGTGCTTTCAGAGAAGCTCTTCTGCATACCTTGGTTGTAACGAGTGCTTATTTGAGTTACTGTTGCCTTTCTATCAGCTTGAACCAGTCTGGCCATTCTCCTCTGACCTCAGGCATCAACAAGACATTTGCGCCCACAGAACTGCCACTCACTGGATATTTTCTCTTTTTCGGACCATTTTCTGTAAACTCTAGAGATGGTTGTGCATGAAAATCCCAGTAGATCAGCAGTTTCTGTAATACTCAGACCAGCCTGTCTGACACCAACAACCATGCCACATTCAAAGTCACTTAAATCACCTTTCTTCCTCATTCTGATGCTCGGTTTGAACTGCAGCAGATCATCTTGACCATGTCTACATGCCTAAATGCATTGAGTTGCTGCCATATGTGTTTGGCTAATTAGAAATTTGCGTTAACGAGCAAATAAAGTGGCCGATTAGTGTATATTGCAAACACACTACATTACATTGCAAACAATCATACTTATTTATTCGATGCTATGGCCATATGTACTAGCATGTTGCCTTCCCAAACACCAGAGGCCTTTTTTTCGTAACCTTTATCCAAAAAAGCTTGTTCAGCTGTGTTTAAATGGGACAAATGGATCAATTTGGGAAAGGGCAGACCTCAGGTGACATGCACCGCAGGACAGTATTCATCACCAGCTACCACTGAATCAATGTGCATTTTAGTTTGTGCACCGTAGCCACTTTACGACTTCCCGTGAGACGTGTCAAACAGAAAACCCGAACAAACCAGTGGACGCTACTCTTAAAAAGCAGGCGTTTGTGCACGCATTCATGAAAGTAAAATAGAAGATCTTCTGGAGGAGGTTTGTGACTCGTCTACTGTGGTTTTTCATTTGTGGTTGTTGTAAAAAGCTGTTTGGAAAGGTCTCTTTCCCATAGTGCTCAGAATAATACATACCTCCAGGCTAAACGCAAAGAGATTATTGACTTCAAGCTCCTGCAGATGTCAATTTGTAGCAGCGGTAGACCTCCGGTGATTTCCAGTAAATCCAAAAGAAACAGTAAAAAAACAGATGGATCAGAGCTTTGGAGGAATTGGACCTAGGAAAAAAAGAAGAAGTGAAATTACCCGACAGCTTTCCCTCATGTCGCATGGGGGAAATATGAATCTGGTTGTTATTTTTCTACTGCGCTAGATCCTGTCTTCATATGTCAGCTCGTACAAACCATGAATAAGTTTTTATATTGCCTGTTGGATTGCTGTTCTCTGGCTTTATACTGCGTCTGATGAATGTTTATGGTGCTGAGAGAGAGTTGACAGTGTAAGGAAAAGGGAAAAAAGCTGCTAAAATGGCTCTTTAAACACTAAATTGACATTGAGATTGATGGTTTCCAGCATCACCTCAGTTTCTGCTGTTGGTTCAGCAAGATAAATGAGCATTATAAAGAAAGACAAATACTGCACTCATTTTCTGCACTCATATTTCAACCGTTTGGTCATTTTTAGTGCACATCTTTCAAGCACTGATCATTTCTGCCTTCAAAAAGATTTCTTGTCTTCAGCAAAGAAAATTTTAAATGAAGAAATGTACGATGTTTATTTGGCAAGCGCACATTGGTATTCTTTAGGTGAACAATTAATCAGTGCACGTTAATTCACTGAAAAAAAAAAACTTTTGGTCTAAGATTTGATCTTCAATCAAAGACTTACCCTTTGCTTCTGTGTTTGGAGTGGCTGTTGACGTCAGTTTGGTGGCTACATTTACAATATTCTTAACCACACTCCTATTACTTTTAGATTTCTATGAGGAATGATGTGCAAAAAAAATTACACACCCCCTACTCAATGTTCAAATTGAGTTGGAAGTAAATCAGCAAAAAAACTTCCAGTTTTAAGCCTTGTATTCGCAACACAATGAGCTTTATATACTGAAACCGTACTAATATTATAATACAATTTCCTAAAATTTTGTAGCAATATAGATTATTCAAGCTTGTTGCTTGGTACAAAGACTCAAATTTATAGCTTAATATCTCAAAAACTAAAGAGATGCTTATTGTTTTTTTGCCATAAGTCTATTTCTAATGCTACCACTACTACTATACACAGTACTGTTGTTGAGACAGTGAGTGAGTATAAATACCTGGGCACCATCTTCGATGATAAACTGAACTTTGAGACCAACACAAACTTTATTTGTAAAAAGGCGAATCAACGATTGTTTTACTTGAGGAAGTTAAAAGGATTGAATGTGGATAGGCCTCTTCTTAGGACATTTTATTCTTCTTTTATTCAGTCTCTTTTAACTTTTGCAGTAATATGCTGGGATGGTAATTTGAGGGTGACAAGTAAAAACAGACTTTCAAAAATTGTTCATTGATCTCAAAAGATTTTGGGCACAAATCTTAATAGTACTGGACATGTGTATGAGGTAAGAGTCATAAAGAAGGCTATGTCCATTTTCACAGATGAGAACCACCCACTATATTTAAAGAAGGTACTAATTCTAGACGGTCAAGCACCAACAGATATATGCATTAATTTGTTTCAACTGCAGTTTGGTTACTTAACAAGCTTTAAGTTGTATGTTTTTTTTGTTTTACTATGATTAATTTTATTGTTTACTGTTACTTCTATGTTGTCGAGTGTGACTTGTTGCTGTTAACTGTCGGCTATTGCTGTAAACCTAATTGCCATTTGGGGACAATAACGTCAACCCAATCCAATCCAAGCTGATTTTTGCCAATACAGATATATTGTTGGTTTAACATTTATTACCTTCTTTATAATATAATGATAACAACTTTGAAGAAATGTGAATAAAAAACTGTTCTTTCCATTCCAGCTAGTTGTTTGAGATTAACTTTCCGTCATAAACATAAAACTTATTGCTCAATTGCACTTTGTTAACTGATTAAGTAAATTGTAAATGTTAACCTAAATGTTCTTGTATTTCTGAACGTTTTAGTTCATATTAACATTGAATTCTACATCTGATAATTAGATTTAAAGGTTTTAATATGTTCTAACTTGCAAAACTCTAGCAGTGCAAATCTTTCAAAATACAGCTTTGCAGCCATTTCAAGAGTTTACACTTAGCTAATGATTGATTATAAAGCATGTTTGACATGCTGTCCCGGGAGATAGCCCTGAGCTCTTAAGATCCTCAAGCCCGGGGCTCAGTTATATTTCGAGAACTCCCCTGCTGTTTATTAGGAGTGTGAACCTACACTAGTCTCACGGTTCGGTTCTGTTACGATTATCATGCCATCGATTCGGTTCAATTCGATATCTTGGTGCATCACGGTGCAATGACGATGCTTTCCATACACAGTTTTATATTTTCTTCATAGCACAGCAATTCTTGTATTAAAATGTATAAATATATTTATATACTATTTGTAATACAATTTTGTCCTTTAATACAGTCAGATATATAAACTGTACTTTTAACAACTCAAGTATATGCACAGAACAACATGAGCATTTATAGCAAATAAACAAATATAAATATCCCGCTCACTTTCTGAGCCCTGTCTGATGAATTCATTCATACACCCCTATGATTGGCCGCGCTCAACAGAAAGGGCTGTGATTAGCTCTAGCACTGTGGCACTGTTCACCGATGATAAACAATTATAAACGGCAGCGACAATCACAGCTGATCCATAATAGACACTGTGAAGAAAACTCTGCAGACACGCACTTGTGTCTGTATCCAGAAGTATCGCTGTAACAGCCTAGAGGAGGTGAAAAGTCAAGCCAGCCGGTCAAATGGGCCACAGTGAGAGATGGAAAAGGAGTACTTTCATTTTCTCAATCGCAGTGAAATAGTGGCTTCTGCTGCAAGTGTCAGTGAAACACTGTCCAGCAAACACACACGCAGTGAAATTGTGCACAGTTTCTGAGTTTTTAAGTAGTTGGAGCGTTGTAAATACTCAAATGAGATAAATGATGTCAGTACATAATAACCGGTTATGATTTTTACTGAACCGATGCCAAATTGTTCGCGTCTGCATCACGGTGCACCGAAGAGACAATTAATTTTGACACCCCTACTGTTTATGGCCCATGACAATAAGGAATTGCTATGGAGAGAAATACTGCTGACTAGGAGCTCATCTGTGGTGCCAATTTGGTTTAGTCAATTCACTTATGTCGCATGTCTTTGGATGGTGGGAGGAAACCGGGGAATCTGGGGCAAACCCACCTGAGCATGAGGAGAACATGTAAACTTCACACAGAAATGTTGACTGGCCTAATAAGGAATTGAACCAGTGGCATTCTTGCTGTGAGGCAGCAGTGCTAACCACTAGGCCACTGTGCCGTCCAATCTAGAAAAAAAGGGAGAAGCAGGGATGGAAGGGGGGATTCTTCAAAGCGAAGATAACTGTGGTATGAAACTGGATATTTATGCTGACTCAGGAATCATCTGATTGGTGAACCATGTATTAGCTAATGTGGGACAAGCCGTGGTCAGTCATAAGCACATGATCCTCTTGAAATTAGTTTATAAACTTCACAAACATAAGTGACATTTTTAAATATATCTAAACTTTTAAAAGCAAAATTGAAAGAGTTGTATTAGATTTCACTGATAATTACAAGTATGAAATTTAATCATAAACTTCGCAAACAGATTGGGAGAACTTGGTGTTTACTCCTTTAAAGATATAGGAGCAGCATTGCATGCACAAGAAGTTTTTTAAAGATGACCGCAGAGTGAAACAATTTTTCCTTAAAGGGAAAGTTACACAAAAAAAATGTATTTACTCACTGTTTACTCACTCTCAAGTGGTTCCGAAACGTTATGAGTTTGTTTCATTCTGTGATACAGATACAACAGAAAATATTTTAAAGAAAGCTGAAAACCTGTAACTATTGATTTCCACATTTGGAAAAACAAATACTATAGAGGTAAATGGTTAAAGGTTTCCAGCTTACCTCAAAATATGATTTTTTGATGTGTTTAACAAAATACAGACACTCATAAAGGTTTGAAACAAGTAAATGCTGTGTAAATGATGACCGAGCTTTCATTTTTGGTGAACTATCTCTTTAAAGGCACTTTCATCATATCCAAAATAACAGACCAATGCCAAAGTTTCAAGCTGTGTCTAGTTTGTTCCCCTTTAATTCATTACCAATGCACATTTCCTGTTCATTCACTTTGAAAATGAGGTTTAAAAGTCATCAGGAGTCATAATCTGTCAAATATTTGGGCAGAAAATCAGCAAAACTCACAACACGGCTGTGAAAAGGGTTTTGTTGAAGTGACAGCTTCAGTGGTGGCGTAACACCGTGCTTCATGACATTCCATTACAGCTTAATTCAGTATTCGTCATGCGCTTTTGTTCTGCGTTTCAAAATTGTGAGGTTCATTATTGGCCTTGTCTGAGATCCCAAATTATTATTAGAATTGGCTCGTCCTGCGTGAGCTGTGTGAATGCATTCTGAACTGCAATTATGAGAAGTGCCCGTGTCCTGCTCATCTTGTCATTTACCTTTCAAGTAATTTGGAAAGAGATATAATGATAAAAGAAGTAAATAAATGAGTAAAAAATTTTAAAAGAGATACTGGTCAATTGATCACTTGACAGAACAATAATAGACAATTCACTTTTACATAAGAGTTGAAGTGCCTTGCAATCACTTCTCATTTCATTTGGTTACCTAAGGTGCAGTATGTAGGATTGACACCTAATGGTTGAAGTATGCATTGCAGTCCAAATTCAAAACATTAATTAATAAATTTTCTTTCAGCTTAGTTCCTTATTTATTAGGGGTCGCCACAGTGGAATCAACCGCCAACTATTCCAGGATATGTTTTACACATTGGATGCCCTTCCAGCTGCAACCCAGTACTGGGAAACAAATTCAAAACATATTTTATTACATATAGTTATTTGGCAGATGCTTATGTCCAAAGCAACTCTCAAAAAATGTATCTACATGTTGCAATGACACATAGCGCAAGCTCTGTGATTGGTCGGCTTGATAGCGATAACGAGTGTGGGCATGTAACGTTTGTGGGTCTTTCTGTTTTTCTTGCATGTGTGTGTGTGTGTGTGTGTGTGTGTGTGTGTGTGTGTGTGTGTGT
>CAIGQZ010034910.1:12222672-12237650 GCA_903798205.1 Danio tinwini
AAACTAAACTAAACTAAACTAAACTAAACTAAACTAAACTAAACTAAACTAAACTAAACTAAATAAAACAACAAAACAAAAACAGACAGTTAATTCTGCTGTGCCTGAAGGAAATTGAGTAAAAATAAAATAAAATAAAAATTAAATTTCTCATAACTACAGTAAAATAACTACTACTAGAGCGATATATTTAAATATATAAATGATACAGCTAAACACCAACAATATCAGCGGTTTAAAATGTTTTAATAATTTAAAATGTTTTTAAGCATGCACAACATAAATTATACAGGTTACAAGTAACGTGCAGTGGGCACATCATAATTGCAGGAAGATTTGACCTCATTTTGAACAGTATATTTGCTGATTTATAATTTAAAATCTTCTAAAAATGTTTATATTTAACATATTGTGCCCCCAAAAAGTATAAAACCACTTTTGATTAAACTTTTACCATCTACCAAATTATGTTAATATGTAACATGGCCCCAGAAAAGTTTTTTAGACACTAACCCTAACAAGATGTCTACTGTTTAATTATTTGAAATCTACTAAAATGTATTCCTAAATGTATCATGTAGTAGTAGCCTAAAAAGATTTAGGACAGTTGAAGTGATTATTACCGTGAAACTGGCATCTACTTTAACATCTATTTTATCAAATCGTGTTTAATACAGTGAGTTCCAAAAAGTACAGCATTCAGACACTTTTGGGCACATAAAGTTGACCTGATTTTGAACAGTAAATTTATTGTTTTAAAATTCAAAATCTTCTCAAAAATGGTTGTATTTCTTATACAGTAGCCCCAAACGCACAGGTATACAGGCAATTCTGGAGATTTGATGTCATTTTGAAAATTATATTTACTGTTTTATTATTTAACATCTACTAAATGATGTTAATATGTGACATACAGTGGGCCAAAAAAGTTTTTTTTGACACTTCTGGAGATTTAAAAATGCTAATTACAGTGAGATTTGATTTAATTTGTACAACCCCAAATCAGAAAAAGTTAGGACAGTACGGAAAACACAAATAAAGTAAAAGAAAGAAGTGATTTCTAAATTAGCTTTGACTTGTATTCACTGCAGACAATACAACAAACATTATTTAATCTGTTCCTTATGATTTTTATAGTTTGTTTTTTTTAATAAACACGTATTTCAATTTTGGTTCTTGCAACACCACTTAAAAGACGTTTAGGGACTGAAGACACCAAGTGATGAAGTGTTTCAGGTGTAATTTTGTCCTATTCTGACTGCAAACAAGTCTTAAAGTGGGCAACAGTACGGGGTCTTCGTTGTCGCATTTTGTGTTTCTCTGTTGGAGGTCAGGACTGCAGGCAGGCCAGTCAATACCTGTATCCTCTTTCTCCGCAGTCAGGACTTTGTAATATGTGCATAATGTGGTTTTGCATTGTCCTGTTCAAATATGCATGGGCGTCAATGGAAATTTTTTATACTGTTTTCCTACCACAGTATATATCTAGTTTGTTGGAATACTCCTTAAACACTTATAATACTAGATAAGCAGATATACTCTTACTTAAGATGCCATTTTTTCACACAGAGTTAGGTTGATCTGCATTCTGTAAGTATGCTTAATTTGTATGGAATGAGCTTTAAGATATATTACATATGAAATCTGTACTATCTATCGCTATATTTAAAAATATTTTTAAGACTGTTAATTTAGAACAAGGCGCATGTTTTAACAATTAATTGTGGTTTATATTATTTTTGTGTGTGTCTATAGATTCTTTCACACAGTAATTTTGGTAAATATCCAGAAATCCGGAATTTATTTATTTTTTATTTTATTTATTTATTTTATTTATTTATTTTTTTAAATATTTTATTTTATTTTATTTTATTTTATTTTATTTTATTTTGTTTTATTTTATTTATTTATTTTTTTTATTTTATTTTATTTTATTTTTTTTTATTTTATTTTATTAAACCTTTAGCCTATTTCAGGTAAAAAAAAATGTATGCTTTGTGTTAACTCTAATAACCTTGTCTTCAGCTGAACTGACAGCTTCCTTGAAGTTTCCTTTGTGAGATAAAAGCCCTTCTTTTGTCCTCGTCTCACTGTCATGACTCACAAGAAAGATTGGAAACCTAAACTTCTGCTGAATCGGCGCCAGAGCTTCATCGCTGGAGCGTGTTCTCCACTTCACTTCACTTAGAAATGAGTGTAGGCCGGGGTCAAAGCGAACCCTATCTCGCCACACAACGCAGTTATTTAATTAAAAGGCTCCTCGGCTTTTTCGGGGTCAAAAAATATGTGTCGTCAGCCAGCAGTTCAGACGGGAAATGGGTGTGAAATGTGTGAGAGGGATTGTTTTGAGGGCACCTACAGCATTGCTTCATGAAAGGGATAAAAAACAGAAGATCTGAAAAGCTGCCAGAACGTTCTGGAGGTCCAGGAAGGCATTAGTGACACTGAGAGCGCAGTGTGGGAGTCTGGAGCTCGCTAAACCCAGGATTGGATGGTAATGGAGGGCTTTGTTATGAGTCTGAGGGTTCAGAGATGAAGTCAGAGGTGGACGGCTGAGGGACAAGGCTGTTAGAGGAAGTGTAGAGGTGAGCTGGCGGTCGGCTGGTAATGTTGTGAGTCATATAATGAAGGTTTAGTGTGAATCGGATGTGATTGAGCCTGTTCCCATGATCTAGAGGAGACTTGTTGTGAAAAACAAGATCCTTAAACATCAGCATGAATAAAAATAGATATGCTGTTTAGAAAGGAAGGAATTTGGAGATGTTTGAAATCTATTCACTGCATGATGTTGCTTTGTGGAGTTTGTGTACATACTTAAAACAGGTCACACACTATTTGTAAGGTACAATTCTTGCTATTTTCAAACTATTAACTATGGGTTTTGCTTCAATAAACTCCTAATTTGCTGCTTATTAATAATTATTAAGACAATAGTTTGGGTATTATGGAGGATTAGGGATGTAGAAAAAGATCATGCAGTTTATGTACTTTATAAGTGCTAATAAACAGTCAATATCATAATAATGCAGGTAATAAGTAGGCCCACACGGAATCTGTGCACGCAGAATTCTGCAGATTTTCCGCAGATTTCCGCAGATTTTTAGCCTATCATTAATTCTGTTTATTTACTTGAGTAAATGTGTGTAAATCTGAATTTATTCAGTTTTTAAATTTCACATATTTCACATATTAAGGTTTTAGTTATGAGACTCCCAAAATAATTCAGCAGAAATCCGCAGATTTTTACTAAAATTCTATGCAGAAATTGCAAAAAACATCCGCAGATTCCGTCTGGCCCTAGTAATAAGTCAATAGTTACATAATAGTGAGAATTTGTACTTAAATCAAGTTGTTACCCTTAAAAATGTTTGGAGTAATGGAGTAATTATATTTCGTTTTTAAAAGGGGGCCATTTCTGTGCCACCAAAATGTGAGAATGTGTTTTAGAACAGGTTTACCAAACTCTCTTCTGCCATAGGTTGTCCAAGTAGTTAGCCCCCCCTAAACACACACCATTGGTTGATCATATGTACTGTAGTCAACATTTGAAGTGTGTATATACACTCACCGGCCACTTTATTAGGTACACATTTCCAACTGCTAGTTAATGCAAATTTCTAATCAGCCCATTACATGGCAGCAACTCGACGCATTTAGACATGTGGACATGGTCAAGACGATCTGCTACAGTTCAAACAGAGCATCAGAATGGGGAAAAAAGGTGATTTAAGTGACTTTGAATGTGGCATGGTTGTTAACGCCAGACGGGCTGGTCTGAGTATTTCAGAAACCGCTGATTTACTGGGATTTTCATGCACAACCATCTCTAGGGTTTGCAGAGAATGGTCCAAAAAAGAGAAAATATCCAGTGAACGACAGATCTGTGGGCACAAATGCCTTGTTGTCAGAAAAGAATGGCCAGACTGGTTCAAGCTGTCAGAAAGGCAACAGTAACTCAAATAAGCACTTATTACAACAGAGGTCTGCAGAAGAGCATCTCTGAATGCACAAAGCGTCCGACCTTAAGGCGAATGGGCTACAGCAGCAGAAGACTACACCAGGTCCCACTCCTGTCAGCTAAGAACCGGAAACTGAGACTACAATTAGCACAGGCTCACTAAAATTGGACAATAGAAGATTGGAAAAACGTTGCCTGGTCTGATGAGTCTTAATTTCTGCCTCGACATTCAGATGGTAGGATCAGAATTTGGCATCAGCAACATGAAAGCATGGATCTATCCTGCCTTGTATCAACAGGTGGTGGTGGTGTAATGGTTGGGGAGGGTGGGGGGGGGGGTATTTTCTTAGCACACTTTGGGCCCATTAGTACCAATTGAGCATTATGTCAATGCCACAGCCTACCTGAGGATTGTTGAACATGTCCATCCCTTTCTAACCACAGTGTGCCCATCTTCTGATGGCTACTTCCAGCAGGATAACATGCCATGTAATAAAGCGTGAATCATATCAGACTGGTTTCTTGAACTTGACAATGAGTTCACTGTACTCAAATGGCCTCTACAGAGCACAGGCAACTGAGTGATGCTATCGTGTCAATATGGACCAAAATCTCTGAGGAATATTTCCAGTACCTTGTTGAATCTATGCCATGAAGAATTAAAGCAGGTCTGAAGGCAAAAGCGGGTCTAACCTGGTACTAGTAAGGTGTATCTAATAAAGTGGCCGGTGAGTGTATATGCAAGAACAAGTATTGCATTACACTCTTAAAAATTAAGGTTCCATGAAGATTTTTTTTAACATCCATGGAAATTTGAGAAAAGTTTCATAGTAAATTGTCATCCTTCTCTGCAGTGGTTGGTCAGGTAGTTAGCCCTGCCCCAGACACACACCATTGGTTGATCTAATGAAGAGGTGTAATAAAGGCTGCATCAAAAAGCTTAAACATTGACTTTTTTGAGGCAGTTTTTGTGCATGAAGGCACCTTGTAAAACTAAATTCAGACAGACTTCTGAAGCAAAATTTTGATTATTCAGATGTGCATTGATGCCTTCCCGACATGATATGGTACCTCGGAAAGCAGTGATTTAGAGCTTTCAGACACAGCCATATATTACACAAGTTTTTATTGCCATTGATGGTTTCATAAAGAGCCTTTAAAATCCATTGAATCATATCAAGCCAAAAAAAGGCTTTATAATGAAAGAGGTACTTTATATTATTAAATTGCTGGTTTCTTAAGCTTTTCTTACATTAAACCAGGGCTTGACATTAACCTTTTTAATCTCCAGCCACTGTGGCTAGTAGATTTCCAACATTACTAGCCACTTGCCATTTTCACTAGCCACAATATTGTTGTTGGGAAAATATATTTTATATGCATAAATTTGACTTTGACATGCTAAAATTACTTGATTTAGATGTTGTGTTATGTCCACATGCCTTCTCATTTAGGTCACTTTTTTTGTGTGTTGTTTATGAGCTTGCTCAATGTGTATGAGCAAATGAGTTGTCTCGCAATTAAATTTTTGTTTTACATGACTTTTCAGGGCTCAAAATTAAGGATTTAACAAATGTATCTCTGACCACACCAAAAATAAATAAATAATTATTTATTAGCTACAAATTTTAAATAATGTGTCAAAACAAGCAAAATATATAGCTGTATGCATGCTCTTTTTATTTAACAAACTTTTCTTAAACAAAATACTTAAAAAAAAAAAAGAACTATTGTCATGTATCTAACATATGCATAGTAATCTGTCCTGGCTAAAGGTCCCAGATCACCAGCACACATAAACAGGGAGTTAATCCCATATAATAATCTCAACAATGATAATTAAGTGAAGTTTATAAAAAAAAAAAACTAATTTCCTGAGGATCACGTGCTTGTGATTTACTACAGCCGGTCTCGCATTAACTATTCATGGTCTCTCAGTCATATGATTCCTAAGCTACTATAAATAACCACAGTTTTCAGTCCACATTTATCTTCGTATGGAAGAAACCCCCCCCCCCCCTTTTTCCTTCCCCTTCTCCTCCTTTTCATAGATTGTGCGGCACGGCGGCCCAGTGGTTAGCACTGTTTGCCCCATAGCAAGAACACTGCCAGCCCTGGTCATCGTCAGGCTGGCAGGTGTTTCTGTGCGGAGTTTGTATATTCTCCCCGTGTCCGTGTGGGTTTCCCCCGGGTGCTCCGGTTTCCTCCGACCATCCAAAGATAATAATTCACATAATTCATTACAGATTAAGGCCCAATCCCAATTCTACCCCTTAGCCCTTAGCCCTTCCCCTTACCCCTACCCCTCGTTTTGCGCGTTCACATCAAGGGGTAGGGCTGTCCCAATTCTCTTTAGCTTAAAGGCGTAAGGCTAAGGGCAAGGGGTATACACCCCTTCGAACGAAGATTTTCCAGCACCACACTTAAAACGGAGGGGTAAGAAAATTTCCCAGAATACACCTGCCACAACGGCAGGATAGCTGAACCCGGAAGTAAGGAGAGCCACAAATTAGTATTCTTTTGTCATTATTACGAATTTTTACGACAAACAAACATATGTTTTAATATATTCATAACCGCGTTTGTGTTTTACCATTATGCTTTAAAAAAAACTGAAAAAAATAAACCGCTAAATTTTGTGATCTATAATCCATAATCATAACTCCTGTACAGCAGTCCCACAACATTCTGACACTCGATGACACTCGAACACCCTGTCAGAAAAGTCTAGTGGCTGAGAATGTGCTTTTTACAGTGTCTGCTAAAATGTTAATGTTGTTTTTGTGTGTTTACAGATGAATATGGCCACTGTGCAAATACACAGTACAGTTATGATCTTATTGCCACATTAGATCGTTATGATAACAATGTTTGCCTTCAGGGATTTCCTGAAGATAAATACCAAAAAATAACACAACTAGAATAACTGCAGCAGTCGCCATCGTCTGATCTCATATGAAGCATGAGATTGCGATGACATATGATGACGTGTGCAGGTGTTGAAGTGCTGTCCCAATTCTTAGGGGTATGTTTTGAAGCCCTTCCCCTTAACCCTCGGTTGTAAGGGCCAAGGGGAAGGAGTGGGGGTACAAAAATAGATTTGGGATTGGGCCTAAGCAATTCAGGCACTTGTCTAGCTCCCTTCCTCCTCAAGTGTTTCCCTTAGCTTCTGCATCCGGGGAGTTTGAGATCTATCTAAGCTCAAGCTCCCCTCTTGCTCTACAAATGGGAGGGAGCCCTGGGCTCGAGGATCCCTTGAGCTTAGGGCTCTCTCCCAGGACAGCATGCCAAACAAGGTTATGATAAATCATCAGCTAAGTGTGAACTCTTGAAACCATATTAACAAAAATCGATCATCGCTTTTTGTCCAGTCTATTTCAAAGAAAACCGATCACACCAGTTGCGTTTCCTCTAGACACGGTTGCTTTGCACAAGTAAACAGGAGCGCTCACGCTTTTTAAATCAGATCACTATGCACACAAGTCATCATCCTCTTGTTTAGTATTCACCTGCTTTCTTTTGCTAGCATGAACACAATTAGTTTTGTCAGTCGTGTTGCTTCTCGCTTCTAAGATCCTATTTGCACAAATATTGGGCCATGCTTATTGTCGAACCCTGCTTTTGAGAAAACTTCAATATAAAAATGATTTTTATCCAGCCAAAGTGGCTAGTGGGAGCGGCTGTCTAACCTGCCACAGTTGAAATCTACCAGCATTTGGCGGCTTGGCCGGTGTTAATGTCAAGCCCTGATTATAATACTTTTTGTGTTGTTATTTTGGTGGTCAAAAGGACATCAAATCGATTAGCAGTTTTTATGTGTTTTTTTGATGTCGTGCTTGATGCCAATTTCATGTGTTTTAGACATCAAGGTGCCTGCTATAAGATAACATTGGGCCATTACAATTTTAAGATTCCCACCCATGATTTTTTCATCTTGATTGTAAAACATAATAAGCATGAAGTCAGGAAAATCAATTCCTTTGACAATAAAAACATATTTTATACAGTATTACCCAGTTACCTAATAAAAAACATTGTCTATTATTAGTGCTGGCCAAAAAATGAATCACATCCAAAATAATTGTCTGTTTTGACATTATTTAAATGTGTGTAGTGTGTATATTTATTATGTATACTGTATATAAATACACAGAGGCATGCTTAGGCTTATTTATATTTAGATATAAAATACATATTTACTGTATATTAGGGTTGGGTCGATAGACAATGCAGCCTTAGGCCCCGTTTACACTAATACATCTTAGTTATTAAATGACATTTTAGAACGAAAACAATTCACATCCACACTGGCATTTCATCTAGCTTTACTGAACAGCCCTTCGTCCACACTATACCACTGAAAACGCACATCACGTGACCACACACACACACTTGTCTGAGCTTCAAGCAGTCAGCGGTTGCTTTGAGCACAAAACCCCAGAGAGCAGTGCACGTCTGACAGTTTATCAAGGATGTACTGCTGGAGCGGGTCTCACTATAGTCGTTAAACGTGATATTTAATTCATCTTGTCTCTATGTAACGACTCTTCGGCCTTTTGAATCGATCAGGTAACGTCACAGCGTCAGTACACTGCTTCAATCTTTCGCTTTCACGCTTGTACTATATAACGACACAGATCACAGATGATTGACAGGCAGTAATTTGTTTGTAACATCTTAATTTATTTCTGATGTGGTTATGGGTAAAACAAAGACCATGCGGGTCAGGTAGTTAAAACAGTAGGCTACAAATAATTAATTAGTTATTTATTAATTAATTGTTCATAAATAATTAATTCACCGCCACCTACGACGACGATGCCATCATCCATTGCAATGTTTCACATTGAACACTGTATGATGCCAAATTGATCAACATCGCCCAACCCTAATTTATATGATACAAATTATATATCAATTTAAATGGTTAGAAACAAAATTGATCTGCATATTTTTGTTTCTGTGTATCACATATACATAATATATACATAAAATATACATAATACACACAGATGTATTATATCAAAACCAACTTTTATCTTGGATGTGATTACTCTCGAATCACCTTTTTCCAGCACTATTCATTATGCATCAAGTAACCATCATCAGTAAGCTGAACGTACATTTTTATTCAGCTTTAGAAATGTGTACTCCACACATCACCATCAATATTAAAAAGGCTATAAATGACTTGATTGCCTGATCATATGATAATGAAGCACAGCATCAGCACCACAAACAGCCTTCACGTTGTATCGACTGCGGCTCAGAGAGAGTTACTGATGTCACATGACAAAAGCACTGTTAATGCATGGAGATGTAAGCTGCAGATTACGGCGCTGCAGCTTTGTTAATGTGCTGTCATTGTCTGTCGGCCAGATTAATGATAAAGGCTATTGTCTTTCCTGGGTGCAGTACTTCTTTACAGCTCCTAGACAAGTTGCCGTTTGCCGAGGAGATAGAAATCACAATTTAATATTCCTCCAAAGTGGCCCCGGCAGAGACTCGGCTCTTTGTTCTTGGTAATGATCCAGCGTGGAGATGAATAGAAGGGCTGAGCGAACACTAATGGGATTGTTAACAGGTCGCCGCTCCTCCTCTGTTGCTACAGAAAAACAGAAGTGCTATTCTGATAGTGATAATTGCTTTATCCATTGGCTGCCCAGAATAGACCATTGATGGACAATGGAGGTCAATAGAGCATACTGTTTATATATACGTAGTGATATTTTTACTTTGTGAAATACACTGGATATATTTATTTATTTATTTATTTATTTTGGCGACTCAGTGGTGCAGTGGGGAAGCGCTGTTGCCCCACAACAAAAATGTTGCTGGTTCGAGTCCCGGCTGGATCAGTTGGCATTTCTGTGTGGAGTTTGCATGTTCTCCTCGTATTGGTGTGAGTGTTCTCCAGATAATCTGGTTTCCCCCACAGTCCAAAGACATGCATTAGGTGAATTGGGTAAGCTGAATTGTCTGTAGTGTATGTGTGTGATTAAAAGTGTATGGGTGTTTCCCAGTATTGTGTTGCAGCTGGAAGGGCATCTGCTGCGTAAAAACATACGCTGGATAAGTTGGCAGTTCATTCCGCTGTGGCAACCCCAGATTCATAAAGGGACTAAGCCAAAAAGAAAATTAATGAATGGATTTATTTATTTTTATTTATTTATTTATTTTAATTATTTATTATTATTGTTTTAAAATGTATTATTATTACTTTGTTTATTTATTTAAACTGTATTATATTATATTAATTGTTTTTATTTATTTTATTTATTTATGTATTTGTTTGTTTGTTAATTTTTTTTTTTATTTTATCATATTATTTTTTTATTATTATTTTATTTATTTATTTAGTAGTATTATTTATTATATTATATTATTTAGTATTGTATATTATTAATATTAGATTTATTAATTTTAAACATATTATATTATATTTATAGTTTACATTTTTTAATAACTTTTATTTATTTATTTATTTATTATTTTTATTTTTGTTTTATTTTTTATTTGATTTGTTTGTTTTTATTAGTTTATTTGTTTACCTTATTCATTTATTTATTTTTGAGGTTTTATAATAGTGAATGCATTGGTGCCAGTTTGTCAGTGCTGTTTATTGTCACTGCGTAACTCATTTTCTTCTCATTTGGCATGTATCAGCAGGCCCATCTATCATAATATTTAGTAGAGTCTAATAAGGTTGCTTAAGGGTAAATGGGATTTGTTTTTCTAATTAAAATCATTTCTGTTTGTATATAATAGGCATTACAAAATAAAGTGTGCTAGCATAACTTATAGGGTAATTCAACTAAATTAGACCAACAAAGGGCCCTCAACCTGTGATCTGTGTGGGTCCTAAGGCCCCAGTATATTGATGGTGACTCTATACTCCATGTTCCGGATGAGACAGAGGTCCTGACTCTCTGTGGTTGTTAAAAATACCAGGATGTAGGGGTTTAATTTGCTCACTGGCTTCTGTCCATTCTGTCCATCACTCCTTTTCACCAATCAGCTGGTGTGTGGTCTAGCCGCATCATCCAGGTGGATGAGGAGAGTCCCCCTAAAAATGTGAGAAGTGCTTTGAGTGTCCAGAAAAGCGCTAAATAAATGTAAGGAATAATTAATTGTTATTACTATGAAGCAAGACAAAAGATTGTCAGCACTCATAATTGTAAGAATTGTAAGAATCGTTGGTTATTTAGCACCAATAATAACTGATCGAAATACAGAAGCAAATCATCATATTATAATGATTTCTGAAGGATCATGTGATACTGAGGACTGGGTTCATGATGATGGAAATTCAGCTTTGAATCATAGGAATGAATCACATTTAATAAGAAAACATTTATTTAAAATATTTCACAATTTAACAGGTTTTACTGTATTTTTGATCATATACAGCATATTGATAATTCACAATAAATCACAACATTTCCAATAAAAAAAAATCTGGAGAAAGTCTTATTTGTTTTATTTCGGCTAGAATAAAAGCAGTTTTGATTTTTTAACAACCTTTTTAAGGGCAATATTATTAGCCCCCTTAAGCAATGAATTTTGATCATCTAAAGAACAAACCATTGTTATACAATGATTTGCATAAATACCCTAACTTATCCAGTTAACCTAATTAACCTAGTCAAGCCTTTAAATGTCACTTTAGCTCAAACCTGCATGCAGCTGCATCTGCACCAAGTCTGCAGCCAGACCCCTCTCAAAGTATTATATTTAAAAATTTGTTGGACAAAGCTTCTCTCCATTAAACAGTAATTGGGGAAGAAGTAAAACGGGGGGCTAATAATTCAGGAGGGCTAATAGTTCTGGCTTCAACTGTAAATGCAGCCTTGAACAGAATGAGCAGAATTGGCTTCATCTTGCTTTTTACAACAAAGACGCCATTTTCACGTGTAAGTAACATAGTAAACAATGTAAACAACAGGTCTCCGGAAGAAACGATGACATAATGGTGGGATGTTGTTCTGAGGACTCTTATCTTTCAAAATAATCCGTGATATACAGCAATGAATACGTTTGTGTCTTGTTATTACGATGATACTGTATGTACTTTATATCCAATAAGCGTTTTCTTAACAATTTACACAAATTTAGCAAATACATTCCATATAAGCTTCCCATTGAAAAACAACTAGCTACAATAGCTGCTTAAGGGTTGTAGCTTTGGACTGATGTATAGTTTGTCAAGATTACTTGTGTTCTTTTTGATGTAATCCACTCATAAACAATGACGTGCAAAAACAGCAGCCCAGTGCGTTCATGTCCTGATGCTGGCTAGGAGGTTAAAATATTAACAAATCATACTATTTTCAAACTTTTGGATGGTAGTGTGTATATATTGTGAAACTATTTGTTTTCTCAGACAGTCCTATAAATATTAACCAAAACATCATTTCACATCATCAGCTTTCTTCACTTACCAAGAGCATTTGTCCTTGTGAAACTTCTTTGTGAGTCTGATATTTCTAGACATTTTTACAACTAACAAAATCACTGGGGTCTTTAAAATGAAACTGAGGAGCTTAGAGCATAAATCTCTACTATTGGTTGACCTTGACAGTACCAGACTTGCAACCCATGACTATAAAAAATCTGTACAAGTTGATGAAGACTGTCACGGGGCGTCCCAGCAGAGGAATATTTCACCATTACAAGTGTGTGCAGGCGATGACTGAGCTCCTCTGCAGAAACCCCAGAGAGTTTTGAAAAAGTGTAAACGCTCATCTTCATCATTGCTTTTACCGCCAAGGATTTGACCTTTAAATGAAAGTCAGTCAAGGCCATGAAGATGAAACGCAGCTTTAGTTCACTGAGTTAAAAGCTGAAACTTAAATGAAACAAAAATGCTGCCCCATGTGAGTTTGATTTGAACATTAAATTATTTTGCCATGAATATTCTGGAAATACTTAAAGAGATAGTTCTTCCAAAAATGAAAATTCTGTCATTGATTACTCACCCTTCACTTGTTTCAAATTGGTTTCAGTTTTTTTCTTCTATTATACAGTTGAAGTCAGAATTATTCCTGAATTATTAGCCCCCTGGTATATATTTTTCCCCAATTTCTGTTTAATGGAAAGAAGATTTTTTTTACTGGTTTCTTTTATCTTTGCCATGATGACAGTACATAATATTTTACTAGATATTTTTCAAGATATTAGTATTCAACTTAAAGTGACATTTAAAGGCTTAACTAGGTTAATTAGTCAAAGGTAGGGTAATTGGGCAAATTACCCTACCTTTGCATGCAAACTCCACACAGAAATGCCAACTGACCCAGCTGAGACTCGAACCAGCAACCTTGTTTCTGTAAGGCAGAAGTGCCCAAATTCGGTCCTGGAGGGTCGGTGTCCTGCAGATTTTAGCTCCAACTTGCCTCAACACACCTGCAAGGATATTTCTAGAAAGCCTAGTAAGAGCTTGATTAGCTAGCCTAGGTGTGTCTGATTGTGGTTGGAACTAAACTTTGCAGGACACCGGCCCTCCAGGACCGAGTTTGTGCACCCCTGCTGTAAGGCAACAGTGCTACCCACTGCGCCACCATGTCACCTATTGGGGTGAACTATCCCCTTAAATTATTGTGTATATTAACTTTTGTGAACGTAAAATATCAGCAAAGTTCAACGTGCAGATAAATTAAGTTTTTGTGTTCCAAAACAAAGATCTGAAATGTAAGCAGTCAGCCAATCACAATATACTGGACTATGATCTGACCAATCAGAGCACAGCAGACACTCATAGAGGTGGATTTTAGAGAGACCGGATTCTTAAACCAACCATTTCAGACACTGAGAGAAAAGAGCTGATGCTGCAGTGTAGATTATAAGAAAACTAAAGTCTTTTTTACCCTTGAATGGATGTAGACTTGCAGTAGGAGACATCCAGAACCAAAATAGCCACCTTTTGAACAGCATAATAGAGGCACTTTAGGGTCACTTCAGGGTCACGGAAGTAAAATGGGGCTGGAGTTGATGTTAAATCTGAATTTTGTGAATGTAAACTATTTTATTTTATTTTATTAAAGATTATTAAACTGTTTTTATGTAAAAATACCCTAAAAATTGTGCGTGAAGGATGCCTTTAAATTATTTTGTATATCATTTTTTTATGTAAAATATCTACAAGCTTTAAAGTTCAAAATGCAGATAAATTGAGCTTTTGTGTTTCAAAAAAAGCTCTGAAATGTAAGCAGTCAACCAATCACAACAGACTATGGTATGATCCGACCAGTCAGAGCACAGCAGACTCTCATAGAGGCGGAGTTTAGAGAGACCTGATTCTTAAACGAACCATTTCAGACACTGAGAGAAAAAAGCTGACGCTGCACAGTAGATTATAAGAAAACTAAAGTCTTTTTTAACCTTGAATAGATGTAGACTTGCAGTAGGAGACCTCCAGAACCAAAAATAGCCACCTTTTGAACAGCATATTAGGGCCACTTCAAGGTTACGGAAGTAAAATGGGGCTGGAGTTGATGTTAAGTCTGATAAAAGACTCCGAATCCTCATTTATTCTTATCTTGCGCTGTACTATGCTTTCAGAAGAGATCTTTGTGACTTTATGTGCTGTTTTTTTGGAGCGTCAGACAATCAGGGTGTCTCTGCTTTGGCCGTCTCAGCATTGAGGATCACCCGTAAGCCTGGCCCGCTGCCCTTGGCTCATTGCGGATGAATGGGAAATGTGGAATAAAGGCTTTTCTTTCTTACGCAGCTGACAGAGAACATCAGCCTCAAACTCCTGCGTCTGGAATATATGCTGATGTGAGCATGTTTCCTGCCAGGACCACCGCTATTCATCTGATGCACTCTAAACACCATACATTTTTAAAAAAGAATGTGCTACATGGACATTTTATTTATTGTGAGGCAGATGGAATATAATCTGTGATCAAAGTTTTTCCCCGGCCGTCTGACTGGTTTTGTTTTGTTTTGTTTTGTTTTGCTTTGCTTTGCTTTGCTTTGCTTTGCTTTGCTTTGCTTTGCTTTGCTTTGCTTTGCTTTG
>CAIGQZ010034910.1:12258123-12279543 GCA_903798205.1 Danio tinwini
AAAAGAAAAGTTAAATTAGTAAGTAGAGATTTAAATGCTTATATAAATTTTTTCTTAATTGACATACGCTATTCTGATGTTATTTTTTTCATTTAACTTCAGTAGCAGCACAACACTGGCACCTGGTGGTAGAGCAGGAGGGAAGAGAGTCGTGAAAGGTTCATTAGAGTGACGTTATACAAGTAGGTTAATGGTTAAATAAACGTGTAAGCTTCGCTTGGTTGGTGTTTTGTTTTGGAGAATTTAGTAGTTATAAACACGGCTGAGTTTCTAACTTTACGTAAAAACATTTGCATTTCCTGCCTAAAGTCCCCGGTTTCTGAAAACCATCGTTAGCCAACTAAGTCCTCAAGTTCTGTCGTTACAAACATAGTTTGTTGATTTGGCGTTTCCCAAATCCATCGTTCCAGCGAACAATCACAAACTGCGTCGCAAACTTGTACGTTTTCAACTAAACCATCTATACTATTAGAAACTCATCTAACCACCTATACTAACTAAACCTGAAGAGCTGTAGTTAGAAACATAGTTCCTGGCTGTGTTCTATTCCCAGTTATTCCCCCTATGCCCTATTTATTTAAAACGTTCCAACATTTAAACTTGAAATGATTAAAAAACATTAAAGTCATCACTCTTAGGTGTAATTTGCTTTTAAAGTATTTTTACAGTTCAGTTTTAGCGATCTTCATATTTACAATTGTGCTCCCGTCGCAGTGCACTTTGAAAACATTTATGCTATTTTGAACGCAGCCGTGGCTCATGACAAAAACTATAGGTGACCTTTTATTTAAAAGCGGAATTTACTTTACATCTCCAAAGCTTGTGAAAACAAAAATATATAGGATACTTTTAATTTAGTTATTTATTAAGAAATGTATCTGTACTGTAGGCCTATGTGACATGGGCCTGTTGGTTAGAATACAGTATTTCTGCAGTGGTTTGAATGTCAAATTGTAAAAGTAGACTTTTCAAAAAAGTAAATAAGCAATCCTACTTTAATAATAATATAATTCAAATTAATAATAATAATTATTCCTATTAAGATTTAATTTCTGGCTTTGTGTAAATTACAACCATTAGCCTATTCATATGATTTATATATGAGATTAGAGTGTTAGCTAAGTGATTTTTATGTTTAAGAATAGAATATGGCATTTTCTCAATAATATTTGTAATGGAAACATAAGCCCTATACAGTATGTGTCGTTTACATATAATTCAATTAGTATGGAAAACGAGTGCATGATTATATAAAAACTATTGTTGGATTTTTTTAATGCGTGTGCGTGTAAAACAATATTTGCACAAAAAATATGGGGGGTTTTCTCTAAAGTAGTTACTTCACCCCGTTTAGAGCATCATTATTGATGTTTTACATTACAACTAACGTGGTTCAAACCATGGATCTGCAACAAAGCAGCCACGGTTTTGGGAAACACTCGTCAATACATTGTTCTTTTCCCAAATGATGCATCATAATATGATAGTTCAGCCACAAGTTATGTCGTTGTTTTGGAAACGCACCCCAGATTACATGATTTTTATTGTTGGTTACGAAAGTCACTGTCAGATTATGCGATTTTTATCTTGATACTTGTGGGTGCAAACAAATGTGCCAGATTACACGTTATTTCACAATTAGTCATCCTGTGACATGTACGACAATCTTTATTTCCCAAAGCAGTCACAAGTGTTGCTATAACAATATTTCTTATCTTATTAATTTCAGTGTTTTGTTTTTTTATCTTATATCAATCTCAATCACTGATGCTTGCTAAATTGTCTTTGAGGAAAAAAGATAATGAAAGGTAATAAAAACGGTAAGATAATTAAAACGGTATTTTTACCACATGCTTTCTTTAAGAGACTACTTATATTGTCTTATGTAAATGGGAAAGTGATATCGGTTCACTTTTAGTGTTACAGTGAGATCTTCAACTCTAAACGTCAGGATCATTGATAGGATGTGTGATTGTCTTTATCGGTCCTGTCAGGCGTGGGGTGA
Source organism: Danio tinwini (assembly GCA_903798205.1). Lineage (NCBI taxonomy): Eukaryota > Metazoa > Chordata > Actinopteri > Cypriniformes > Danionidae > Danio > Danio tinwini. Next base: position 12,260,129 of record CAIGQZ010034910.1, read on the forward strand.
AATCTCATCTACTTGTAGAGCTCATAAACTCCCCTGTGTTCCTCTGATGTCTGATATGATTTTCGATCAAACCGAATCTGCGGCTGATGCCTGTTCATTAAAGCAGATAAAGATCCATCACGTCGGAGCAACGGGGATTCAGGCACATCTATTTGAAGAGACGTCTGGAATGAAACAGTGCATATTGAATTAAAATATAATCAGACTGACTAAAGGTTGCGCTCTTTTCTTTTTATAGGAATTTCCGTCAAAAGTAGAAGATTAAAGCTGCAGATTCGTTTTACCTCTATGAATAAAAAAAAACTGGCACAAGAAGAAATAAAATGTAACAAAGAGGATTAAAATGAATGACTAAAAGAATGCAGCTTTCAAAACATCCTTTATTTACATCAGACCGTATGTCAACCGAACTCATTCAGACTCATGTTTTTTCCCCATACAACAAGAACTCATGCCGACTGTCTCATTATTAACATGAAGCAATATGTTGACAACTCGTTTCATCTTCCATCATGCATCTGTAATGTCTAGACCCAACGCAATCTCACGGCAATTCGTAACCTTTTGATTCAGTGGCTAATTCGTATTCATTTGTACATTTAAAGTCAGCGTGAACCGAAAGTTGCTGAGGACTTTTATTCCAGCATGTTTATATACTTCAAACTGAATCAGAATATTGAGTAGAGGGGCCGAGCTTTATTTTGCATATCCTTTTCTCATAACAAACTTCTGGTAATTTATTGAGTAGGGGGTGGGGCTTTTTTTTGCATATCATACTCTTATAGCAAACGTCTGGTAATTTATTAAGTAGGGGGTGGGACTTTATTTTGCATATCATTATCTCATAGCAAACTAACGGTAATATATTAAGTAGTGGTGGGGCTTTATTTTGCATTTCATTCTCTCATAGCAAACTTCTGGTAATTTATTGAGTAGGGGTGGGGCTTTATTTTGCATATAATTCTCTCATAGCAAACTAACGGTAATATATTAAGTAGTGGGTGGGGCTTTATTTTGCATATCATTCTTTCATAGCAAACATCTGGTAATTTATTGAGTAGGCATGGGGCTTTATTTTGCATATCATTCTCTCATAGCAAACTAACAGTAATATATTGAGTAGGGGGTGGGGCTTTATTTTGCATATCATTCTCTCATAGCAGGCGACGCAGTGGCGCAGTAGGTAGTGCTGTTGCCTCACAGCAAGAAGGTCGCTGGTTGAGCCTCAACTGGGTCAGTTGGCGTTTCTGTGTGGAGTTTGCATGTTCTCCCTGCGTTCGCGTGGGTTTCCACCGGGTGCTTCGGTTTCCCCCACAGTCCAAAGACATGCAGTACAGGTGAATTGGGTAGGCTAAATTGTCCGTAGTGTATGAATGTGAACGAGTTTGTAGGATGTTTCCCAGAGATGGGTTACAGCTGGAAGAGCATCCGCTGCGTAAAACATGCCCTGGATAAGTTGGTGGTTCATTCCGCGGTGGCGACCCCAGATTAATAAAGGGACTAAGACGAAAAGAAAATTAATGAATGAATTCTCTCATAGCAAACTTCTGGTAATTTATTAAGAAGGGGGTGGGGCTTTACTTTGCATATCATTCTCTCATAGCAAACTAACTGTAATAGGGGTGTGGTTAAGGTTATTGATATACAGCTGCAATGGAAAACCACAGGTTGATGTCAACAGAAGGACCACCACTCCAAAGGTGGAAACAGATAGTCAGATTTTGATTGCAGACTACCAAAACACTTTTTTTTGTACTTTAATTTGCATGGATGATATATTCCTTTAAGGGCAACGAGTGCATTTACATGGACACCAATAATCAGATTTTAATACGATTAAGACAACAATCTAATTAAGAGTCTACCATGTAAACATCGATTTTTTGATTATCTTAATCTGACTAAAGTCATAATCGAACTAAACAGAAATGGAATTAAGACATGTGGAGTATGCTGATTTTAGTCGCATTATTGAAGTGCAGTACAGACATGTAAATCACCTTAATCATGTAAACACCTTAAAACTACTATTATCTTCTTGTAGGATTTTTGCCACATTTTTGTGACAGGATAGTCCATACACAGACGGCTGTTTGACACTATTCTCTGCACCTTCTGACCACAGACACCTGCATCATGAAATGCCTTTTTTTTTTCCCATATGGCGTGCAGTATCAAATACCATAAAACAACACTCTTCCAGCAGTGTATACTCGCATCCAATATCTTGTTTGTCATGGGGGGCATGCATGAAATGTTCCTAAATGAAAGTGAAAGTGTTAAACTGCAGTTTAGGCATGGGCCGGTATAAGATTCTGACGATATAATAACCTTGGATAAAACAATATCACGGTTTCACAGTATCACAGTATTGTGATTACTGCTCTAAAATATATTCTTTTTAAATGTCTGGGTAAAAAACTAAAAGTTTTTCCCCCTTTGAACACAATATATTTTATTTTGAGAAACATTTATAATATTTTGGAGCAGTCAACGTGCCAGGCCAAATAATGAAAATGAATCTTTGACGTCTGCTGTCTTAATTTATAAAATATATAAATTAATATAAATAAATATAAATTTAATATATAATTTATAATTTATATCTTAAAAAATAAAAAAAAATATTTACAATTTAAAATGGCATCTTTAGATTTCTTTTCTGCTGGAGATGCTGTTGTAAAAAAAAAAGTAAAAAAAAAAATCTTACACATACCTTAGGAACGGTATTAGAGAAAATTTTGGCGGTATGAAAACCTTGACTTTTCCAAACCGCGGTATACCTTGAAAACGGTTATCGTCCCATGCCTAAGTTTGAGTCAACAAATTAAAAATGAAACACCCGAAATTACATGAAACTCAGGAGGAAATGTGGATAGCGTTGTGACGCAATGATGTTAATCGAATTATGTCCTATAACATGTAAAACGGGATCATGAAAGAAACATTAAACAAGTAACTTATGTTTTAAACCTTAAACTCCTGTGGAGTTTCATGTAATTTTGGGTGTTTTATTTTTGTTGTCGACTTTAACTGCGGTTTTGTCATTTTCTCTTTCAACATTTCATGCATGCTCCCCATGACAAACAAGATATTGGATGCGAGTATGAACTGCTGGAAGTGTGCCGCATGGGGAAAAAAACTCTGCATTTCACAATGCAGGTGTCTGTGCTCTTTCACTGACTATCCTGTCCCAAACTGGCAAAAATCCTAAACGACGGTAATAATTTGATTAAGGTGTTTACATGCATGTAAGCATGGCAATGGCATTAAGGTAATCAACAATTGCTGTATACATGATACTCTCTTAATCAGAGTATTGTCCATTTACAGGATTATTGGTGTTCATGTAAACATAGTCAAAGCAAGCAAAATAAACATTGTTAATTTTTAATTCACGCAAACATAAAGTACTATTTGTTCATCCTGCAATGAAGGGAAGGTTTAGTGGTGAATGAATGAATTTGTTCGAATTAGCCACTTTTAATATGCAAAATAGTTACGTTTCCTCATGAGATCAGGCTGCTACACTCACTTTTTATTTTTTTGCTTTTCCTTTCTATTCACATGACCTAACGAAAGGAGGCGAGGTCTTAGTTTCGCAAGAATGTTAGTGAACATTAAAGCGCATTTAGGACGATATTTGTTTCACATTGTACTTCATATCACACAATGCATCAGGACGTGACAGGTTGTGATGAAAAAACCATGAATAAACGAGAAAATCCGCGCGTTATCTCCCACGATTTGGTGATAGAAATGCAAAACAAACAAAAACTATATAATATATAAAGAAGAACAAAAGTGAAATATATATTTCATATATATATATGGCATGAATTTAGCTACTGTACAATTTTAATGCATAGTGCTTTGCAGGCTAAATAAATTATAGAATATAAGCATCTCTGTCATACAGGCCTCCTGAGGTAAAAAATAAATAATATCCTTCATTCATTACAATGCCAAAAAGTCAAAAGGGGAGCAAGAACGTCGCTCCCTGTTTGCTCTGGCAAGGGTGAGGGAGTGAAGCAGGAATGGAAAAAAAGCGTATGAAGTCTTTAGTTAGTTCCAGAAACAGGCTATATACTCATCTAGAAATGTTTAGAGCTGAAACTGTCTCAAGCACCATATATATAGTGTATATATAAACAGATTTATACCAAAGTGTCAGCACTCTGACAGTGAGACCACACAGAGGGAAGGCCGGTGAGCTGACATATGCACCATACAACAGATGAAATGCTGTATCTGATGATCAAACACTATATTGGGAAAGTATATGCTTTTAAGAAAGTCGGCATGCATCGAAAAGCCTTTGTTTTATTGATATTAAAGATCCTTGTTGGTCCTGCCAGACTGAGGATTCTTCTCGCCTCTATACCGTGACACTGGAGCGGCACAACCAAAGGCGTCACACTGCTGAAAATGCCAACATAACCGCAGGGGATGTGAAAAATCAATGAGCCAATGCCAGAATCATTCTTCTAGGTATCGTGCTGTGCTATTTCATCGAATACGAAACGCTCTGTGTGGTCTCAATGTGTCCGAGGATACAAAAAATGAATATAAAACACAACATGTTCATGTTGAGTTTGACTAGTGTATAACAATACAAATACTGAGACAGAATCTAAAAGAGATTAAACACACAGTTGAACAAGCAGTGTTTTCTTTTTCTTGTTACTTTTTAACTTTTTTTTTGTTTGTTTGTTTGTATGCATGTTTTTTTTACTAGCACCATCTGTACACAAATATGGATTTTTTTTTTGTTCTGCAGATTTTCAAGATATTGAAGTGTTCACAAGGCACTTGTCGTCCTTTTTGTTCTGTTTTTTTTTCCCCATTCATCTTCTTTAACAGTTTGTTCTGTTCTCCACATATGGCAATTCGTTTGTTCACAGCAAGCCATTTATGCAAGCAATTCTGAAGTTCCAAAGTGCTCATCCAGGTTTGTGGGACTTTTTTTTTTTACATGTTCGCCAACAAAGTCCAGCGTTTTGTGTTTCCCACCTAAATCCATTTTAGAAAAAAATATTAAGCCTTTATATATTTCTCATTCATTTCAGCCATCACTGTAGTGATGAACTTCAACTTTGCTCACATACAGCCAGCTGAGCCTTTTGCACTTCCAACTATCCTTAATACTATCCTTAATCTTTTACCGTCGCCTACAGGTGATGTCAAAGCATGTGATCATCATCAGATGAGCTTTGCAGAAGTTGACCCGGTTCTCCAGTCGCTCTGTCACAAACTCCAGAGCTTCCAAGTACTCTAGAGAGTCCACTTCAAACGTCTGCTGAAGGTCAACTGCAAAGGGGAAGGAAACAGATGTTAAATGACAGAGGTTGAACCCAACACCTGTCCTGAAAAAACATTGCACATCGCAATTAGTTATAGTATTCACACTTTTAGCTTGTGGCTCTAGTAAAACAGTGCAATTCCAGGAGGGCCACAGTCCTGTGGAGCTTTGCTTCAAACAACATTAAACACCTCATCGAGCTTATCAAGCTCTAAAACGTATTTGAATACTACAGGTATGTAGTGGTGAGAATAGCAAAGTTTTTTGAGACAGTAGCTATGTTTCCATCCAAAGATGCAAATTCAATGCATGAACAAAACTGGAATATTGTATAAAACTTTAGCAAAAAAAAGAACCGTTTCCATTCAATAAGTCATTGAGAACAAAATCATCAATTCCTGATGAATTGGCAGCAAATATCAAAACGAAAAATGGAATTTGCTGCGGTAGCTGTTTGTAGATTTGTCACTGTTTGCCTTTTTTCTTATTTAACAAACTAATATATTAGCAGCTCAGAAGAAGGTGAAATGCAATAAATGCACAGTGGTCTTTGGAGGTGTAAGATGCACTTTGAGAGCACAGTTGCTAAATATCTTTCTTGGAGGTATAATACTGAACCATTTTTATGACAGACTTTGGCTAATAGATTTTAGAATGACCAAAACAACATTTTGGATTTGGTCAGTCCACTAATTTGTCCATTAATGCACTCTCATCTCACACATTATTGTCATCACATGATCTGTTAAAGCAAAATCACTTGACTTTTTTTGATGCACATGCTGGAATAAATTTGGTAAATTTGTTTCCAACATAGTTTGTGTATATTGGAAGTTTATCCTGCTCATTTGTGCAAGTTTTTTTAAATACATTATCAAAATCTATGTGCATCTTGATATTTCCATGAAGCATTTCTATTGTGCAATATTTCAAAATAATAAAAAAAAAAGGTTGATAGATACAGCTACTATAGGTCAGTGCGCTTCCCACTAGGTTATGTGGGAGTGCATGATTTGTTTAAACCAAAAAGTGTCTGTCAATCAAAAGTAGATTCAGCAGATATGCCACATCTCAAAACGCTTATGAAATGCCCCGATGCTTTGAATCACTTTAGTAATGTGGCATAGTTTTTTTTTTTTAAATCATGCTTTAGAGCAACGTTTTGAAACATCTATGCTTCACCATGTTGAAATGTCAGTATTGTGTCAGCCATCCCTACAGGTATGTGTGTTGGAGCAAGGTTGGAACTAAACTAAGTTTTGCAGTCCCACTCTAAACAGTTCAATCAAGTATTATAGATGTCAATCTAATGTTTACAAATGAACTTGAATTACTTACATTCAGTGGTCCATTTCTCTGGCTCCAGCATTAGGTGTTGCTTGGTTTGCTCCAGTTCTTTCTTCAGCCAATCGTACTTGGCACGCACCTCTGAAATTCTCTGCTGCCGATGCAAGATCTTAAGTTTGGCACTGAAGTATACCACTTCCTGCGGGCACAATAAAAACAAGTGAGATATCTGTCTAAAACAGGGATTTACAACTTTGGTCCTGGAGTACCACTGTTCTACAGAGTTCAGCTTAATCTCTAATATCTAAACTCACTAGAAAATGTAACCTTTTTCTTCAGGGATGGCTGAAAATTACATGTGGGTGTATATGACTAGAGATGACGATGTAATTGCTGCAATAACACACTTCATGCTTCATACCTTGTTGCCTATGGTTCGCCTCCTCTGTAGACGTTCAACATCATCAATCTCATACACCTTAATTTCAAATGGTTCAGCTAATCCCCTCTGTGTAGGCCGGAGGGGACCATCCACCCAGCGTACCCCAGGACTGATGACTGGTTTTCTTATGGGAGAGGAGGTGTCCAAGGAGAGGTTGGGGATTAGACGGCGTCTCTGGGACCCTAGAGATGAAACAATGCCATGACCACTGTGTAAATACATTTGTAATAACACTAGGTGAACAGAGTGCTGAGCTGAAGTTTTAACTACAAAAACTTGTGATGTAATGAAAAAGAGCACTAAAATAATAGTATGGCAGGATCTTATTAGACTTGTCTGGATGAACAAAGTCTACACTAAGGAATTTGCCAGAAGTGGTTCCCCTATTTGCATTAAAATGGACAGTTTCAGGTCCGCTGATATGCTATCTGATTTGGAACTCAGAACAAGGTCAAATTAATGTGTTTAAGCTTGTCATAAAAAGCAGTTCACTCCCTCAGAAGAATATTGCTTGTGTGGAAATTAAGTAAACCACCTTTAGTTTCACTTTGGTTTAGTGATATGATGCTGTTTTTAAGATTGGAGAAAATTAAATACTCTCCTAGAGGATCCACTAAACGTTTTTATACAATATGGAATCCAATGATCTCATACTTTGAAAAAGGCTTAACACTTCCCCCAAACTAAAACTTACAGGGAAATTTAAAGGTCTACGCTTAAAAGCATAATGCAATCAAACATCACTGTTAAATACTTCCTCACTGTACTATCAAAACTCTGTGACTGTAAATATTTAATTTAGTATTGATTTAATTAATTTATTTAATTTTTTTGGGGGGTGGGGTTATTATTATTATTTGTTTATTTATTTATTATTTGTTTATTTGTGTTTTTTATTTTTGTAGGGGAGGGAGGTTGTTCATTGAGGGAAAAAGGTAACAAAAAAAAGAAAGAAAAAGTCTTGTCAAATCTTTGTATGTAATAATTCACCTTGTTTTTCTTTCAATAAAAAACAATTATAAAAAAAAGAATGAGTTGATATAATTTTTTACTGCGATTTTGTTTTTATATCTTCCAATTTGCAAAGATTTTTTCAACTGAGTTATTTGCAACATGAATACAATACTGCTTTTCTTTGCGGTTCAACATGTACTGGTCTAGCTTTTGTGTCTGTTTTTCAAGAGCAGTGATTTAAATTTTAGATGTTCCCATCATGCAAAGGTTTGTGGTGCAGCGAAACAGAATAAAATTCTTTGCCCGAGGAAACAGGAGCGGAGGTGTGTATTCAGAAATTTAGGCAGCACTAAATATTCAAAGACCACCCACAGCTAAGTTTGGCAACTGCTATCAGTAAGTGTCATAACAGATCATCCATGCATGGGGAGTAGAGCGGTTTAAAAAAAAATTTGTTTCTTAAAAACAATCTGAAAGGACCCTCAAAAGTTTTGAATTCCAATAAATTCATTTGGATTTACATTAATTGTACTCTTAAATAGATAGTTCACAGGGAAATTAAACTTTCCTCAATATTTACTACTGTTTCTTCTGTTAAACACAAAAAATAGATTCTGAAGAATGTTGGAAAAAAAACAACTATTGATATCCATAGTAGAAACAAAAATACTAGTATAGCTTTAGCAGAAGAAATATATTTAAACAAGTTTGAAACAAGTGGACAATGAGTAAATGATGACAGAATTTTTTTTTTTTGGGTGCCGTATCCTTTTTAGAAATCTTTGAATTCTTGAAATGTGGATATTAATTTAACTGGACGTCACAATAAGCCATCAAATGCAGAAGAAAATAAAATAATAAAATATAAATTAATTCAAGGACTAGGCCTTGTATGACCAATTGCCATATATTTGCTTACCTGTGTTACTTCTTTTCTTTGAATTCTTCAGACTCCTGCGACCACTGACAGAACTGCTGTTTTCACTCATTGAATCCTGAGCAGATGATGTGCTTCCTGTGGCCTCACTATCTCGTATCATACTCTCATAGCCACTGCTGCCACCACTGTGGTAAAATAAGGCAGTCTTTCCCATGGCGGGAGGAAGCTCTCCACTTAGCACACTGCTGTTATCACTAGCATGCCCGCTGCTGCAACGGTGTGGCCTTCTTGGGGCAGTGATCTTACTGTATGGTGAGGGCAGAGTATGGACCACTGGCTTTTCCTCTCCTTTGACTGCTGCTCCTCTATCTTCTGTGTCTGAAGCCCCTCGTCCTTGGTTGGTGCGAGAGTTTGCACTACCTTGTAAAAGTTCAGAGATTCGTCCATTCACTGCTCTTAAAGGTAACTTTGATGCTAACCCTGTACCCCTGCTACGACTCAGAGACTGGGTTGACCATGAATTTTGGTTCTGATTCTTTCCATTGGGGGGCAAACTTGAGCTTCGGTTTACTGACTGCGGGAGGGACTTGGTGGAGAAACTTAGGGTCTTAGTGCTAGAGGTTGATAAGCTTCGAGCTTTTGGGCTTGCCATAAGGAGTTTACTAACTGCTGAAATTTTGGATTGACTTGTTTTGGGTGACTGAGGTACATTGTTGCTGCCATTTGGCCCATTGGTGGGTGATGACAGCAGACCACGGCTGATGCTCCTACCTGTCCTTGGCATTGTACTGTCTTTTGTGACCCCTCCTTTAGAGCCCAGAGAGGTCAAACTCTCAGCCCTCTCCAAGGAATGACAGTCATAATGTGCCCCATGGGACCTCCCCAAGGAATTGGTTCTGTTTGCTAACTGTTCAAGTTTAGCACTGAAGAGTCTGCTGCTCTCTATGTTTGGTCCTTTATGTTTACCACCCATATCTTCAGGTGTGCTTCCAAGGAAAGAAAGAAGTTGAGCATTTCCTGAATTATGCTGTGGACTTGCTCGGTTCTTCTGGTCAAGACTAGACTTCCTTATAGGTGGCAATGGTGGGATTCCCTTTTGGCGAGCAAAGATACCTTGCCTCCCTGCTGAACTTCTTCTTTCAAGTGTAGCTCTTGGACTGCAGGGGGTGGAGGTGGTAACTCCAAGACTTTTATACTCCCCACTCAAGTAGCGGTATGTAGAGTCTTCCAAATCGTCCTGCTTATTCAAGCGATGCCATGCACGAGGTAGACTACCTGTCCTGAGGATGTCTGCAGAGTACACTTGAGTTATGCTTTCAGATGCATTAAAAATCATCTCACAACCATCCACCACCCGGTTCATGGAATCAGGGGAGCATGATGCTTCACTACCAGAGCTGTGCTTGTCAACTTGGCATTTCTTTTTCACAGATTTAGATGTTTGGTTTTCTACGTTATCGTCACAGACCATTTCCAATGGCTTGGTCTCCTCACTGCACTCCCTCTTCATCCAAGGGTCATCAAATGTTATTTCACTCGAGATTGGAACAGGTGTGGATTTGGGATCATTGACTGAATGGGTTTTGGTTAGTAGGCTCTGCACAACCATTGGCTTAACTGCAGCACATGGATGAGTCGTGATATTGGTCTTAAAAGGAACATAGCTGCTTGAGGTGGAAGACAGCTTGTCTAGTTTGTGTTCTGTAGTTGGGATTTTGTCATTCATTTCAGTTTTATTAGAGTCAGTTTCTTTGTTTGAGATCTTTTGGACATTTGACTCAAGGTGACCTTCAGTGTCTCCTTCCTCTTGAATTTCCAAAAGTCTATCTTCGGCGAGTGCCTCACCTTGTCCAAAGCACTGTTGGGCAACAAAACTATGACATGACTGATCGCCATCACTGCCAGCACTCATTTCACTTAGCCATGAGCTGATTGAAGAACGTCGACTAGCCTGGACATCCCCTTCTATCCTGCTGAGAGGGAGGAATTTAGCAATGTTGACTTGAGAGATAGTGGCAGTGGTAGTGCAGGGAGCAGTGCTGTAATGTTCAAGATCTTCACTCATGCTGCTAATGATACTAACAGGCCTTGAACCTGATGCCATGGCCTGCACTGAACAGTCACTGTTAAAGCTGATAATACTTGTTGGTCTGCCATTTTCCATGACCCCACTAATTGTGAGCTTTTCCATCAAGGTGAACACCAGCTCATCTTCTCCATTGGGTTCTAAAGGATGCTCCAGCATAACTGTGGCTGTGGTGTCCTTTACATCCTTCTTATTGTCTAAAGGTAGCTGGGGAACATCATCAAACAATGTCTCCGCTGATCCAAGACTATTGGAGGATGAGGATCTCTTTAGCACCTGTGGGCTCATTCCTACTGGAGAGGTTCTAGACTCTGGGTTAAGCAAAGATTCTGTAGATGACTTTCGAGAGTCTAAATTAAGGTTTTGTGAGGAGTGTGGTGGTGTGCCAGGCATTACTCCTTTCTGAGTGTAAACTTTGCAGCGTTGAGAGGGAGAGGATGGCGGTTTGTACTCTGAAGTTTTAGTAAGACTGGCAATTCCCAATCGTGGGGAGCCCATAGGACGAGGTTTACTCTCACTGCTGCTCCCACCACTGATGGATTCTCTGCTGTCATGTAAACTGGAGCTCTTTGCTCTCTGAAGAGGGATTAATTGCCCAATACCACTGCTTCCAGTCACACTTCTGCTGCTGGAGAGTCCACAACTGCCTATCGAAGACTGTGTCAGGCTTTCAATTATTGACTGAGCAATCTCTGCTACTTCAACCACCTCACGGATCTCCTCCAGTTGTTGATCAGAGATCCTCTTGGGAGAACAAGATTGCTCACCCCCTTTAACGACTTGACCAGGGTCAGTTTTGACAGCTCTGTTGGCAGGGACCTCTTCGAAGGGGAAATTTGTAACTTCTTCTTTACCATCAATACACTCCAGCCTTTCTTGTAGCTCTGCAAAAGTGTTACATTTAAGACAGTCTTTCTCCTTCTTACCCGATTCAGCACTTTCCTCTGGTAAAGGTGGAAGTGGTTGTGGATGAATTGTTTGCAAGGGTTGGACAGACTGTGAGGCCTGAGCTAGTGGGGCTACCACCATTTGAGGTGGTTCAGATGTCAAAGAAGCCTTGCCAAGGTCTGCTTTATTTTTATGAAGAGATGGGATGATAGGAACAAACTCTGGAGGACCTTCATTGTCTGTAAGCTCTTTGTCCGAGAGGGCTGATCCATTTGGACCAACATAAATAACTGTGTCACATGACTGCTCACTGCTGGAATAGTCTTCAGGATCACTGGAGAGGTGCAGCAGGGGCATCTCTGAATCAACAACATTTCTAGAATGAATAGTTCTCAGCTGGGTTGGGCGACGCATTCTTCCTTCCTCACATGAACTCTCACCACCAGAGGAACTGGATGTGTATTGCTACAAAAGAAAATGTACAATATTTTACTTTTAAACAAAATGCAATGGTTATCCTTTCGTAGATAAGTCAACTGAAGGTGAAAGCCATTTACCATGCTAACTTTAGCCTTCTTCTTCTTCAACCTAAGAACTCGAGAGGCAATTTGAAGGGTGGAGAGTGTCTCTGAAAAGTTGTTGGGTGATGAGGAAATGTGGGCTATCATGGTGGTGCGACAATTCATGTTTCCCAAGGACTCCCGTAGCAGCATGGTAAGCTTACTATCTCTGCAAACAAAAAACAGAACACAGGATTCTTACACATTTTCAAGCAATTTCCAGGACTTTACAAGTGTGTTAAATTATGTATTTACATACATATACATACTTCAACATATTGTATCAGATGCTATTTGTTCTAGTATTCAAAGTATAACATTCTAAAGTAAAAATATGGCATGTTAGCCCCAAGCCCAACATTGAATTTCTGTCATTTACTCTCTTAAATGTACTCACATCTTAAATGCATCATCATTCTAAATTCATATTTATTTAATTTCATGCATTGTCTACTCATGTGGTAATCTTTGTGTATTTTATCTACTAACACAGCTTAATCAAATAGTGCAGATTTATAAAAAAATAAATAAATAAAAGACAGACTCCAGAGTTTTAATTTTTTGCAGAAGTAAAAAGAAAGAGACTTGGATTGCCATTTCCTGTTCGGTCTGCCTTCCCCATGGCAACCATTAGAGGTGACATATAAAGCATTTTTCAAGTATGAGACAGCCAGTATTATGATATGCACATACAGGTCAGTTCTCAGAAATCAATGGCCTATAAAACAACTTACATACATACAAAAACATTACCATGAATTGCAATGATTTCTCTTGTGTTAATTGGTTAATATCCTTAAATATGGTTGGCGAAGTGTGTAGTCAATCTTGAATATGTTACAGCACAGCACGTCAAACTGAGCATAAATAATACAGGCATAATTTGCTTACTATGACAGCGCTAGTTAGAGATGCATTAGTAAGAGAAATGCCATTTAGATAACATATTCACCCCTTGGCATAATCCATAACCACTTAAAATGCAACATATGTCAATATATATATATATATATATATATATAAGGTGGGCATATATAATTTTTTATCTAGATTAATCTTACTGTAATCTTGGAATTAATCTAGATTGATCTAGATTAAAATGGCTCATTTGAATACTGCTGAAGGCATTCAGGATATGTGTGCTACCCAAATAATGACTAAAAGTAAGTCTTTCATAACGGGTTTCTCAAGCCAGGTGGCGCATTAGACCAGGGGCTCATCTCCTGTTTCCAAAATGCATCACAAACTGCTTGAGAAACTGTTCTATTATGATAATTGGTGATGAAAATAAATGATGTTCAATAAGATGTACTTGTGTTTACTAAGCTCGAAACAGCAGTTTTTGATGACCTTAATCTGACTAAAGTCATAACTGAATTAAACAGAAATGGAATTAAGACGTGGAGATATTAGTGGAATTATTGAAGTAAACACCAAAATCAAACTATTAACGTCATGTGAACTTTTCGCCATATTTTCCGACACGATCCACACACGCGGCTGTCAGTAAAGGACCGCACACACACACACTCGCACTCATCGAAATGCAGAAGTTTTTTCTTTCCATTTCCAAAATTACAAAAAAAACTCTTACATGAAAGCACTCTACGTAAACACCTTAATTATATTATTGTCTATTAAGGCAAATAGCTAGATTACTGATGTCCATGTAAGCGTAGTCAGTAGTGTCTTTGAAGTAAGGGAAAGATCCAGCATCCTGCTGATTTGATTCACAAGGGCACTTTTTTGTCAGACGGCTCACTGGTTTTCATTCACCGTCATTCATTTAAAAAAAAAAGCACCCGCTCCATTTTATTTCTATATGTTTTACTCGAACGCATAAACTTTACAGGTGCCTGATAGTTAGATGTGAAGCTAACATTAATCAGACTAGTGAACTGCATCCATGTTAGCACATCACGTTTGATGTGGTCATTTCCAGCCTGATCTCACGAGGAAACGTAAGTATTTTACGTTTTGGCAGTTTAGTGGCTAATTCGTACGAATTCGTATGAGTTCAGTCGTACGAAAATGTAGGATTTTAAAAAGGAGGCGTGGCACCTAACCCCACCCCTAACCCCAACCATCATTGGGTGATGAGCAAATCTTACTAATTTGTACGAATTAGACAGTACGAATAAATACGAATTAGCCACTAAATCAAAAAGTTACGAATTGCCGTGAGATTGCGTTGTCATTTCACAGTAGGAATACACATTGAAGACTCAGGTCTCGTCACCTACAGTGCAATTCAGCCAGGTATACATCTGCGCTAAAATATCAAGGTGAAAGTCATCATAGCTTGTGTAGAATAGAGCCAGCTCCCAACCCAACTTTGAGAATAGATTAACAGCTATATTTTTTGGCTGAGATTTGACGAGTAGTAACACTGATAAATGGCAGCGGTGATCACAGCTGATCCATGATAGACGCAGTGTAGCAAATGGGCCACTGTGAGAGAGCGAAATAGAGTTTACTTTCATTTTCTCAATCGCAGTGAAATAGTGGCTTCTGCTGTAAGTGTCAGTAAAAGACTGTTCTGCGTTTTTAAGTAGTTGAAGCGTTGTAAATACTCGCGCTTGCCTCCCTCGCCATAGTAAGCTAGTGCATGAGATAAATGATGTCAGTGCGTATTAACCGGTTATGATTATTACTGAACCGATACCGAATTGTCCATGTCTGCATTGCGGTGCACCAAAGAAACAATTAATTTTGACACCCCTATAATGTTGTGACTTAGAATGAAGAATGCACTCTAGTATACAATCAATAATTTATAATAGCGATTGATACTAATATTCTAGATTTGATATTAAATCATTGAGGTCAATTATCCAATTAGAGAGAAAAAAGCAGCTTAAATATTATTTAGCCATAATTAAATCACTGTCTAAAGTTAGAAATGTGTGGATTTATATTAATTTATGATACATGCATATTAATTCCATTTTTCCTGTGCAAATGTTGCACTCTCTTAAAAGGCTGTAAACCCTAATTACGTCTCAGCTCTCTAGAGTGGCTGCATTTTCAGCCTTAAACCCCATGATGCTTTGCAATGTAAATTTGCCATGATTAAATTAAGGAGCCATGGAATAAAAACACAAACGTGCCTTGAGGGAGCTAAATGGAAGCCCTGCAAATTGTTTAGGGGGGAAAAAAGTACTGCCGGAAGATGCAGTCTTAAACTTGTCTGTTTAACTCAAATTAACTTGCTGCTTCAAGAAATAAAACAGCATATGCAGTGAAATGGTCTGATTTAACAATGTTTGATGAATCCCAGTGAATATGAAGCTGCATCAGTCTCTAAAAGCTAATTCACAGCCATTCCCCCTGAAGAGCAATAAAGGTTACATTCTCTCAGCAGATTCGATGTAGCATTAGAATCCACTAATAACTGCTCACGTGAAAGGCTGGATAATGTCAGATTGTATATATTATTCATATGAGGTGTGCTCATGATGATTTAACGGCATGCAGTGGAGATACGAAGGCTAAACATGTTGCATCTTTAATAAGTTTAGCAACTGGCGAATGACTTCACCCATTAAAGTATAATTGCAATCTTGTAGTTGAGCTTGCAACATTTGTCTAAGACTAAAAATTCTGTTTCAGGTCCTGTTTACATTTGGTATTTAGAGGCATTATCATCAATCTGACCATAAGTGGATGACGCTAAATACAGGTGTACACAGGGGCAAATGTTTTCAGCTTGTCCACCTTTTACCATTTCCAGAGGTGGTCAAAAATGCATCTGATCTGATTGCTTTCATAATGTAAATCCATACTGTATGTGGTTCAGTGCATTCAAACAGCCACAAATGACCACATACATTCAACTATTTATGCAATTGTTAATTCAAACATTCAAACACACTGCAAAAAAATGCTTGTTTTATTTTTTTTGTCTTGCTTCTAGTAGGGTTTTTCCCAATATGATATTAATATCGGAAATACTTCCCGATACTGCAAAAAGTTTGACATCGGTCTCGATGACTATTTGAAACCATAAACCGAAATCATCTTTTTAAATGAGACATATGCCCACTATCTCTGGGTATGTGTTCACAATGTGTGCACTTAGATGGGTTAAATGCAGGGCACAAATTTCAAGCATGGGTCAAACATGATAGAAACGTGTAATTTTTTTTAGCTTACACTGGAAACCCAGAGTCAGTTCTTCACTGCTCAGAATGCAAACATGGGAAGTTGTGCTTTGTTGCCACATCAATCACTGTTAGAGCATTGAAGAAGAAGAGGGTGACGCACTATTCTATTTTTTAAAAAAAGTAAAGTTTTAGAACTTTAATTTTCAGAGAGGTTATTTTTCTACATTATTCATACAAATTTTTTATATATATTTTTTTTTGCACTGATTTTTATACAGTTATACTATAAAACTTGAATAGATTTTTTTTTCTCAGGTATTGAAATCAGTATCGGAACATCTCTAGTTTTCAGTCCAATTATAAAAAAATGTATCAGAATCAAGAAGCATTTTCTAGTCAGTGCCAATATCCTAGTGGTTAGCACATCGACACATAGGCGACCTGCTCACGGCGACCTGAGTTCAATTCTCGGCTTAAGGTCCTTTGCCAATCCTTTCCCTATCTCTTCTCCCCACACTTTCCTGTCTGTAAAATCTCTACTGTCCTATACCAATAAAGCTAAAAAACCCTAAAAAATTATTATAAGAAGCATTTTCTAGACAAGTAAAAAATATTGTCTTGAGTTAATTATTGAGTTATTCCTTAAATCTAGCAAAATAATCAGCCAATGGGGTAAGCTAAATGATCTTGTTTTCACTTTTAAATAAGATCATTTTGCTTACCCCATTGGCAGATTATTTAGCTTGCTTTGAAAATGCTTCTTGATTTAAGAACTGCTAGATATTTAGATAACACTATAACTACACACTATGAATCCTTTATTAAGCATTAGCGAACAGTTAACTTATTTTGTGTTAAGCATTAACTTTAAATTAATAGACATTAGTATGCAGTTTACAACTACATCTACAAATGCTGTATTCTTGATTTAAAAGCACATGTATAATGTGCTTAATGATTATATTTTCATACTTTGTTAATGATTCTTTTTTACATACATTAAGTATTGCATTTTATAAAACAGTTATTTAATAAGAGTTGGTGGTCAAAATTGTATATATCATCTTTATTCTTTTAATTCGCTTACCTTCCCTTTCATTCATGTAAAGTGGGATTGTTCATTCAATAATAGAAAGTGAAGATGAGATGTAGAGCATGACAACAGATCAATTTTAAAGCATGTTAATGATAGGTGTAAATGGTTGTGCATCACTTATAATCTGAAAATGTATGTTTTTTGGTCTTTGGTTGACATCATATTTTATAAAAACAGAAAGGCAGAAGTCTTACTTGTAGGGGATGTGCTTGCTGCCGTTAACTAAGGCTAATATGACATTCCCCAGGGCAGACAGAGAGAGGCAGAGGCCTGTAGCGCTGTCACGGATCTTGCTCAAAACCTTCACGCAGCTGCCCAGGTCGATGAGGTGCAGACGGCTCCTGCCTCCTGACACTAACAAAGAGAAACACACAGTCAGAATTCTCTTAGAATTTAATTCTTTGAATTTATAACCTCTTCTTTTCTTCTTTTATTATGCTGACATATGACATATTTCATACAATTCTTATTTAGATGCAGGTTCAGACACCACAGTGACAGTTAAGGTAATTGATGACTGCTGTTGTATATTAATATTAGTAAGACATACGGTTAAAGAATTATTAAATTGATGATGGAGTTTCAAAACTGATAATAATAAATTTCACCAAATCCACATATTATAATAATTTTAGCTTTGCCTTTAAATATATAAAACAGAAATAAATGTATTTTATATCGTAATAAGATTTGACAATATCACTGTTTTTGTATTGTATATTTGTCAAATAAATGCACAGTGTTTAAGTTATAAAGATATGTGTTCACAATGGTAAAAATTCCAGTAGGCTACTTTATATATTTAAATACTGTACAGTATACCATAACAACGGAACTTCCAGAATGTTATAACTGCTAGAACAGCCTTAGTGGTCATCCATTGAAATTAGACTTTCCTAAATCAAATCTTTGTCAAGTCATATTTACATTTGAAGCGTCTATTGAGATTTTTGAATGTCTCTTGTCAATGTCTGTAAGTCATTAGCCAAAAATTCTATCTTTTTGTAATGTAGCTTCAAATTGTGAATGGGTTACTGCATTCGTCAACATTTGACGTAGATCAAACCTTTGATCAAAGTATTGAGCAACACCCATTCTTTTCTTAGGACAATTTTGAAAAGTTTTTTTTTTATCTATTTTAAATGTTGACTGTAGACTGACTTTGAATGTGCTTACTTTACTTTGTCCAGAAAGTGGGCTGCAATTTGTTTTCACCAGTGAAAATGTTGTTTTTGAAAGGCAAGTCTGATCTTTTTTGCAATCTAAAAGTTCTGTTTTTGTTAAGGAAGTTGATAGGCAACAGAGGCATGCATATTCAAAGGCAAAATTAGAAATTAGAAAGAAAAATTAGCAGACCACAGAAATTAACAGATTAATTTGGTCATTCAAGGTAGAAATAATCAGAACTCTCATGTGTTTTGCAATTATGATAAAATAACAGTTAGTAGGAAATACACACATTTAGGACAAGTAAATGGACTATAATTACATTTTTTATACAATCAAAATGACTGCCTCTGCAGTTCTAGTGTTAATAAAAAGAAATATTTCTGTGACTGCGTAAAAAAGTATGTTCTGCAAGTATTAGCACAGTACATGTAATAACTGGCAGTTGACCAGCAGTACTGTATAGGGCTGAACGATATTGGGAAAATCTGATGTTTGTTTTTAACTTCAGAAAAAAACAAATCAAAATTACAAAAAGTTTTTTCTTAAAAAAAAAAAATTATCTATCAAATCGTAAAATTATCTGTCAATGGGGTAAGTAAAATAATCTTGGTTTAGCTTTTTTAAGCTAGAAACAAGAAAAAAAA
>CAIGQZ010034910.1:12284263-12317219 GCA_903798205.1 Danio tinwini
ACACACACACACACACACACACACACACACACACACACACACACACAACTATCAACAGCATTAGAGAAAAGAAAGCACTAAAATGCTGTCAGCTCAGCTAAGTCTTAATATCCAAGAAGAAATGCTTGTGTTTGTGATGTTGTTTGTTGTGTATCTGGATGCGAACGCAGCTCTGGGTGTCCCGTCTGCAGCCTGCTCTGTGTGATAAGGCCGACTGTCACCGGAGCAGAAGAAGTGCGGGCATTGCAGCCCATTGCTGTGAGGTATCAGTCCAAGATGAGATTAGTGCAGATGTCAGAGGATTACAGACACAGGGGTTTCTCTGAAGCACTAATCCTCTCGTCACGTATTAGCATTTTAGACAACAATGCCATCTTTATTGGAAGCTGATTGTTTTCTTGCTTTAAAAAAAAAAACTGCCATATATCCAGTATGCAGCCAGAAGTGTACCAAATACTTACAAAAAGTATTTGACCACAAAAAACATTCTGCTTTTAATTTTTTTTTCAAGAGAATCACCAACAAAATAGAAATGTGTGATTCTCTGGCCTAATTCAGAGGATTTTAAACCCAAAGTGTTTAATTATGTTTTACATTGTAAATGCAATGCATGTAATTAAAATTTTTATTTATTTTTGTACATTTTGAGTTTCATTCAGAGACAACTTTAATAATTGAAGTTTCATTGTAGTGTACAGGTATTTGTTATTGTAATCAACATTTTACCTTCATTTTTAGTTTTTTTCATTCATTTTTTGTTTCTTTAAATTAGAGCTGGCCGATAAAATCGGTATCGGTAATTATTGACCGAACACCATTGTCATTTTCGATAAAAAAAAGTCCGTTATGAAGTTTCTGTATGAAGGCTATAGTTATATTAAAATGTGGCTGCTGAGCCAGTGCCTTGGGCACAATGGCAATAAGCTTGGGGTGTAAGTTTGTAATTTCCAATGGAGGCACGCATCTTGCATGACACGCATATGGGAGAGACACGCACATGTTGTTCATATAAGTAGAACCAAGCAATCTGCTTCACCCTTTGTATGGAATACACACATTTCAGTAATAACGGCGGACTTATTACCTCAGACAAACACAGTGCACCCAAACACTGCAGTGCTTTTACTTTTCTCCATAAACTTGTATCGGAGCAGCAGCAATGATTTGTCGGTTTGTCATCCTCCAGGGGGCGCTAGGGCAACATTGAAAATGGTGAAGGAAACCACGCACTCGCGCTTGTCACTTTAGGTCAGAATAACAACACACGCAAAAATGAGTGCTCTATAGCAGCAGTGAGGATATAATAATAATAATAATAATAAAGGATGTAAGGATGTTGCCAGAGTGGCTTTTTGGTTTCTTTTCTTGTGCATCCCAGTAGAATTGGACCGATGAACAATATTAAATCGAATTGTGATTAACAATAACAATAATAAGCTATGCATTTTTTTACGCTTTATCGATCTAAGAGCCAATCACACAGCAGAAATATGCAATAATGGGAATCTAGAAGTGTGATGATATTAGAGATGGGCCACCGAAAATAGGTTATGCTATTTAATGGACCCTTTAATTTTTGTGGCTTCGGTCATTGTTGAAAAACTCTTTTAAATCTGGAAGTATTAACAACTGATATTGAAATATATATTGTTATTGTGCAATAAGGAAAAGAATTAATCAAGATTGCATTTTTGCCATTTTGCCCAGCCTCAAGTTTAAAAGTCTTTTTAACACTTATGTTTGTTTTATTATAAAGAGATGAGATATTTTGTTTAAATATTAGTTTTTGACTATTATAACTATTTGCCTTAGTAATGTTGGTACATTAAAATAAAGTTGATAAAAAAATCCTAAAATACCTAAATGGATTGTTAAAAATATTCAATAATTATCAATACCAAATGATATGAAACATATTGTGATAATTTTTTTGCAATATCGCCCAGCCCTAATTTAGACTTCTTCATTTCATCTAATGAAAATCGTGTTTTTACATAATACACTAGTATATACTGTAACACACCCTCAGGATCTCGGATCTCGTGCACCAAAAACTTTCTTATAAACAGTCCACATTACTGGAAAATATTGTGCAATTCTTAGTGTGCTTTGTGACAAACCATCTGTAGGTGACACCCTCTTTTCCTCTCCTTATGCACCAGACACCTTCTTATAAACACTCTATGTTTCTTGGAAACATTGTGAAATTCTGTGTATGCTCAACGCAGATGAGTGGAAACAGAGGAGGAAAAGAAAATCTAAACTAACTTAGACTTGTCATAGCATTTATATACTGCTGTTCTCTGATTATTTGAAGTGCTTCTTTTATCCCCACTGGATAAAAGCATCTTGTAAATGAATAGATGTACAGTTGAAGTCAGAATTATCAGCCCTCCTGAATTATTAGCTCCCCTGTATATATTTTCTCCAATCTCTGTTTAATGGAAAGAAGATTTTTTTGCAGCACATTTCTAAACATAATAGTTTTAATAACTCATTTCTGGTGCATCTTTGCTATGATGACAGTACATAATATTTTACCAGATATTTTTCAAGATACTAGTATTCAGCTGAAAGTGACATTTAAAGGCTTAACTGGGGTAACTAAGTTAACTAGGCAACTTAGGATACTTAGACAAGTCATTGTACAATGATGGTTTGTTCTGTAGGCAATCGAAAAATATATATTGCTTAATGGGACTAATAATGTTGACCTTTAAAAATGTTTTTTTGTATAAAACTGCTTTTATTTTAGCCAAAATTAAAGAAAAAATATTATAGGAAATACTGTGAAAATTTCCTTGCTCTGTTAAGCATCATTTGGCAAATATTTGAAAAAGAAAAGGGCTAAAAATTTGGACTTCAACTGTAAGTGCACATAGCGTAATTTGGGACAAAACCACTATTTTACCTGCATGCCACAGATGGGGTCCTCGCAAAGGTAAACTCCTGGAGATTGGCCATCCTGCAGGCTGCCTGTGGCCACCTCAGACAACAGATCTTTCAGGTTCTCATCTTTACCCCAGACCTCCACCGCAGACACTCGAACAGAGAAACGAGCGCCTGTCTTTTCCTTGCACTCATTAATCAGTTTGAAGAGCCAGGAGATGGCACACGGGATGATCCCTAAACTCTGCATGGAGTCGTCCTTGCCGATCATAGTGTAGGATTTGCCTGAAACGAGACCAAGATTTAAGTTGGTGAAGAATTGCGTTGCATATAATCAGTTATTCTGCATTATGAATGATTGACATGCCTTTTAAAATGCTACAGTAAAAATTTAATTCAATTGAAGTTTATTTGTATAGTGCTTTTCACAATAATTTCTGTTACATAGCAGCTTTACAAAAGGTGCACATTACTGAATTACAATCAAAGTCATTATTAGTAACTAATAAAGTTATGGTAACTAATAACCTTAACTAAAGAACTAGTAACTCGTAGCTTTTAACAGTAAAGTTATAATACAATCCCAAATCAGAAAAAGTTGGGACAGTATGGAAAACACAAATAAAAAAAAAAAAGAAATAAGTGATTTCTAAATTTACTTTGACTTGTATTTCATTGCAGACAATAGGACCACAAAATATTTCATGTTTTGTCCGGTCAGCTTAATTTCTTATGTAAATATACACCCTTTCCTGTCATTCAGTCCTGCTACACATTCCAAAAAAGTTGGTACAGGAGCAATTTACGGCTAGTAACAGGTAATTAGTAAAATAATGATGTGATTTGAACCAGGTGAAGTCAACAGATGATTGTAATTATGATTTGGTACAAAAACAGCATCCAAGAAAGGTCTAGTTCTTTAGGAGCAAAGATGGGCAGAGGATAGCCAGTTTGCCAACAAATATGTGGGTAAATTATTTCACACATAACAACCGTGATCTCCAATCGCTCTTGCGGCACTTCATCAAGAATCGTCATTCATCTATAAGCAATGTCGGGCACAGGACTATTTTGGCATACCTTTGTCAAGTACCACAACACA
The DNA here is from genome assembly GCA_903798205.1 of Danio tinwini. Classification (NCBI taxonomy): domain Eukaryota; kingdom Metazoa; phylum Chordata; class Actinopteri; order Cypriniformes; family Danionidae; genus Danio; species Danio tinwini. Next base: position 12,288,255 of record CAIGQZ010034910.1, read on the forward strand.
TAGTTATATCTACAAATGTCAGTTAAAACTGTGCCCTATGTTGCCCTATGTTAAAAGGAAGCCCTATATTAACAGTGTCCCAAAGCGCCGTCAACTTCTCTGGGCTCGGAGGTGTCTGGGATGGACCATCACACAGTGGAAATTGTACTGGGGTCAGATGAATCAGTATTTCAGGTATTTTTTAGGGAGAAATGGGTGCCGTGTGCTACAGACCAAAGAAGAAAAGGAACATCCAGACTGGTACAAACAACAAGTCCAAAAGGTATGGTCTGTCATTGTAAGGGGTTGTGCCAATGCACGGCAAAGGTAATTTGGGGTTGTAGCATAGTTAGCCTGCGGATATATAGTATATACTGTAGGTAATCAGATCTAGATATAGGTCTCAGATCTCTAAAAAATAGGTCATACACTTGGCCTCAGGAGCATAACACCAATACGTGTGGTCCGTTTCACACTTTCTAAACTGATATTTAGCTTGCAGACCAGCACTCTGGCATAAACCACAATGACAGATGCCACACACACACACACACACACACATTACACCAACACATTCCCTTACAATAAACATCCATTACAGATGGAAAATGCACAAGAACAGCCTAATCGTCCTTTCAAATATAGTCTGTACCAGGTCTAATCACAAAAGTGTTTTGAAAGCCTCAGTTGGGCTCTTTTGATTCCAGAAAGGTCTTCGTTTGACAGTCTTCTGACATTTGCCATATGTCTTGCTGTGGTTGAGTAAGCACATACGCCGTGTGGGCAGCACTGGGCATTAAATGCAGGTTCACCCGCAGGACCAGAGCCGGAAAAATGGCCTGATGATTGGCAGCATCTCTGGCTTCATTTCTGGACACTGCCCTCCACACAGTCACATGCATAAATACCCCTGCTGGTGACATGAAAGCGACCACTAAACAAAGCCATATGTCGCAGCACACACACTCACACTTAGGGCAGATTTAACTTCAAAAGACAGATTCCTCAAGTCTGGGTGTAAGAGAGTGAGAGATGATATCTGATAAAATGGGACAAATGGACCCTTTTCACAAGCCTGTTATGACGCGTTTAACGGTCATCAGCATCTTAAACCTTTAATAGTTTTGATAATTTTGATTTTTTTTAAACGTATGTACATTTACATGTATTTACGTATGTATTATATCATCTTTGCATCAAATTACAAAAAACAAATTACTACTTGTGCGAGGCGTTTCTAATGCAGTGTCTATGGGACAAGACAGTAAATTTGACGTTATTTTCTCCTATGGCTGCCGTCATCAGTATCACACAATTTTTTTCCTTTTTCTGAAAGTCTTTATATTATCATTGTGAAGTTTTTCTTTTATTATTCCAGCAAATAGGATTGTATAATAAACTTTCTGTTGTACTCTCCCATTCACTGCGCATTAAGTTTTCCCAACTATGACAACTTCCGCTACTGAGAAACCCGGAAATGTGTAAAGGATCGATATGCTCATTCAGCAGTTTTCAGAGATTCAGATAACACTATTCTAATAATACAATGCAAAAACACTTGTGTGTCTTTTTTTTTTAGAAATAATAAGTCATTAATAAGCAAGTTTTTCCTTTGCAATAAGACTATTCTGCTTACCCCATAGGCCAGGGGTGTCCAAACTTGGTCCTGCAGGGCCAGTGTCCAGAAGAGTTTAGCTCCAACCCTAATCAAACACACCTGAACCAGCTAATCAAGCTCTTACTAGATGTACTAGAAACTTCCTGGCAGGTGTGTTGATGCAAGTTGGAGCTAAACTATGCAGGACACCGGCCCTCCAGGACCGAGTTTGGACACCCCTGCCATAGGCAGATTGTTTTACTTATTTTAAGGAAAAACTAACCTAATTTTGATGTATTATTTTTAAAAACAAGACATAATTGTTTAGAAAATGTCTATAAAATGCAAATTGGACTAGAATCAAAAATTCTAGGTAGGAAAAAATTTTTTTTGCAGTGTAGGACACAAGGAGATATTTTATCATTTCAAATTTGACAAAATGTTGAATATAATTATTATATAATTTTCAGATAACATCATCCTAATAATAAAAATGGAAAAATATATTTTCTAAAGAGTTTTTGTCTTGTTTCTAGTCCAAATATTTAAAAAAGTCTTAAACCAAGAAACATAGTAAAAAATGTCTCATTTTCAGAAATAATAAGACAATATTAAGTTTGCAGTAATATTATTTTGCTTACCCCATTGACATATTATAAGGAAAATCTCATTTAATTTTGACGTATACTTTAAAAAACATTTATTAGATATATACATTTTATTAGAAAATGCCTATAAAATGCTATTTAGACTAGAATCAAAAACTCTTTTTGGAGTATATGCCATACCTAAGGAGATTTTTATCATTTACAATTGTACAAAAATGTTGAATATATTAACACTTTCATAAATATTTAAGAAGGCGTGGTACTATTCTATTGCAAAGGGGGAAATATTAGTAAATACATACTTGCCTAATTATGCTAGTGATGCTAACTTATGTTAAAGTGTTGAATGCTAAAAGAATGGCTAATTCTTTCTTTCTTTCCACTTCTCTCTTTCTAAAGCCAACAACAACAATAAATTAACCTACAAATACCATGGTAAGAAATAAAACAGTGCTAATGCATAGCAGATCAATATAGTGTTCCAACCATGCTAAAAGCAACAGTTCTGAACGCTGATTGGTTCAATAGCCAACCATGCTAAAATACACAATAACATCAGGTATTATGAAAACTACATTAAATATCTGTTCACATGTCATCATAACATGGCATTAAAATCTAATGTATCCAATATTTTTTTAAAGGGACAGTTCGCCCAAAAATGACAATTTACTCACCATTTACTTACATTTAAGTCAGACCTGGACATTTTAATGACTTCTTTGATTGGCCCGCGTAAAGTGTTTATTTAATTTAAATTCAACAGCAAACAGGGCCTTGCAATGTGCAGGTCTGATATGGCGAGTCAACAAAAAAGGGACTTTCACATATAGCGTCTTTTGCTTGCTCAGTTTCGTTATTTCAAATGGAGGCGGGCAGGTTCAGCGTGCAAATAGTAAGGGATGCACATGCGGTATGTCATAAATTAATGAATGAAGGAATAAATAAACAAATGAATGAATGAATGAATGAATGAATGAATGAATGAATGAATGAATGAATAAATAAAATTAACTAAGGTAAAGAAAACAAACAAACAACCCCGTGGCATTTATATGAAGTTGATATTGTGACGCTGGTCTTTTAAATACTTTTTAAGAGTTCAGAGTGTTTGGCATGCTGTCCCAGGAGAGAGCCCTGAGCTCAAAAGATCCTCGAGCCTGGAGCTCCCTCTTTTTTGCAGGGTGAGAGAGGAGTTTGAGCTCAGGTAGATCTTGAGAACTTCCCCGCTGATAAGCCAAAAAAGGGGGATTAAGGATTGCTATGTAGATGTGCTGTTGATTAAAAGCTCATCTATGGTGCTGATTTGGTTTAGTCAATTTACCTATGTCGCATGTCTTTGGACTGTGGGAGGAAACCGGAGAACCTGGGGGAAACTCACGTGAGCATGGGGAGAACATGGACTCCACACAGAAATGTCAACTGGCCAGGTAAAGACCCGAACCAGAGACATTCTTGCTGTGAGGCAACAGTGCTAACCACTGGGCCGCCGTGCCACCCTATAGAAGAGAAAAAAAGGGGGAGAAGGGGTTTTCTTCAAGACGAAGATGACTAAGGTAAGACACTTTGGTTATTTATAATGAGTTAGAAATCGTCTGATTGGTGAATCATACGTTAGCTAATGTAGGACCAGCCGTGTCAATCATAAGCATGTGATCCTCTTGAAATTAGTTTAGAAATAAACTTCACTTTGTGTAAAATTTATTCTTTTATTAAACTGAATGTTTATTGAATAGTTTAACAGAATGTTTTTGTTTTTCAATACAATTTAACTGTATTGATCTGGCCCTCTAAAACCGCCCCATAGTCTAATGTGGCCCTTTGGAAAAATGTATTGTCCACCCCTGATTTAAGTGGTCATAAACCTTCTTTATTCTGTTAAACACTGATATTTTATCCAACGCTGAAGACCTGTAACCATTGACATCTATAATAGAAAAACAAATACTATGCAAGTTAATGGTTACAGGTTTTCAGCTTTCTTCAGTATATCCTCTTTGATGTTCAACAGAAGAAAAAAAAACTCAAACAAGTCAGAACAATGAGAGTAAACAATGATTGAATTTTAATTTTTGTGTGAACTATCCCTTTAACAGTTATTAAAAATTATAAATTGTTAGGTATTTAGAATTTTTATGTATGCACTTTTAATTATATTTGTTATCTCTCATTGTGTTAATGCATTTCAATATGCTTTATTAATGTTCTGACTGTAGCACATCAAGCCTGCACTGCTGAAAACGTTTTTTGATTTTTTTTGCATTAATTAAAATCACTGGGCTTTTACTTCCAGTGGGAAAATAAGATGGATGCTCAGTAGCAGATGAACAGAGCAGTCAGTAATTCAATCAGACTGGATGGAGAGTGGCATGATGGGAAGGCAGAGCTTATGAGATTCAATTACTACAGCATCGCTCTTAAAAAATTTTACACACACAAATCCATTATAGGCTTCGACTTGTCCTTCAATTTTATGGATTCTGACTTATCGCAATAAAGCATAAATAAGCCTCCAGGCTGATCAAGCAGTTTCACGACCGGAGATAAAGCTTCAGAGCTGTGAAAGTATTTTATTATTCGCCATACGGCCTGTGCATCCTAGTGTACAGGATCTGAGGGAATTATGCATGATCAAAAACAAACACAAATCTGTGCCTTCAAGCCTGATACATCTCAAAAGATTGAGTCTTAGGTATTTGTGCACTAAAACAGGGTCAGGTCATTTCATCACCCGTGATTCTTTTGTTTCAGGTTTTATATAGCAATGTTTAAAAGCCAAATGTCTATGGCGATTACTTTCAAAGCACTAACAGGCCAGTGTTTGGGTTATTACGGCTAGTTAATTAGCTTTGGGCGGCTGACCAATGAAGTCACCGTAGAATGCTTTTCCAATGATGTATGAGCCGGTCTTTGGTTTTCAAGTAAAGGTTAATGGAAACGAGGCATCTGAGAAATTACACGCTGTCTTCAAATCACTGACCAGCAACCACAGTGGCATTTCTCCATTGTTTTCCCTTGCATACAATGAACAATGATGGTTAAATAGAATGAGATCATCTTCTGATATGCATGCTATGAGACTAGTTATGAGGCTAATTTATAAGATGTGAATAGATAATGTCTGAGGATGAGTTATTTACTGACATGAAAAACACATATGAGAGGTGGAGATGGAAACATTACAGTATTAAGGCTCTGATGTTCATTACAAAGGTGTAAAAAATGTCTGGTTGAGAAGGCACTTACAAGATATTAGAAAGGGTCAGTGGAGGCTCTTTGTGATATTAGAGGTGCTCTGAAATGACAGCAATGTCCCTATTCACACATGGATCATTGCATTGGAAACTGGTGCATTTTTTTCTTAGTTTGGTTTGTTTAGACTAGAGATGTTTCAATACCCTTTTCCCGATTGTGAATCCAGGGCTCAGGCTATTGGCTGATACAGAGTACTGATCAAATACCTGGATGTTATACACTTTAAAAATGCTTTCTTACTTTTTAAGAGTCCAAATAAATCAAGAAGCATTTTATAAACAAGTGAAAATAGTGTTTATTGTTAAAAAATATTATTTTCAGAAATAATAAGTTAAGATTTAAGTGAGTTTTTCCTTAAGCTTAATTATCTGCCAGCGTGGTAAGTAAAATAAGATTTTTTCAATCTTAAAAAAAGTGTGTGTGTGTGTGTGTGTGTGTGTGTGTGTGTGTGTGTGTGTGTGTGTACTTATGGCCGTTATGGCTGCAGAATGTATTGAAAAATTATGGTTATCGCGATAATAGTATAAGCAATATCCAGATCGCAGAGAAGTGCAATAGATTAAATCAATTTTGATTGTTGCATGCATAGCTTTTTTGTCCAAATCTGACCAATCAGATGGGGACATTACAATCCCTTTGTCCCCGATCTTTGTGTAAACCTAGAGCTGTAAATGAATACTAATTTCCGCCAAGGTTTTCAGTCATTCAGTGTGTTTTTTAAATTATTTAAATGATTATTTTTTTGGTTTAATTAGCTCAGAACAATATCTACTACCTATTTATTTTAGTATGATCATTACAGAAATAAATGATTTTGGTGACAATTTCAAATAATGGTCCATTAGTTATTGTATTTACTAACATGAACAAACTATTAGTAATACATTTATTATGGTATTTATGCATGCTTGTTAATGTTAGTTAACATTATTTAAGTTAAATAACATTCATGTTAACTCACAGTGCATTAACTCATGTTAACAAGCAGAACTTTGGATTTTAATAATGCATTAGTTAACGTTGAACTATGATTAACAAATGCTTTACAAGATTATTCATAGTAATGTTTGTAAATACATTAACTAATGAACCATTGTTCGTGATTTTCGTTTTTATTGCTGATGAAATAGAATTATTTCAAGAGCAAACTTTAAAAAATTATATTTTATTAGCAATTAAAAGAACAATAGTAACACTTTAGAATTAAGGTCCATTAGTTAATAATTAAGTAATATTGTCATTGCAACACTCAACAACATCTCTTATTTCCCAGAATCGTGCAGCCTTAATGTCCACAGCCTCTTTCTCTCTTACCTAGTTTGGAGTGTCCAAAGCAAAACACACAGCCGTCTGCTCCATTGACTACAGACTGGATGACCTCAGCCACAGTTCCTGCACAAACCTCTGCCTGCCAGCAAACAGAGAACAGACAGTCAAATTCAATCACTGCAAAAAATATGTGAAACTGGATGACTTAACACTGCAGCATTTTCTCTTATTAAGTACATAAGTCATCAATGCTCCAAGACAACCCAGCAACTACAGTATATGCTGTGTTAACCAGTAGCACCTTGTTTTTACAACAGAAAAAATGCTAATTTGTCGTCTAAGGCTGTTTTTAATCACACAACCTGGGGAAATAAACAAATTTTAAAACCAAGAAACCTTTAACCAAGGAGTTTGTGTAATCAAAGTGACAACAGGCACATTAAAATGAGATTAAATATATTCATTGCTTTTGAGAAATGGCACTTAAAATTTACTTCGTTGTTGCCCTCAAAGAGTAAATGGTATTTATTTTTAACCTATTTTTTAGGTTTCTCTGCATGATTAGATCTGACTGAGCGATCATTAGATCCAAATGTAAGTAACATGATTTATTTAAAAAGAGTTACATTTTCATTTTATGAATATATGGCAATAGACAGGCAAAAGTTCCATTTTGTTTTTGTTTTTTAAATATGCATAGATTATATTCAAACAATTTTTAAGTTTTAAAGATTTGTATTTTTAATAAAAGTGTTTTTTGCGTGGTTTGGATAAACGAATATCTGCTACAGGAGTCACCAACCCTGTTCCTGGAGAGCTACATTCCTATAGATTTCAGCTCTAACCCTGATCAAACACACCAGAACCAAATAATTAGGACCTAAAGCAGCACTTGATAATTACAAACAGGTGTGTTTGGTCAGGGTTGCAACTGAAATCTGCAGGAAGGTAGCTCTCCAGGAACAGGGTTGGTGACCCCTGATACTATATGAACAAATGTAGGAGATGAATCATAGATAAAGAAATTTTATCCACGATGACAAGTTCATTTAATTCATACATCTTCTTAATCTTTGATTCACATCCCTCTTCAAAGAATCTCTTCTATTGTCTGATGTTTATTGTTGTGAGGGCGGGATCAACCTGTCACTCACACTAGATCCACCAATAGCAAACTTTGATAGATCCACCTATCAATGAGCAAATCCAATTTCTGGATAAAATTCCATCTTATATTCTATTCTTGTTTAAGAAAATATCCATAACAATCGGGAAGAAAAAACTATGGTTACACTTTCATTTAACACATGTTCCATGTACTTACTATTGTAATTGCAATACATTATGCATAATTACACGTAACTAACCCTAAACCTAACCCACATTCTAACCCCAACCATATAGTAAGTACAAGTAATTAATTAATATTACTCAGTACTTAAATTAATACACTGTAACTACGTCACCTTAAAATAAAGTGTAACCAAAACTATTTAAACCAGGGGTCGGGAACCTTTTTTTCAGCAAAGAGCCATTTCTGATTTTTTTTGGCAAATGCATTTATTTAAAGAGCCACATGATTTATATATATGGATGGCGGAGGGGAGTCGTAGAAGAAAGTGAAAGTGAACAGCGGATGGGGGAGGGCAGTTGAGGAGGTAAAATGAGGTGCCAGATCAGATTTCAGAGGTGCCAGATCCAGCGTGTTCTGGCACAAATTAAGCCCTGGTGTCGGTAATATAATCTGATGGGTACGATAAAATGTCAGGACACCGGAACATGACGTTACTAAGCGGTTATAGTAAAAAAAAAAAGCATCAAATTTCTGAACGGTCTTTATTTTGTGCAATTAAACGTTATAGGTCAACCACAGATAAAAAAAAAACTATAAAAAAAACATGAAGCTACAAACATAAATCATAACAAACATCACTATTCAGTTTACTAACACCACTGTTAGTAAATTAAGCACTGTCGTGAACAGTTTATTTGCCGTACTTAGCATACACGACTTATTCGAGGCAAGCATTCAAACTCCCAGATGCCCCTGTCCAAACTCCCGCCCTGCCCCTGCTGATTTTTGTCGTTTTTGCAGTTTATGTAGGAGCTCCTCACACTCCTTCTTTTGCTGGTACTTTTTTTGCCGCAAAAGCTGCATGGTGGGTTTCAAAAAAGGAAATGCGTTTTGTGCAAATCAGACAGCAAAGCACCAGAGCTTTCAATAAAAACAAACGTTTCTGCCCACTCATTTTGAAACTTTCGATGTTCCTCAGGATTATTTTCTTTTTGCCACCATCACCACTCATGAATGTGGTTTGAATTTACGTCCGTGCGCAGTTACCATATAAACATAAGTTTATTCACAGCCCGCACACACATTGTTCGAAATGTCACGTTTTATAGTAAACTGAGTTTTTATTCATTTTTCAGCAAAAAATTACAATGAAGAGGGAATTGTAATTGTATTTTTAATAGGAAACTGATTTCTAGTGACTGCTATAATTTTTTTAACTGTAAAATATTATTGAAATAAAACATATTTTTGGTCAAAGAGTCACATGTGGCTCGTGAGCCATAGATTACCGACCACTGATTTAAACTATGCTTAAAGTACACATGAACCAGAAGCTGCAAGTTTTTTTCCATATAGTATCACAGTTCCTATAGAAACAAAATCTTAAATAAGAAAACATTGGGCGTGACAGTTGGTTAAGTGTGTTAACCATACCCAATACCTCAGACAGACCAAAGGCTATGGAATACACAAGACATGTCACTCGTATCTTTTTGAAAGGGGAAAAGTGTAACTGTCAATATGGTGAATAAAGCCCCGCCTACTAGTACAGGAGCTAATCATCGATCACTGTATGGCAAATAAAGCCTGCCTTCTAGTACAGGAGCCAATCATTGATCGCTATATACTCTGAGGGAGGGGCTCGAACCAGACGTGAGTTTCTGCAGATTTTGTGTAATTTGGACGTTTAGAAATGAAACTAAAAGGACAGTTGTTGTTTAATTTCATTGGTGATTCCTAATCTGTACTGTAATCGTAAGCTTGGCAAGCAGTTTTGGAGAATTTCATGTTTCCCCACTCAAACAGAATGCCCGAGCATACTGCCCGAGAGGGGTTTTTCAAAGATGGCCGTTGAGTGAAATTACTTGCCTTAAAGGACTTTGGACAGACGTAATGTAAAAATTACATTTTATTAAAAACAGGAAGTGCATTTTCAGATTTTAGGGCAAGCACTTTTTTTTCTTTTTTCTTAACTTAGCACTGATGAATTGTTCACCACAACAAACAACACCACACCACAACAAAATGAATATGGTTAGTTTTGATTTCCTGTGCACTTTATTATTTCTCTTTTTAAAGAATTTTAGCTGTGCTCAAGAGACAGTCTAAAGCAACAATGGCTTGTCCATGTTTTATTCACTTTGTGGTTAAGGATCTGTGCTGGAAACCTTGTAGGTTTAAATCTCATTAGGGGTGACATATACACAATTTTGCCCTTAGCTTTAATCACTATTGCTAGGCACCTAAGGCTATCCAGTGGGACTGTCCATGTATTAGGAACGCACTGTTGCCTTGAACAAGGAAACAATTATTTCAGCAATTCCATTTGGCAAGAATTAAACTTTGCATTTTAATGCTTTGCACTAATTTCTACTAACTACTGTTATAAAAATAATAAACGAATGACAACCCAGTCCAGGAGACTCAAACAAGCAGAATTGATATATTAAGACGTGTTGGTTAGTTAGTCAGTCATACAGCGTCCTCAAGAAGTCCACAAGTCTGCAAGAGCCTACAGGAGTCTCTTACAGGTCTGCAGTCTGCAAGTTTTATCACAAGTCTAAAAAATAGTCTATTATGTGTTTTAGGATGAGGGGAGTGGCTAGGTGGAGGCATAGAAAACGGGCATGACTAGTTTAGTTGAAGATCTTGTTTAAGAGTCCTGAGGTTTCATCTGCCCTGACCAGCTTAAAAGTGTCAACCAAAGACAAAGTAGACACCCTAGTTAGTGTTTTGAATTAAATGAGGTGATTAAAAAAACAAAGAAAATCTATTTTCAGATATAAATATATATATTATTGTTAATTTGGATCTAGATTATATACATTTATATTCCCACACTACTATACCTGTGAGGCATCATGGGAGAAGGCAGCATCAAACGCGAACATCTTTGGAGGAGCCTGATTGGAGCTGGCGCGTTTCTGAGTTTGATTCTGCTGAGAATTAGCCGCTGGGTCCATGATGGTCACTTGTTTCTTACGAGAATCGACCTTCAGGAAAGAGCTGGACTCTGCCGTGCTGGCAGGCGATGAAGGACATACACGCACCATCACTTTAACCTACATAAATAAAAAAGCACAACAACATCATTATCATTTTCAAGTGTCGTGTTCCATATGGCAGTCTATCAGAGTAACACCACAAGCAACGTTTTTCAGAACAAAACATTCTGCTTTGTGAGAAAACAAGCTATTTATGTAGGCTTACAGCTTTGTTATGGGTTGATAGATGGAGGGAATTTCACGTCTCCTTCCTGAACACTTCTCTAACAACAGCACTTGTATTTTCAAGTGGTTTTGAACAACTTCTTGTGACTAAAAACTCAAACTTTAACAGGTTTACCACAACTCATTTTTGGCAGAGTTGTTTGGAGTGTGATACCTAGAGAGTTATTCATAACTCTTTAATATTTCAAAAGACAGCAAGCAAGCAGGAAATCATAATAATGCAACAAAATGACTCAGACTTAGGGAAACTAAAATTAAAGTTGCAGCAAGGAGCCATAACACAGGTGAAGTTTTATCTACACATTACCAAATTATTACCACAAACAATACATCATTTTTTAGATGGATCTTCCTCCCCGCTGGACTCATTTAATGACCTAATAACCACCATTGTAAAATAATTTCAAATTTTTTTTGTCCTGCACATAGGAACTTTAAAACTGCTTGTTTATATATTGAGTCAATAGGCTTCAATGTAGTTAAAGAGGCTTGTGACCATGATGTAATGCAATAAGTCAAGTAAGAGAATATCATTGTGTGCATGTATAATTTTGATTAAGTTTAAAATATTCTAATAAAACAAAAAAAATAATGGTTCATTAATCATAATCAAGTTAAAATGTTCAATTAATTGAGATTTTGATTTTAGGCCAAATCGCCCAGCCCTAAAGTGGAAATATTTCTTACAATTGAATAGCTCTGACATCTCAGAAATAGGACACAAATACAGTATATATTACAGGCAGTATCTTTGTGCATGATATCAGCAAAAAAAAATAATTCTACAAAATTGGTCAGATCACGCGCCTTTTTTTGAAACCTGCTTTAGGAGTTTCAGTTATGTGTTGTCCATGGATGAATTGAGATATGAGTTGGCAAACAGACAAAAGATTTTTATCTATCTACAAATTGTGGGTTTCTTTCTAACTTCAACGTAGAATGTAATACTAAAAGTCTGTGAAAAGACAACAAAAGTGTTTTTTCTTGATCCTTTTCCAGTCTAGATACAATGGTTATATAGTTAAAGGCAAAATTAGTAGCCTTCCAAAACTTGTCAGTGAACTATGAGTGCAAAAAAAAAAGGTTAAAATGTTTATTCATTCATTCATTTTCTTTTCGGCTTAGTCCCTTTATTAATCTGGTGTCGCCACAGCGGAATGAACCACCAATTTATCCAGCATATGTTTTACGCAGCAGATGCCCTTCCAGCTACAACCCAGTACTTGGAAACATCCATGCACACATATTTACACACATACACTACAATTTAGCTTACCCAATTCACCTATACCACATTTCTTTGGATTTGTGGGGTAAACCGGAGCACCCGGAGGAAACCCACGCGAACACGGGGAGAACATGCAAACTCCACACAGAAATGCCAGCTCGAACTAGCGACCTTCTTGCTGTGAGGTGATCGTGCTACCCACTGCAACATTGTGATGCCGTTAAAATGTTTTTTTAACCAATATTTAGATTTTAGGCCAAATCACCCAGCCCTATAGTCAAGTGAAATTATTTCTTACAAGTGAATAGCTCAGACATCTCAGAAATAGGAGACAAATACAATATATATCACAGGCAGTATCTTTGTGCATGATATTAGCAAAGAAAATAATTCTACAAAATTGAAAGTCGGATTACACGCCTGTTTTTGAAACTTGGTTTAGGAGTTTTGTGTTACCCATGGAAGAATTGAGATATGGGCTGGCAAACAGACAAAATATGTCTATCTATGAATCTTGGGTTTTCTTCTAACTCGAACGTAGAGTGTAATACTAAAAGTCTAACTAAAACTAAAATAATAGTACTACTAAAAGACAACAAAAGTGGTCTTCCTTGATCCTTTTGCAGTCTAGATACAATGGTTATACAGTTGAAGGCAAAATTATTAGCCTTTTAAAACTTGTCAGTAAAGTATGAGAGCAAAAAATAAATAAATTAAACAATCGTTCATCAATCATAATCAAGTTAAAATGCTCAATTAATCGAGATTTTGATTTTAGGCCAAATCGCCCAGCCCTATAGTCAAGTGAAATTATTTTTCACAATTTAATAGCTCAGACATCTCAGAAATTGGAGACAAATATATACCACAGGCAGTATCTTTGTGCATGATATTAGCAAAGAAAATAATTCTACAAAAATGGAAGTCAGAGTACACTCCTGCTTTTGAAAACTGGTTTAGGAGTTTAAGTTATGTGTTACCCATGACATAATTAAGATATGGGCTGGCAAACAGACAAAAGATATTTTTCAAAATCTGGAATCCAATAAGGCTTTATATTAGTGATGCTGACTTACAACTCTTTGTGGGCTGGATTGGTTTGGCATACGTTGAGTTGTGGAGACTACACAATTCTCTGTAAATTATTCATTGCATTTAATCAATTTTTTCTTATGCCTTCTTGACAATATTGTATTATGTTGTGTCCGACATTCTGTGTATTGTGAAATGGCCTTTGTACTCTTTCTGTTCTAGTTAATGTTATTGTTTATTTTCTTATTAGTCTTATTGTTTTTAGCATAAGTAGTCTAGACATGTCACAATGAGCTGGATGTGTGAAGAAGTTGTGAAATATATTTAAGATACATTTAACTGTTCGGTTCTGGTACGCAGAGAAGGGTCACAGAAAGAGGAAGTATGTTTGGGTGAAACAGCCAAAGGACTACAGAATGACTGATAAGTGACGTTACACCAAAACTCCACCTGTTAATATTAGTTGTGTATATATGCTGGAGTCAGGGAAATATAAATCAGTTGCGAACCTCCTGAATGTAATTATTGTATTGCATTGGGGTAATGTAACCCACAGCTCTGTCCTCAAATTATTCATTTGTATCTAATAAATACAAATTAGAGTCTATGTGATACCTACACACGGTTCTGTCCAAACAGTGTCTAAACAGCATTTGATTATACATCATAGGTGGCCTTTAAATCCCAGCAGACCTTTTAGATTCACAGCTACACTGCATGATACATGAAACATAACCTTCGAGAAAAGAGAATTAAATATATCCTGTGTACTCATGCCTATATTTATCACATACATGCATACATACATAGGTCCTGTTTACAAGCATGTGCTCAGTAAAACCATCATTGACTGAATGTAATTATGGATTAGTGGACTAGAACACACAAATTATTGTTGGAGCCCTGCAGAAAGACAGGGGATAAATCTTGGGTTTCCTTCTAACTCGAACATAGAGTGTAATACCGAAAGAGCCTGTGAAAAGGACAAGAAAGTGGTCTTTCTTGATCCTTTTGCAGTCTAGATACAACGGTTATACATTCATTGATTCATTCATTCATTCATTTTCTTTTCGGCTAAGTCACTTTATTCATCATGGGTCGCTACAGCGGAATGAACCACACCAACTTATCCAACATATGTTTTACACAGCGGATGCCCTTCCAGCTGCAACCCAGTACTGGGAAACATCCATACACACTCATCACGCCAACTTAACTAGGTTATTAGGCTAACAAGGCAAGTCATTGGACAACAGTATTCTAATAATGTTGACCTTAAAATGTTTTGTTCAACATATAAATAACATGCTTTTATTCCAGACAAACTAAAAGAAACAAGACATTTTTACAGAATATAAAAGTCTTATAGTAAATATTGTGAAAAGTTTATTGCACCATTCAAGATTTCACACTTAGCTGATGATTGATTTTTAAGCTAGTTTGGCATGCTGTTCCGGGAGAGAGCCCTGAGCTTATAAGGTCCTCGAGACCAGGGCTGCCTCCCATTGCAATGCGAGAGGGGAGTTTGAGCTCAGGTAGATCTCGAAAACTCCCCTGTCATAGTGGCTGAAGAGCAGATAGTAGCTGCTCTTTTAAAGAGATAAGTACTTGGTAGGAGCATATCTATGATGTTGATTTAGATCAGTCAATAAACTTAAGTTGCATGTTTTTGAACGGTGGTTATACTGACTGTATCCATTGTGAGTGCCCATGAGCCAAACTGTCACCATCATACCATGACGGTTAGGGATGAATACATATACCTGAATAAAATCATTTGAAATGTCCCATAAAGTTAAAGTAAAGTGTTTTAGATGTTAGCATCAGTATTGTTAGTTTTAAGGAAGTTAGTTTTTAGGTTTTTAAGCAGGGACAAAATTTGCGTTTAAATGGTATAAAACTGATATAAACATGTGAAAATTGTAGTTTGATACTTCCGCCTGAATGGATGAATGGTTTTATTCATGTCACCTCATATTTCAGTTTCTCATCACATCGTGACTAATCAAATGCTCTCTAGTATCTGACATGCCCCGCCCCCTTCAAGACATTTTACATTTGCTGCACTTGAGCTCAACCACTCTCACTGGCAGAACAGTGATAAAGCAAAACGCTATTGATGTTTTTTTTTATAGGGAGAAGCTGCACTATTTTTTCCCCCCAATTTCTGTTTAACAGAGAGAAGACTTTTCAACACATTTCTAAACATAATAGTTTTAATAACATATCTCTAATAACATTTATTTTATCTTTGCCTTAATCTTGAAACTATTATTTAATCTTAGTAAACAATATATAATATTTTACTAGATGTTTTTTAAGACACTTCTATACAGCTTATAGTGACATTTAAAGGCTTAACTAGGTTAATTAGGTTAACTAGGCAGGTTAGGGTAAGTAGGGAAGTTATTGTATAACGATGGTTTGTTCTGTAGACAAATCGCAAAAAAAAATTGCTTAAAGGGGTTAATAATTTTGACATGAAAATGTCTTTTAAAAAAGTAAAAAGTGCTTTTATTCTAGCCAAAATAAAACAAATAAGACTTTCTCCAGAAGAAAAAATATTATCAGACATACTGTGAAAATTTCCTTGCTCTGTTAAACATCATTTGAGAAATAATTAAAAAAGAAAAAAAAAATCAAAGGGGGGCTAATAATTCTGACTTCAACTGTATATTTCGATATCAGTTGTTAATTCTTCTAGATTTAAAAGAGTATCTCAACAATGACTGGAGCCACAAATTAGATGGTCCATTAAATAGCATAACCTATTTTTGGTGTCAACAATTTTTGGAAGCCGAAAATTCTGTGCATATCTAATATCAACACACTTCTACATGCTGTGTGATTGGCTTAGATCAGGGGTGCCCAAACTTTTTCTTATGAAGAGCCAAAAACTACACTTGATTGAGGGCGGTGGGCCAAAGGTTATTATACCAAACTATTAAAGTTATAACTACATCAAAGTTGGCAAGGTAAATTGCCAATTTTATGCAGACATAAAAATAAACAGAAAAAATAGATCTAATTAATAATATATATATTTATTATTATTATTATTATTAATAATAATAATAATCCCATTTATAACACAATGGAGTTCAATGAGGAGTCATAAGTCAAGGTGCACCTGCCTTTCCCTTGATTTGCTCATCAAGTCTTCTACGTTGTGTTTGATCTGTCGAGTGACAGTATTTATTACATATTACAAATCTGATTTCTTCACAGCATTGAATTTAATAATTTAATTTCAGTTTTCTTTTTTGTAGCTCAACAATTAAACTAACAAAAGGTTATGATCAATTAGAAATGATGATTTCTGTTGAAGGCATTCATCCCAACCTCCCCGCGGGCCAAATCAAAGGTTACCATGGGCCAACTTTGGTCATCTCTGACTAGTTTGGGCATCTCTGACTTAGATCAACATAGACAAGTCCAAAGCTTATCATTGTTATTGACATAAATTTTATTGCAATTTGATATAATATCGCTTATCGGCCCAGCCCATATTTCAAAGCACTTCATGGGATCTTTGAAAAGCTTAACTAACATGGCACTAAACTTTCGAAAAACCTGGACTACACATATCCACTCAACAAACAACCCAAGATGCAATGATGACCTAATAAATGTGTCCTATTTTATAAATGTCTCCCAGAAGCCAATGCTCTATGGTTCTCTGTAAACTGTGACTAATATGCTTTCTTTCTGAGCCTTTGCTTGTTATAGAGATGCAGAAATATGGTCACGGAGCAGCCCAAGGGGTTAGTTATAACATCTGTCATGCTGTGAAATGTAATTATTGAAATCAAAGCATTTCAGATTAAATTTCAAGTTAAGCATGTATTCAAACAACAGCTTTTTTCCTGACCTAAGAACAGCAGAGCAGTTCATCCGCTCGTCTCAATGCAAAGCCGATATCAAAGCAGCAGACATAATTACCATGGAAATCCAATCTCGACGCCGTATGGATTAGCAACTATAATACCATCATCACTACACTGATAGACATTTTGATAATGCAGCACAATTGCTTCTCTAGAGCATTAGAAGTCATTGAGGCATCTCTTTGTTCTTAGGCATTATTGGTTGATTATTGGTTCTTCTTAAATGATTGTTTCAATGCTCTAAGATAATAACTGCATTTCTCGTGATTTATTTTTTCTAATTTAAGGATCAATAGTCGATTTCAGAGCCTTCCATGAAACTATATGTGGAAGGGATTTCCTTTTCACTGCCTCTGGAAGTAAGAGATAATTCTATAATAGTGGATTTCACTGAGATCAATATACAATTAAATGACAGAATATTTCCAATTTTGAAAGTGGATCAATCGTCATTAGGTTACAGCTATTACGCTTTCATTTTCTGAATCAAATAAAAAAGTTCAATTATATTTATATTTTATTTTGCATGGTATTTCATTTCTGATAACTCAATGATACTAGTTTGAGTACTGATTTATAGCTGATTTTGCTCAAAAATATATGATAAAAATAAATCATTAAATAATAGCCATAAACTAATTCCTGTAAACTCATTTACTCAGGAAACCCAAAATAAATAGCATATTTAAGGAAACAATAATGCAAAAAGAGAAAAACTTTATGTTTTTAAATATAAGCACTATTAAAGTTTCACTTAAATACAAACATTTTACAGACAATTCATTTTGCTTACAATTTTGATTTTTTTTTATCTTTAACAAGAAATTACTTGACTTTTGATTGCAAACTCTGTAACACATATAACAACTTCTCATTGCCTTTTATTGAAAATATAAGTTTTTGGCAGGGCATTATCTATTAATCTGTACAGCTAAAACAAAATTAAATGCAGTACAGCAGGTAAAACACCTGTAAAAATGGCGAATATTATTTTATATTACAGTTTTTCTCGATTGGTTTGGCTCATTTCTTGAAACTTGAATTAAATTCTCAAAACAACATGGACAAACCTCCAAACCAATTGGCAGTTGTTCACAACAGAATTGATTTTTCTCATTCATTTCATCAAATTGCAAATGTCTAAGTACATCTAGCCTACATTTAGCACAATTTCCAAGTGAATAGATCTAGTTGATCTAAACTGATTATTGATTCTCAGTTCAATGGTTGTTCGCTCCAAAATGTGTCAGCGTCATTTCATTGTATAAGTCATCACATGCACAATAGTCTGTTCAATTTTCTAAATTAGTCAAGAACATAATACCATGAATATCATATATGAATCTGTCGAACATTTGATACATTTATTACAGAAACTGACAGTCAGGTGATACTAGAACATGACTAACAAAGGAGGAATTTCACACATCTCAGATGACCAATCAAGCACTGTAGGCTGCATATCATTTTAATAGTTTTTGTTTGTGTTTATATTACAGTATATTATGCTGTACTTTTTTTATTCTGATGTATGTTAATTACTTTATGTGTGTGATTGATAATAGTTACAATTTCATTGGCAGTATGAGCGCAATGTGTGATGTCAAACCTTGGAGTCTACTCTTAACCTAAAATCCCAACACTATCTCACGGCAATTCGTAACTTTTTGATTTAGTGTATAATTCGAATGAAATTGTACGATCTCATTCATACAATTTAGTATGATTTGTTTATCCCCCAATGATTGTTGGGTTTAGGGGTGTGGTTGGGTGACATGCCTCCTTTTTAAAATTGTACATTTTTGTACGACTGAACACATACAAATTAGCCACTGAACCGACCAAATGTAAAATAGTTACATATCCTTGTGAGATCAAACTGAAAATCCTTATTTCTTATAATTTTTTAAATCTTATCAATTTATTTTATTTAGTTTTTACATTAAAATTATATTACATATAATTTATAATACCTAAAATGTATAATAATAAAATATAATAAAAATATTTATTGTTTAACAATTAATTAATATTTTGTTCAGCTTATTTTTATACAAAGAAGTTTTTTTTTCTGTAAAATATTTGTGTTTAAGTAAAACTTTAATTGTACTTATATTTAAAAACATCAAGTTTTCCTCCTTTTGCATTATTGCTTCCTCAAAAATGCGATTTATTTTGTTTCCTGAGTGAATGAGTTACTCATTCATTTGTTTTCTTTTTGGCTTAGTCCCTTTAAAAATCAGGGGTCATCACAGCGGAATGAACTGCCAACTTATCCAGCATATGTTTTACGAAGCAGATGCCCTTCCAGCTGCAACCCATCACTGGGGAAAAAAACATACATTCTCAGTGAATGAGTTAACAACAAGAATTAGTTTATGGCTATTATTTAATGATTTATTTTTATAATATATTATTGAGCAAAATCACCTATAAATCAGTACTCAAACTAGTATCACTGAGTTATCAGAAATTATATACCATGCTAAATAAAATATAAATATAATTGAGCTTTTTTTATTTGATTCAGAAAATGAAAGCGTAATAGCTGTAACCTAATAACGATTGATCCATTTTCAAAATTGGAAATATTCTGTCATTTATTGTATATTGATCTCAGTGAAATCCACTATTATAGAATTATCTCTTCCTTCCAGAGGCAGTGAAAAGGAAATCCCTTCCACATATAGTTTCATGGGAGGTTCTCAAATCGACTATTGATCCTTAAATTAGAAAAAATAAGTCACGAGAGATGCAGTTATTATCTTAGAGCATTGAAACAATCATTTAATAGGAACCAATAATCAACCAATAATGCCTAAGAACAAAGCGACGCCTGAATGACTTCTAATGCTAATCCACTATTATGGAATTAACTACTTTCCAGAGGCAGTGACAGAGAAATCCCTTCCACATATGGTTTATTGAAAATTAGGGATGCTCCAATTAGGATTTTTGCAGCCGATACGAAGTACTCATTCCTTGCCATGATGATCGGCCAATACTGAGTATTGATTCTGATGCTTCAAGTTTCATAAGACATAAAGCACATTTTTCTTCTAAGTATTAAGGGAAGATCTCGAAAATAAATGAAGGATGCTGCATAATACCTTAAACGCGTCTCTTAGAACCATTAAGGTGTGAACATGTCATGGCCAGAAGGAGCTTTACAGAAAACAATTCATTCATTCCTTTTACATGGGCTTAGGCTATGTATAATATACAGGAGCACAAGTCCGTCTTCCTCTGCTTGTAAACTCATAAACAAACACCTGCAATTGGTTTATGAGATCGGCCAGATTGGCGAGTACCAATCGAGTTATGAAATGTGATAATCGGCCGATACCCATCTTCAGCTGATCGATCAGAGCATTCCTATTAATAACATAAGTTTATGGCAGGAAATTATCTATTAATCTCTACAGCTAACTCTAAAACAAAATGAAATGCAGTACAGCAGGTAAAACACCTGTAAAAATGGTACATATTAATTTATATTAATTTATTAAATTGCTCCTAATTTTGACTTTTTTCTATCTTTAATGAGAAATTACTTGACTTTTGATTGCAAACTTTGTAACACATACAAAGACCTCTTCACATTGTGAGATTTCTCAACAGAAAGGTTTGAAAAGCAAGATCAACTAAAAACTGTAAATATTAATCCTTTTTCTTATGAACAGACTTCCAGGAATGACATTACAGTGTGCTGAAAATAAATATTTCATACTGGCATCATTTAACAGCAAAGCCTCCATTTTTTGCATATTCCACCTGAATTATGCATGAGCTGCATTGTTAAGGACACAACACACAACACTGCTGTACTAACCTTTGCACAAATCACGACAGAAAGGGGAAAGAGAAATGCGGCTGACCTTTGACGCTATAATGATACTGTCATTTCATGCATTGCCGCCTGTACGTCACCCTAATCCACCAGACATGTGGCAGCATTTCTACAGACTGTACACCAGTCAGATTATAACTAACAAAATCTATACAAGTCTATACAGTGAAGTAAATCTTTCCTCTGAGCCACAGCGATAAGTCTTATAACACTAATAGTTTCAAACCCGCTCAGATCTAATAATGTCGAAATGAATTGAAACCTCTTTCTATACCCACAATCACTGCACGACGAAAACACCATGTCTTTTTCTGTCCCGCACGGGTTTGTTTAGTCACATCCAGCAACTCTAAGCCCATTACCACAAATAGAATTTCTTGTGTTTGGTGATTTGCAAGCCGTCGCCTGCATTGAGGCTGTGATTTTCTGAAGCAGGGATAAGATCATGGTAGGGGGGCTCATTAGAAAGCATATGCGACTGCATGGAGGATGGTGGAGGAGTTGGTGGTCTCTCTCTCTCTCTCTCTCTCTCTCTCTCTCTCTGTCTGTCTGTCTGTGAGATGTTGTGAGTGAGAGCAGTTTGGATAGAGCAGCATGGGTAATTAAAGGAGACACTCTCTTCTCGGTTATTACAGGTCCTTAAGAACACTAGAAGGATAGCCAACCCCCCATATTTACTTAAAGTTGCATGCTTTACTAATGCTTCTCATCAATACTGCAACGTACACTCACCGGCCACTTTATTAGGTACACCTGTCCAACGGCTCGTTAATGGAAATTTCTAATCAGCCAATCGCATGGCAGCAACTAAATGCATTTAGGCATGTAGACATGGTCCAGATGATCTGCTGCAATTCAAACCGTTATAACTGAGATATGCAGAAGAACATCTCGGAATGCACAACAAGTCAAACCTTGAGGCAGATTCGGATGGTAGGGTCAGAATTTAGTATTAACAACATGAAAGTATGGATACATCCTGCCTTGTATCAACTGTTCAGGCTGGTGGTGGTGGTGTAATGGTGTGGGAGATATTTTCTTGGCACACTTTTAGTACCAATTGAGCATCGTATCAATGCCACAGCCTTCCTGAGTATTGTTGCTGACCATGTCCATCCCTTTATGCCGACAGTGTACCCATTTTCTCATGGCTACTTCCAGCAGGATAACATGCCTCGTCATAAACTGCAAATCATCTCAGACTGTTTTCTTGAATATGACAATGAGTTCACTGTACTCAGATGGCCTCCACAGTCACCATATCTTAATCTAATAGAGCACCTTTGGGATGTGGTAAAACAGGAGATTCACATCATGGATGTGCAGCTGACCAATCTGCAGTAACTGCATGACGCTATCATGTCAATATGGACCAAAAAGTCTAAGGAATACTTAAAGTACCTTGAATTGAATCTATGCCATGAAAGATTAAGGCAGATCTGAAGGCAAAAAGTGCTCCAACCTTATACTACTAAGATGTACCTAATAAAGTGTCCAGTGACTGCATCTATTTTCATTTTGTGTTGATAGATAGATGATGTTTTTACAATAAACAATACATATACACAACAGTATTAATCTTAGTCATTGTAAACTTACACAATCAAGCAATGAACAACTAGATACACATTAACACTTGAACAAAGTTTTAAAATACATTACAAAATGTTAATTTTGTATTAATAATACATATGATTATTTTGCATCAAATACTTCATTTTAATTGGATAATGTCAAATTAAGTGTTCATTGGCCAAAACAGGTCACAATGTCTTAAAAAAGTACTAAATTTAGTTTTTTGCAGTTGTACTCTTCAATAATTAATGTAACAACAAGATTTCTGAAAACGTCAAAAAAATACAGTTTAAGTTATTTTATTTTCACATATCACATTATTAGGGTTGTACTCTTTAATACATAACATAGGAAAAAAGGTTTTCTGTTTTTGCAAATAAACTCTTTAAATGTACAAAAGAAGAAAAAAAAGTTATTTTTGTGCTGATGTGTCTTAAAATAACTATGACCCCCTTTACATGACACAAAACACATGGTTCTCATTTATTTTTAGACAATTGAGTATTAAAATCTCAATATGTAAACATATAATCCCAAACATATATACAACGTTGCTTTTATTGTTTACCTTTAGATGATGTTGTTTTTGCTTAAGAGAGCGATTCATGGACTGTATTCCCGTTGTTTTCTTCGTCTCCGCGGCAAAATACATTTTATCTCAATGTTGTCAAGTGTGTGTTTTAATCTTTATTAAAATGTGATAGAAAAAAATCATCATGTCCGATGCAAGAAACGTCGTTTTGTCGACTTTTTTCCCCACAAAGCGTGCTCACGTAAACAAACATTCAAATTCAGCGCAGTCTAATTTCAAATGACTCCTATGAACCGGATCATTTCCGTGAATCAAAAACACGATTACTGCGATTCACACACAAATGATTCTTACGAGCCGTTTCTGTTTAGTGAGTCAAAAACAGTCTATGGATACGGAGCACCAGAGCAGTCTAATTCATATTCAAATGACTCATGTAATCAGGATCTTTTAAGTGAATCAGAAATACACAAAATGTATTTCTGATGTAAAAAATCAGTCTGAAAATGAATCAATAAGAGTAGTTGCTTGAATCATTTGACCCGCGTACTGAAATTCAAATGATCAAGTTATCAAATATCAAGATATTTCCCAAAATGAAGCACAGATTGTGATAAACTGAATGAATATCATAATTTCCTAGATTCACAGCTTAGGCTAAATGTTGTATGTCTCTGCATGCTATTCCCTGATATTTACAGGAGGTTGGAGAAAAAAATCTTTTGAAATGTCATCTGAATGCATTTCATTTCAAAGATTGATTTGATTTCTATCATGGCATTTGAAGTATGAACCAAGGACTCACAGATCTTATCCAGGCTTATGTACTTGTAGATCCACAGAGAAAGCAAGCTTCATATTTTACAGAGGGCTGAAAGATCCGCTCTTGGATTACTGCAGAATCAGTAAGCCTGTATGGATATGTCCATTACAATCGATCGATAACTGCGACACAAGCCTTTATATCATTCTATGATCTCTTTTGCTAGGCTGGGTCTGCTAAATTTCATTTAAAAAGACATTACATGCAATATAAAGTTATGAATATTCTCTGGTATTACACTGCAGTTTAAACTAGTGCTCTGTTTTACATAATTAAATTACCACAGGAATATTGGGATGAATATTTCAGACTATTGAATTCCCTTCTGCTCTGCTTACTGCTTTATGCCCGTAAGATGTTTTTTCTTTAACACCTCGATTTTAGAAAAGCGATGTTAAAAATTGATTGGCTGAGTGTAATTCTTTTTCCAAGGTCAGTGCCTGACTGATTGATGAATCTGTCAGACTCACAGGATCCCTAAAAACCACCTAAAACTTCCGAGAGAAGAGTGAGAATGAAATGCAGAGACTCTGAATGAAAAGTAGACAATGGACTTTGATGAGCCTGTTTAATTGCTACATCTAGATGTTTGAAAGTCACCCACCAATTACTTTATCACTAGCCAGATAATGGAGATGCCCTTGGTATTTAATCTCATCATTTTGTCATAAACTCACTCAGTGATGCACATCCCTGATTGTGCAAATCGAGATTGCTATTTGAACTGAAGTGAAACTGCCTGGCGGGGGATGAAAGGGCAGCACCATTCACACATAATCCTATACAATGAATTACCAATAACATTGACATCATCATGGATGAAGAATGTCAAATGTAAATTTGTGAGAGCATATTGGACATTGGACAAAGGCCCCGTTTACACTGATACATTTTAGTTTTAAAAATAAACGCTTCTGAAAAGATCTCCGTTCACTCTACACCGATGAAAATGCACATCACGTGACCGCACACACTCTGGCATGCGCTGCAGCGTATGCGCATGTCTGAGCTCCAGACAGTCAGCGGGTGCTTTGAGCACACCTCCCCAGATGAGAGCAGCGCACATCGGACAGTTCATCACCCTGGATCTCATCTCACTATAGTTGTTAAATGTGTTAATGTTAAATGTTTAATTCATCTTGTCTCTAACGACTCTTCAGTCTTTTGAATCTATTATTTGTTATCAGGTAATGTGTTTTGGCTGAACGCAATGATAAGTTAATATTAAATTATGTAATAACGTACACTGATTCTGCACATTTGACTGATTGCTTGGCTTTATTTTCTATAGTGTATACACTTATTGTACCTTATACTTTTATAATAGCCGCTATTGATTATTAAAACTCATATTCAGCAAAAGAGAGGGTATGTTTCATATTTTTCAGTGAAAATGAAAGGAGGCAGTTATGTTTTAGGCTCTGTTTTGTTATAAATTTGCATACAATCATATAAATGTGGCGATCATATAAATATGTAGCTACACGACACCTCAACATTTTTGGTGTCTGTTAAGTTGTTAATATCAAAATGTAAATAAGCAGTTATGTCATGTTTTCATTTTATTGTTAAGATAGTGAAACAACACAGCCAGGGTGATGTGAAAGAGGTTATAAAGTAGCCTACACTGTTCCCTTTGAATATTTATTTGACATGTCCTGGGGAGTTAGTTTTTCATATCAAACTTACGAAGTCTGAACTTACAAGGAAAGAATGCAAGACTGAACTTTGTGCACTTAATATTGAGGGAAAAACCCCAATCAGAGAGGCGAATGTCTGCAGCCATGCCTTCGTTTTCAGAAGTCTCCATTTTAAATCCAAAACCAAACCCAAAGCCTCTTCAGCGTTTTCAAAATGCTCCGTTTTCAGGGCTTGAAAACTCCGGGTGGTGTGGATGAAAGGTGTAACCATAGCAAAACGTATGCATTTTAAAACTACAACGTATTAGTGTAAACGGGGCCTAAAAGGCACCAACCATGTACCTTTGGCTAAAGGTCTGATGCATACGGTACACTTTTCTGGAAACACTTCTGCAGATTTGCAGCTGCCCTCGAATTGGTTGAAATATGAAAGATTTTTATTTATTTAGATTTTTCATGTCTGTAGCACTAACACTAACCCTATATGTGAAGTGCTTTGAAATGTAAGTTTGTGATGTAACATTCATTCATTCATTCATTTTCTTTTTGGCTTAGTCTCTTTATTAATATGGGGTCGCCACAGTGGAATGAACCGCCAACTTATCCAGCATATGTTTTACGCAGCGGATGCCCTGCTGGGAAACATCCATACACACTCATTCACACACATACACTACAGACAATTTAGCTTACCCTATACCACATGTCTTTGGAAACCGCAGCACCCGGAGGACACCCACGCGAACATGGTGAGAACATGCACACAGAAATGCCAACTGACCCAGCCGAAGCTTGAATCAGCGACCTTCTTGCTGTGAGGTGGTCCTGCTACCCACTGTGCCACCGTGACATCCTCTGATGTAACGTGTGATGTAATTTAAACTGAAACATGAAAAAAATCAATGCCCGCATGTTCCATTGTGCAAAAAAAAAAAGTATATCTACTTAATTTCTTTCAAAACATGATCAGGATGGCCGAGTGGTTAAGGCGTTGGACTTAAGATCCAATGGACAAATGTCCTCGTGGGTTCAAACCCCACTCCTGGTAGCTAATCTGTGGCTTGAATTTTTTTTATTCGCCATTAGAGCCAGAAGCACAGTTCCCAAAGTAAAACTGAAATCAGATAAATTTTCTTTCACAATGTTTTTGGTTCCTTTTCTGAACTTTAAACACCTTTGAACCTATGGTGAGTAATAAACAACAAGTTTCATTTATGGGTTATATAACCCTTAAAGTGCAATCTAAAAGAGATATCTTAACTTTGACTACAGGATATGGTTAAAGACTTTGTTAGAATGGTTGAACCTCCTCCTTATACTAATGTCAAGTCCATCTGAAATTTGATGAGGCGTTATGTTTTATCATATAGAAAAGAGAAGAAAGCAGATACTTGAAAACATTTGAGAAGCCTTTAGTTTGACTGCAATTGTTTAAGAATGAGCTGAATTAGATAAAAAACAACCAGGATGGCCGAGCGGTTAAGGCGTTGGTCTCAAGAACCAATGGATGAATGTCCTCGTGGGTTCAAATCCCACTCCTGGTAATAAATGTTTTTATTTGTTGTTGTACAAATTTGTTAATAAATCATAAAAGTAATAAATCTAGAAATTAGTTAAAAGTGCCGGACTGACGACGAAAGGGCAATGCCATTCACACATAAACCGTCAGAATGACTTCCTCATAAATTTCACATCCTCAAACAAGAAGAATGTCATGCGCAAATTTGCAGGAGGACATGTTCATTGTGTTTTTTAATTAGTTCTATTCAGAGCAAAATATGAATGATATATCTGCGTCTTTCATCTTTATCTCAAAGCCGATCACTTTCTGCAGACGTCCAAATGCAGCCGGTAGAGCGGCTACACCCATCAATATCTTATCTCACAATGTTCTTATATCCAAAGGCCACTGTTGCAGGCCTGTCCCTGGAGTAAGGTGACATTTTTCTGCTGTAAATGCCAGCATTTGCATCACCCACAATCCTGCTTACATTCCGGTTCACTGGAGAATGGTTTGTTCACCAGCACAACATGCAGCCTAAATGTGGGTGTTGTTTACAGATGAACTCAAGCTGTTCCAGTGCAGGATGACTCTGTGCAGACTCACCAAAAGTTCTGCATAATAACCCGCCATGTGGTGAATTATGCATCTCTCAAAATCTGCTTTCAGAAGTAATAATGTCATTTAATTGAAGATGTTTTTGGCAAATCCACCGCCATATGAGCTGGCTCCATTAGGTGAGACTATTTGGGAGGTTCCAGCATACCGTGACCCAAATCGGAGTCCAAACACAGATGAATATCCCCATCCTCTGATGTCTGAGAGGAATGCCAGATATGCTGGTCAATGCTGTGATGCACTGAAGATCAGGATCAACTTTCACCATGCGGGACTTCTTCAGTGCGTGCTTTTGACAGATTCTCTTAGGATAAGAGCTTACTAGGGTGGTTTCGGATAGAAAAACAACAAACTGACAGGGCAATCAGTGATGCGAATGGTGTGCTGACTGAGCTTGTAAATTAATAAAGGAATGCAGCCTCAGAGACGGACAGAGTGACAGGGGGCTGAAGCCTTTCTATTATGTTTGGTTGAGGGTGCTGAAATTGCTTTTGCACTGTATAATGATGCTGGTTTACTAGTGATTCAACTGAATGGTTTTCTGAAGTGTAAAGATGAGACGAGCGCAAGCAGCATACTCACAAAACAAGTAGCAATAAAAGATACAACATTAGAGGAGGAAAAAAGCAAAAATATAGCTAACGCATGACCAGGATGGCTGTGTGGTTAAGCCGTTGGACTTAAGATCCAATGGACACACGTCCTCATGGGTTCATACCCTACTCCTGGTTGCAAGCTATTAGCTTCACATTCAGAGAACTAGCTTTTATGAATAATTGAAGTAATGAATGCATTTAAACACAGAACCTTTAGTATGTTCATATTTACAGTCTTTTCAACTTTATAAACGAAGCCCCTAAAAGATTCTGGGGCATCTAACCATCCTGTATGGATGGATGGATGGATGGATGTACAAATATAGGAATGGATTGATTGATTGATTGATTGATTGACTGACTGACTGACTGACTGACTGATTGATTGATTGATTGATTGATTTATTGATTGATTGATTGATTGATTGATTGATTGATTGATTGATTGATT
>CAIGQZ010034910.1:12317229-12329206 GCA_903798205.1 Danio tinwini
GATTGATTGATTGATTGATTGATTGATTGATTGATTGATTGATTGATCGATAGTAAGAAGTCCAGTCAGGTCAGATAAAAATGAGTGGTGAGTGGGGGGGCTAAACTTTTTCTTATGAAGGGTCAATTCCAAGCTTGATTGAGAGCGGTGGGCTGAAAGTAAATATAGCAAACTGTATCACATGAAGTTGACATGGGTAATTTTCTAATTTATTTCCTAATATTTAAAAATACTTAGAAAAAGATTGTTTGTTGTATGCGTTAATGTATTAAAAAAATTTATGTATATTATTTTCACAAACTTATTACAGTAAAACCATTAACAAATTCAGTTTATAAAACAATAGCAGTGTTTCCTCTAGGATGTTTTTTCCAGCTGTGGCGGCAGGCCTTTTACACAGATCTACAAACTACCTAAGGCGTTATTTCAATGACAAATGTCGTAAGCGCTGTATTATAAGTCAATATTGCATTCATGTAATACGAGCAAGCAAATCTCTTTGCTTGTGCACCGATTTCCTCTGTGCACAAAACATCTTGAACACCCTCAAATATACGCTGCTCAAGCACAGATGTCCTCGTGCACTCTTCAACAAACACTGCTGAAGTGAGATTTAGGGCGTTTATGTAAAATGTCTCAACATTTGTTAGATTTGCTATGAATATTGATGAATGTCTCCAACAGACCTACAGAATAGCATTAATGCGTCCTGAAGTAAAGTGAAATGACCATAAACTCCAGCAAGATAAAGTCATTGTATGCAGAGCCATAGACCTTTATCTATAAAGTATAATTAGGGAAACTGTGTTCATCATAACTGAAAGCTACATCATGTTTGCTGGCCTCTCGCATCTGTCAGTCAGTCAGTTAGTCAGTCAGTCAGCATATAACCTTAAAGGGTTAAACAAATAACGCACAGCACTACTACAATTACAGAAAAGTTCACTCTGTTATAATTCACTTACCTTTTAATACGTTTTGGTGCAATTATAACCCGCTATAAAAAATAAAAAAAAATGACTGAATGTTTTAAATGAAAAGTTGTAATGTAGTCGTGGCAGGATAAATTTTGGTGTGGCGCCCCGCCAGGGAAGACTGAATGTAGCGGAAACCATGAATGGAGTTCAATGCCCAATACACTACTCATGCTGAACCTGCATTTGCCTTGATTTGCACGCTGATGTCTTCTGCTTTGTCCCCTATTTATTAAGTGACAGTATGTACATTTTTTATAAATCAGATTTAATTAAAACATTTAATTTCAGATTGCTTATTTTTTGTAGCTCAACAATAAAAGAAACAAACAAGAGGGTACATTAAAATAGAGATGAAAATCTTTGTTAAAGGCATTCCCCAACCTTTCCCAGTCATTTTCCCTCTGGCGGGCCAAATCAAAGGATACAAAGGGCCAACTTTGGCCTGCGACCCTTGGTTTGGGCCTCTCTGGTCTAGATTCACCTGCAGCAGAACAATTTCACCTGTGATATCTGCATGCATTCTGCAGGCAACACTCATGCGCATCCGCCCCATATGTTCTCACCTGCTGCCAAAGCAAAGATCTGATGCCTACATTTCTAAGCCAGCAACTACTTGTGTCACAAAATAGCTGCATTGTCCATTCTACCACAGAACATGCAGATGATTGAAACTTCATTTCTTTCTGAATAACATGATATATAATAACACATATATTTTTGTTTATATTTATATAATAATACATTTATATTTAGACCAGGTGTCCTTTTATCACATTCAGGAGACATTTGATATTACAGGAAGTATTCCACATCAAAAGATGTATTGTGCAAATTCTGTAAAAACCAGCTGTAAGCAGTACCTTTTGAAGGTATTTTTGTGACTGAATGTAAACCGATATTAGTAACAGGAGTAAACAAGGTCATTTTCTCATGTTATCAAGTTAAAATATGTCTTTTGTGCCTCACTTCTGCTTATTTGATTATCATATCCTTGGGCCTTTGCTCTCAGTTAATGAGCTCACCTTTGAGCTATGAGCAAGATACAAATGAAAGTAAATGCCACCACATGCTCAGATGATTCAGCCTGAACTCCCCAGTCCTATCTCACCAGAACTCACAAGGCAGTGAAAAAGACTAATTAAGGCTCCGTGTCTCTCAGGTAGGAATCTGTGTCTCTCGGGTTGTTTTAGTAACTTGCTAAACTTGCATAAACAACCAGGATGGCCGAGTGGTTAAGGCGTTGGACTTAAGATCCAATGGACAAATGTCCTCGTGGGTTCGAACCCCACTCCTGGTAGCTAGAGAACAGTTCAAAATTTACAATATTATCTTCAATGTTAATAATTGTAACGTTGGAGGGAAAACGATTTAAAACTAAAGCAACAATTTTTCAACATTAAATTCATGTAAAAAAGTTATTTATCTCAAAAAAAAAAAAAAAAAAATCAGACTGCTACATTCATTTCCAAGAGGCAAATCCAACCATTAAAATGCAAGTTTAGACTTGAACCCAAGTCCTGCAGATTTTGATTCAACCTTAATCAAACACACTTGAACAAGGTCTGTGCAGAGTGCATTCCAAATAGAATCTATTGCCCACAAAGCCCACTTTGTAGTGAAAACTAACATGGCTGCTATTTTGAATGCTGTCATTAGGCTGTCGTTCCAAACTGAAGTACTCAAAACTGGCCACTTTGAAGATCCCTTCGAATAAAGGATTTGAGAAGGGTCTGGCTGCAGATATGCACTTGCACTTTCAGGCTTGCACCCTCAGGCACCCACGCTTTCTCTGCAAGTGACATCACTTACAATCAACACATGCACTCTCCTGTCACATTACTTGCAATCTACATAAATAAAGTAAGTTTCCAGTTCGTTTGCGTTGCCAGTGATGACGTTGTCAAATACTTAAGTTGTATACTATACCATGACAGATCCCCCACCCCCTGAAAAGCAGTTTGGGTATTCTTATGATTATAATGCTTTAAAGTAAATTTACCAAAGCAGGCTACTATTAACATTTATACCAGCAAAGCTTATTATTTATCTATATGAACTATCAGGTCTAAATAGACACACAAAGTATTCTTCCACAGTTATGAATAAAAAAAACACCAGGCTAATGCAAACTTGAAATTTAGTTTTTATTTTAAGCATTTCAAGGAGTTGTAGTATTACAACTAACGGATACACATTATGAATTTACAGCAATGATTCTTGAACGACTTGGGAAACTATTCTTTATTTAGCAGGTCCCAGGACGATTGCAAACAATAATGCAAATGTCAATGCAAGTGACGTGACAGGAGAGTCCAGGACTCATTTACATGAAAGTCCTTAACCAAAAAATCCCCTAGTTTCAAGGTTAAGGATACCCTTAGAAAAAGTTGGGTTGCTAGAACAATAAAAAAAAAAAAAAGATTAACTTAAGAAACTTAAGGCTGCTATTAAGTATTTCCCGTTAGTCCTTGCTAACAATTTCCTCTTAAAACATTTACGGGACCTATTCAGCTCCCTTAAATGAACAAATTCAACAAACTCAAAATGCAAGAATTCTTATCTGAATAAAAATGTTTTAGATAAAAGACTCAGAACTGTAGATAAATAATTTTATAAAACCATTTCACAAATAAACTAATATATGCGTGTCTGCGCAGGAGTGCATCCATAGGAAATCGCAGTTTCAGTGTAGATTTAAAAGTCTCTACACGATTCCAGCTCATTTTTATTGGTCCTTTAAACATGTCGAGATCGACTCAATAAGGGAATGGCTTGACT
Source organism: Danio tinwini (assembly GCA_903798205.1). NCBI lineage: Eukaryota > Metazoa > Chordata > Actinopteri > Cypriniformes > Danionidae > Danio > Danio tinwini. The sequence continues at coordinate 12,320,985 of CAIGQZ010034910.1, forward strand.
TGCTTAATGGAAAGAAAATGACACAGATGATGTGTACTGCAGAGCTGTTTCAAGGCAAGCATTTGTGGTTCGTTGCGATCTGTTTACGTAACTAAAGCAATTGTGGCGCCCATCGCCGTATGTTGCCAGTAACTACAGTGAAACGCTTAGAAAAACAGCACTTAGGTAAGCGTGACAGATAAGAAGTTTGTTGCAACGCTCTTAATGAAATACCTTACCTCAGGGATTTCTCCCTCTCAGGGACACTCTTAAGTTAAATTTCTGAAGGACTTTCGTGCAAGCGGGCACAGGTGTTGAATGTAAATTACGTTACCTGCAGAGAAAGTACGGTTGCCTAAGAGTTCAAGTCCAAGAGTGCATGCCTGAAGGTACAAGTGCAAATCTGCAGCCAGACTCTATTGAAGGATTTCGAAGGCTACAACTAATAGACATTTCAAGCCACCATGATCCTTTGCCCAAGGAGTGATTGTTGTTGCACACTACATTCTGTTTGGGTATTCTATAAGGGCTAATCCCTATGTCCTAAACCTCTTTAAAGCTGTCATTCTAGAGGGTAAACCCTTAAAAGGAAAAAGGGTATATACAGAGATGACCACTTCCAAATTAAACACAGTGCAGTGCTTCCAAAAACTGGAAAATGCTGCCTTTGAAAGATGCATTTAAAGGTAGAAAGCATCAAGGTACTATCTAAATTCTAATCGAGCTTTAATTCTTGTCTCCTGAGAAACCTTCATCTGATATGTACTATTTAGATCATGCATTGCCTTTGATATCCCACAATCCTGTGTGCTCCATCTCTGACAGTTGAGCTAAAAAATAAAGATGACATATAGAAGCTTCACTTTGATGTCATTTTGTGTGTAAATGTAAGCTTTTGACCAACTTTTCTACTTTTGATGTCTAGCAAGAAGTTAGTATTGTAGTATGCAACTATTCCCTTAGGTATCACAAAAGTGCCTTCATGCACAAACGCTGCCCCCAAAGTCACTGGTGTGTCTCCCCGGGAATAAAACAAGCTTACCCCTGCAGTAAAAGCAACATAAAACAACCATGTTGACAGAGTGGTTAAGGTGTAAGAGTTAAAAGTGTCCATTGCTTGTACCCTTTTATCCTTCATTATCCTTCCATCTGTCGTGCCCTTTGATTGAGTTAGTTATAAACAGAGGTCTTAGCCAGCTCCAAATGGGAAGGTTATCTCCGAATGGGTGGGACTTGAATTTCAAGAATATACTTATCCTGGGGCTTTAGATTGATTGATTTAGATAACACAGGGTCCAACCTACTGTGTTTTATTCAAATCTACACCCACCCCAACCCTAAACCTACCTCTTACAGTAACCTACACCTATCGTCTTCAGTAATGCAAAAACAGTATTTAATGTTGTACAGCATCACAAAAATTATATTAATATGCACAGGCTCGGTAGCCACAGCTGTAAATCCTTCTAGCCTTAACCCATCCTCCAAGTAAGTGTTCCAACCTATTTGCTGCTTAAGTCTCGCCCACTTGGAGGTGTTTCAACCTACTTGCGTTGTAAGTCCATCCCACTTGCAAGTGTTTCAACGTACTTGCACTGTAAGTCCCTCCCACTTGGAGGTGTTCCAACCTACTTGCTGCTTAAGTCCCTCCCAATTGGAGGTGTTCAACTCTACTTGAAGCATAAGTCCCTCCTGCTTGGAAGTCTCCAGGCTGTAGCCATATATTTTTGCTTTGATGGACCAAATTACAGCAAATCAGTTTCATTCAGTTTATTTTCGGCTTAGTCCCTTTAATAATTCGGGATCACCATAGTGAAATAAACCACCAACGTATCAATCATATGTTTTACGCAGTGGATGCCCTTCCAGCCGCAACCCAAAACTGGGAAACAGTCAAATACTACAACCAATTAGCAAACCGCAAACTCCTCACAGAAATGCCAACTGACCCAGACAGGGCTCGAACCAGTGACCTTCTTGCAGAGAGCCGATCATGCTACCCATTGTGCCAGCATGACACCCGTAAATCAGTTTGTAACAACCAATCAATAAGATTGCAATGCTCTTTCCTAATTTGGAAGACCCAGTAGAAGCTGAACTAACCAGCGAGGAATAGTAAATGAACTAAACACAGACCATAAAGTTATATTATGACAGGTCATACCTTGCCCATGCCAGGGGTGTCCTTGACTTTGTTGACTGCTCGTAAGAGGCAGGGTGGAGCAGGGGGTGGAGACACCTGCAGGATGCCACTGAAGTTGGTGGGGAAGAGGGGAGGATCACATGCCACAGGGGGAGCAGGTCGCTGCTTCTTCTTCTTGGAAGACAGATTCAATTTCTGGGCAGCCCTGAGGAAACACAAGCAAAGTAAAAACTAGAACAGATGTGTGTAAATGCATGTGTTTGCTCAGGACAAGTGTTTTGTATTTTAGGTTTAAATGCAGACTGAATAGTTCAGATGTAGCAATGTAGACTAAAACAGATTTTAGGAGCAATCAAGCAAAGCAGTACGGTTTTTGTTGTTCAGTAATTTAAAACAATACTGCCTACAACTATGTGTACACCTATTTATTGTACATATCGCCGTCAACATTGCCAATTTAACATTGTCTTTGTGGGGTTTTTTTGTTTTTTTGGGGGGGAGTATGTTGTTGTATGTTGTTGTATTTTGCACTGTCTGTATTTTGCACTGTCTGGAGCCAGCACCTAAGCTATTCACTCATCATAGCACACGTGCTGCTGATGGTGACAATAAAAGTGATTTGAATTTTTCAGTGTCTATCTTAAAACAGACTGATGAAGATTTGTGAATTGTTAAATGCCTTTTATGTCATTACATGTCACAGCCAATTAGCAAAGAAAACAGATATCAGATATATTCAATGCCACAACAAAAAACATTTCTGGAAATCCTTAACTGCTTATTGCTCATAGAGGGCAGATGGATCTGTACTAACTCAGAAACTCTTTCAAATACCCCAGGATGGCTGAGAGGTGAAGGTGTTGGACTTATGATTGAATGCATGTATGTCCTAATGAGTTTGAACTTCACTCGTGGTAGCAAAATGTTCTTTTGAAATTTAGCCTAAATAAATATAACGTTGCAGAAAAAATGAGTTTTATCATTTTATAGATAGTACACTGGATGAGACTAAGTTTAAATGCTCCAAAGCAAGAGTTTCATTGCTAAACTCTCAGAAATAAAAGTACAGAAGCTGTCTCTGGGGCAGTACCTTTTCAAAAGGTACATAATTGTACCTGAAGGGTCCATAATAGTACCTGAAAGGTACTTTTTAGGTACATTTGGGTACTAATATGCACCTTTGAGGTACCATTGTTGACTCTTTGGGTACAAATATGTACCTTTTGAAAAGGTACTGCCCCAGAGACAGCTTCTGTACCTTTATTTCTGAGAGTGTACAATGGTATCAATGGTATCTGCTCTGCTTTGTCGACACAGCTCTCGTTACAGCTTTAGAAGTAAAAGTTGAAGATGCACTCTTCTGTATCATCATTCACCTTGCCTCCGTATGTGCTTTTGTATGTGTACTGTTTGTGTGTACATTAAAAACTTGACCTGGATAAACCAATAAATGCATAGTGACCAGGATGGCCGAGTGGTTAAGGTGTTGGACTTAAGATCCAATGGACAATTGTCCTCCTGGGTTCAAACCCCGCTCATGGTAACATACTGTTATGCTTCATTTTCTACTATCTGCTTTTCTGCACACAGTTTTCAAAGTAAATCATCTCTTCTTTTTTATCAATCCCCTTGCCTATGTGCTCTCAAACCCCACTCATGTTACCGCCGCCCCGTAAGCAAATAAGTTGCAAGCTATTAATATTAGCTAACAAATTAGCTGTCTAAACATTTGGTTCATCAATAACAACACCTGAAATTAAAGTCAAGTGCAAATGAGACCTTAATTACAACAAGCACAATTAAAACTATACTGGGATGTCTTCCTGGAAAGCCACTCTCCTATTGAAAATACCAATAAGGTACCATCATTCTCCTTGTATGTGCTTTTGTATGTGCACTGTTCGTGAGTACATAAAATACTGGAGCTGGATAGATTCAAATAAAATCATAGACCAGGATGACCGAGTGGTTAAGGTGTTGGACTTAAGATCCAATGGACAAATGTCCTCGTGGGTTCAAACCCCACTCCTGGTAACAGTTTATGTTTTTTGTGGAATAAACCATAGCTTGCCCCCACATCATGAGTTGTTGCAATTCAAACGTTGGGTGCTGTCAGCTTAAGTTCATTGATGTGAAATTATCAAGCCAAGTCATTAAAGCAGTGGCTAATCTGAACAAATAACCTGGTTATAAATTATTTTCAACATTCTGCTTTTCTGCACACAGCTTTCAATGTAAACTCAAAGGCAAATGCACTCTTCTGTAGCATCATTCACCTTGTCTATGTGCTCTCAAACTCCACTCATGTTAAAGAAATATTAACTTAAACATTCAGAATTTTAATCTTATAAAATAGATAGTTTTTACATTGGAAAACAGGAAATGCATAACAAAATCAGTCCCAGGATGGCCAAGTGGTGTTGGACTTAAGATCCAATAGATAAAAGTCCTTGTGGGTTCAAGCCCCGATGCTCCTTAAAACTTTTGAAAATTAGCCCTAATAAGTTAAGACACTTAAAATGCAACAGAAAAAAACAGATTCCTCTTGGGTTCAAACCCCTCTCCTGGTAAGCAAATTTTCAAGCTATTAATGGCAGTTAACAAATTAGCTGTGGAAGAAGATTATCTGTCTAAACATTTGATTCATCAATTAATAAGTTGTACTTCAACACCTGAAATCAAAATCAAGTGCAAAATGAGACCTTAATTACACAAGTAAAACTATACTGGGATCTTCCTGGAAAGCCACTCTCCTATTGAAAATACTAATAGAGTATCATCATTCACCTTGCCTATGTATGTGCTTTTGTATGTGCACTGTTTGTGTGTACATAAAATACTGGACCTGGATAGATAAACACAAAAACAGAAACCAGGATGGCTGAGTTGTTAAGGCGTTAAACTTAAGATCCAATAGACAAATGTCCTCGTGGATTCGAACCCCACTCCTGGTAACCTAATATTGCCTGAAGAATTTTTTTACTTAGCCCTAATAAGTTTATAATAAGGAAAATAAAATGCTTCTAATAAGTAAATACAACACTGGTGGAAAAACAAGGGAAACATCAGAACATTCTGGGAGAGTGGTTAAGACACTTAAAATTCATAGGATGAATTCCTCTTGGGTTCAAACCCCTCTCCTGGTAGGCAAATTAGATTCTAGCTATTAATTGCAGATAACAAACTAGCTGTGCAAGAAGATTATCAGTATAAACATTTGGTCCATCAATTAATGAGTTGTACTTCAACACTTGAAATCAAAGTCAAGTGCAAACAAGACCTTAATTACAACAAAAACAACCAACAGTCTATACTAGGATGTTCAATCTTCCTGGAAAACCACTCTCCTATTGAAAAAAACAACAATTTGAGGTCTGGAAACTTCCAGGTAAGTGTATTGAAATGTGTTAAAGCCAAACTCTGACAGACGTTGGCTCTGCAGGAGCAGGTCTGGACACCCCTGGACTATACAAAATGTCCAAATGTGAAAACTTGATTATAACTTTCTACTTCAGCCGTCTGTGTTTTTATTGACCGCCTATTCTCCTAAACCTCACCAGTGTGAGTCCAAATTTGATCTCAGAACTCAATGCATCAGGAAATCACATGCACGGCAGCAGCGAAAGTAAATGAGCTGATTCAATTTAATTCATCTTTATTTCTATAGCGCTTTTACAATGTAGATTGTGTCAAAGCAGCTTAACATAGAAGATTATGGTAAACTGAAACTGTGTCAGTCCAGTTTTCAGAGTTTAAGTTCAGTTTAGTTCAGTTCAGTGTGGTTTGATCCACCTTCAGAAAATCCCAAAGACGTCAGGTGAATCCGTGTATATTTAGAACTTGAAGAAATATCGAGAATGGCTTTAACTGGAGAGCGCGAGCACAGTGAGGGTCGATTGATTCTAACCGCAGTCTCACAGCCTGTTACAGACTGTTTCAATTGGCTCTTAGAAGAGTATTGATTAATCAGTCCAGCACTTTCACCTGACCAAACATATCTGTGCGGAGGCTTATCTCAGTCTCATTTAGACTCCCAATGGAATCGGGGTCAGACGATAGAGGCTGAAATTGCAGTTTACAAAAAAGAGAAACACCTCAAGCGGTCAAATAGGAAAACACATTAAGGATTTTCGAGCAGTAATAAAGAATGCTGTAATCTGTAATGTAGCACGGGGCATATTTTTTGTATTCATATTTTTATACACATAAAGTAGTGCTTGTTATAAATGATGTAACTTTGAATTTCATTATTTTGTAAAAATAATAATAATAATATTAATAATAATTAAATGCCCTCATAATCTTTAATCTAACACCTTCCCTCCCCAACAAAATGACTTTTGTTCACTTCTGATCAAATGAAGAGTCTTTAGAGCAAGGCTATCAGTGCGAGTCTTGTTTCTGGCCTTCTTGAGAGGCAGTGGTTCGAATAAAGGTATGATTCCTTTTGTAAAATTTAGCTCCTCGTTCTTGTCATCATTGGGCATCTGAAAACATTCTGCACCAGAGGGAGACAATGATGATGGGACAGTAATTGTCCACAGCTGCAAACTGGCATTAAAACATTCCTCCATTTTCTTAACAATGTCCATCTTCCAGTGATCCAATTAGTTCACAAAGGACAAAATCATGCACCAGTCTATATTTTTTGTCTCATTTCAGAAACCATGGATGCATGTCAAGATAGAGGAAATTTTTTTTACAGTTTTTCTCTGTCGCTTTGGTGCATTTCTCACAACACTATTTACATTTGCACAACAGTTAATGCATTTCTCAAAACAATAAGTAATTTGTGCACATCATAGTAGCAGTTTCTCATCCCTTCCAACAAACTGCAAATGCTTTTGGACATGCATCAATTGCTTTCATACAACTCTCTGCTGTTTATAACATTATCATTTGCTTATGTCATGTCAGTCAAAATGAACTAAACTTGTGGATGCTAAATAGTCATTCCATATAAAACTAATAGTCCTCATTTCATTACTTGAGTCATTACATACAAAAATGTTGAACTAGTAGTCAAAATCTGTCAAGATCGTTTTATTTAAAAACTTTAAATCTATTTTTTTCTAAAAAAAGTCTTCTAAATTCAACAATTTGATGAATGATTTACAGACCTGTGTATGTTGTAGATTCAGCTCCAATGTGTGTTGCAATATTGTATACAGTTGTGTATGTTTCACATTTTTACTGCATTAGCTCTTTACAATTTTTATTTATTCACAGCATTGTGCAAAAGAATACATACACCCTTATTCACAACAAACATAAACTTCCTTTGGGTAGAGCTGTGCACAACTGTAAACAAATGTGAAACATACATATTCAGTGTCTTGACTCAGATACCTCACTAAATGCAGTGATGTCTAACTTTACTGTAGTTTTCAAATGGCTGTGCAAATAGTATATAGTGTGTCTGGAGCATTTTCAGGACGTGTCACCAAAATCAGACTTTTTTGCATTGAAAAAATGTACAGAGTAAAGTGTCAATGAAAAAAACATGACAAAACCCTTTGACTATCTTGTTCATAAACAATGGTGTCAAGACTTTTCATTTTGATGACACTGACACTTTCATTGACACGAATACTTGCTTTTGAGGCATGAGCTCTCCATTTTGAGCAAGTGACACGCTTTTGCAGGTTATCCACTAGGTTTTGCAGTTTGTACTTATTGTTCTGAGAAATGCACCAAAGTGACTGAGGAAAAACTTTAACTTCCGTTTCTTGCCACCTTAAAGAAATGAAAGTTTTCAGACCCTAATGCATTCATTTGTTTCATTACATCAATATTTAGGTTGTGATATGTAAAAAAAATATGATTGCTTGCCTCTAAAGATCGGATGGATGGATGGATGGATGGATGGATGGATGGATGGATGGATGGAAGGATGGATGGATGGATGGATGGATGGATGGATGGATGGATGGATGGATGGATGGATGGATGGATGGATGGATGGATGGATGGATGGATAGATAGATAGATAGATAGATAGATAGATAGATAGATAGATAGATAGATAGATAGATAGATAGATAGATAGATAGATAGATAGATAGATAGATAGATAGATAGATAGATAGATAGATAGATA
>CAIGQZ010034910.1:12353914-12364071 GCA_903798205.1 Danio tinwini
AAATAAATAAATAAATAAATAAATAAATAAATAAATAAATAAATAAAAAGAGTGTCTGAACAACATTTTTAAAATGTAATTAAAAGATCATTATAAAGTATAGCTGTATATTGAAGAATTTTCAACAAGCACTATAGACTATGTAATAATTTGATATTAAGGAGATTGAGTGGCTAGACATCCTTTCCAATACAGGTAAAAATATAAGAGAAGTTAGAGGAAAGTTCATTCAGTACAAAATAATACATAGCTACTACTACACACCATCCAGACTCTATAGGATGGGACTAGCTGGAAATAATCAGTGTTGGAAATGAAATAAAGAAGAGGGTACGTATTTACACATGAGCTGGGAATGTTGTCTACTTTACCCATTCTGGTGTAAAACTTTAAGAATAATGGAGGAGTGGCTAGGCTGTGAGTTACCTGTAGAGCCACGGCTATGCCTTCTGGGTGACAAACTAGTGATACCTAATATAGGTAAAAATTCCTTTATTCTTCTCAAGATTGGATGCATTACAGCTGCCAGGATGATAATTTGTAATTAGAAGTGTCCCAGAAATAAAAGAGTGGATTAATGGGATGATTGAAATTGCATCGTACGAGTGTATGCCGGGGAAATTGAACAATGAGGGAGAAGTACATAGAAAACGGGATAATCTCTGGCAACATCTAAAATTAGGATAAATGAGTATGTACTTGCAAAGGTACCACTACCAAAATTTTCATATATGTTTACTATATGTTGTTTTTCTTAGTTAAATTTTCTTGGTGTGACAGACGGCTGAATATGTAACATGTATCATATGTATGTGTAGTGTGAAGTGTGTTCTTTGTTCTTGGCTATTGAACAATAAAAAAAAGTTGAATTATAAAAAACAAGCACTATAGACGAACAATGAAATTCAAGAACTTACTACGTATTTAAAATATCACACAAAATGTAATTAAATATACAGGTAGTGTTGCCAATTGTAAGATAAGCATGATACATGTAATACATGTGTATATTTCATAAACAGTAAACAGGGAGTGCAGAATTATTAGGCAAATGCTGTATAGGCTCGAAAGTCACTACCAATTAAGCATATTAGGTGATGTGCATCTCTGTAATGAGAAGGGGTGTGGTCTAATGACATCAACACCCTATATCAGGTGTGCATAATTATTAGGCAACTTCCTGTCCTTTGGCAAAATTGGGTCAAAAGAAGGACTTGACAGGCTTCGAAAAGTCAAAAATAGTGAGATATCTTGCAGAGGGATGCAGCACTCTTAAAATTGTCAAGCTTCTGAAGCGTGATCATCGAAAAATCAAGTGTTTCATTCAAAATAGTCAACAGGGTCGCAAGAAGCGTGTGGAAAAACAAAGGTGCAAAATAACTGCCCATGAACTGAGAAAAGTCAAGCGTGCAGCTGCCAAGATGCCACTTGCCACCAGTTTTGCCATATTTCAGAGCTGCAACATCACTGGAGTGCCCAAAAGCACAAGGTGTGCAATACTCAGAGACATGGCCAAGGAAGGAAAGGCTGAAAAACGACCACCACTGAACAAGACACAAGCTGAAACGTCAAGACTGGGCCAAGAAATATTTCAAGACTGATTTTTCTAAGGTTTTATGGACTGATGAAATGAGAGTAAGTCTTGATGGGCCAGATGGATGGGCCCGTGCCTGGATCGGTAAAGGACAGAGAGCTCCGACTCAGATGCCAGCAAGGTGGAGGTGGAGTACAATGGTTTGGCCTGGTATCATCAAAGATGAGCTTGTGGGGCCTTTTCGGGTTGAGGATGGAGTCAAGCTCAACTCCCAGTCCTACTGCCAGTTTCTGGAAGACACCTTCTTCAAGCAGTGGTACAGGAAGAAGTCTGCATCCTTCAAGAAAAACATGATTTTCATGCAGGACAATGCTCCATCACATGCGTCCAAGTACTCCACAGCATGGCTGGCAAGAAAGGGTCTAAAAGAAGAAAAACTAATGACATGGCCTCCTTGTTCACCTGATCTGAACCCCATAGAGAACCTGTGGTCCATCATCAAATGTGAGATTTACAAGAAGGGAAAACAGTACACCTCTCTGAACAGTGTCTGGGAGGCTGTGGTTGCTGCTGCACGCAATGTTGATGGTGAACAGATCAAAACACTGACAGAATCCATGGATGGCAGGCTTTTGAGTGTCCTTGCAAAGAAAGGTGGCTATATTGGTCACTGATTTGTTTTTGTTTTGTTTCTGAATGTCAGAAATGTATATTTGTGAATGTTGAGATGTTATATTGGTTTCACTGGTGAAAATAAATCATTGAAATGGGTATATATTTGTTTTTTGTTAAGTTGCCTAATAATTATGCACAGTAATAGTCACCTGCACACACAGATATCCTCCTAAAATAGCTCAAACTAAAAACAAACTAAAAACTACTTCCAAAAATATTCAGCTTTGATATTAATGAGTTTTTTGGGTTCATTGAGAACATGGTTGTTGTTCAATAATAAAATTAATCCTTAAAAATACAACTTGTCTAATAATTCTGCACTCCCTGTATGCCAAGAATATACTTTTCTTGCCTTAATGATCTCATGAATTTGAGATTATTCACAAATATATACAATAAGATGATAGTCACTTTTAACAAACCAACAAGGTTAGAATCTAATCTAATGCAGCAGCAGCAGTGGGCTGTGGAGAGGCTGTTTACAGTGCTTATAGAAAATCATCATACCCTGTTGAATATTGACTTTATTTGTCATTTAGCCTGAAACCAAAACACATTCCAAATCACTTTGCCAGTTTTTGAAATGTTTTTGTAGCCTTCTCCAAACCTGTGTCTTTCTAACACTTTATCCCAAAGGTCTTTTGAAAGCAGGGTGTACTCTAAGAAAAGGTTTTCACAGAGTATGATGATTTTCTAAAGGCACTGTAGATGGAGAAGCAGCAGGCCTGTGAGGGTGGAGGAGAAGCAGATGGATGGACAAAGATGAGAAGAACGACCTGTGCTGGAATTGAGCCATTGCTGAGATGTCAGTTTGCATGAGCGAAACCTGTGCCAACACACCTGGGAAAGCACAATCGAGTAGAGTAGACCGGAGCAGATCCAGAAATAGATTAAACTGATAAGAATATACAGGGCTTCTGAATGCTCTCAAGATCAGCTTACAGCACGGGAACCTCCTCATGGAGACTGACAAATTGGGATACCGCGAGCATATCTAAGAGTTCAGAGTTTACATCTCCACTTTAAACAACAGGATGAATGATTACTAATAGCATGTCAGATAAAGATCCGTATAGGAAGGCATGGAGACTGTGATACAAAACAGACGCAGCCAGAGCTCCAGATAAGGAGCCACTACACTGAAAGCAGGGTTTCTTACACCTTTTCCAAAGTAAAATTGAAGTAGTTTTCAAGCACTTCCAAGATGTATTTGTCTAAACTTTACAGCACTTTATGTGTGGCAAATTTAATCTTTGCATGCATATACATATACACATACATATGCATACACATACTTACAACATAGGCTCATTCTGAAAACGTACACTAGTTATGTAGCCAGAAAAACGTATGGCTGTATTTTGTCTTTAAAACGAACACTACGGGGCGGTAAGACGCTGTTCCTTTTCACGCTTACCAGCTGACCGCTTTCCCCTGTACGGATGGCTTTTACACTACTGTATTGCCAGTTTGTCTGGTGGCTTGCCATGTACAATGGCGAACTTGTGACGTGGAGTGGATATGACCACAACGACGGAGTTTGAGTTCGGCGAAGAAAGGTTCCAGAAAGCAAGTAAAACAAAAACAAAAGCAAAAAAAATTAATAAAAATCTGAAAATGTGGTAAAAATCAAGCATCCGCGAGGGCTTTTCTTTTTCTGGATTGCTTTAGAAAACACTAATGGTTGGATTTAGGGACGTGGATGTGCGGGTCAATCGATGCTTTTGAAAACACTATCGATTGGGTTTAGGGAAGGAGGAAGGTGGGCCCATCAATCGGTCAGTCAGTCAGTCAACAGCGGCCTCTGGTGTATTTACGTGAGAAGAGCAGGCGCGAATGGCACTCGCAAGATAAATTTGAGATCTCAAAAAGCATCCACAGTGGCCTCTGGCGGATTCACAAAAACAAAAAGTGTAAAGAAACGTAGCTCCTGGGACGAATATAACACTCTTCAGAAATGTTTATAGAGGTATATTTATATTATGGGGGATTCTATTTGTGCATATACATTAGATTAGTCAGTACTAAAGCCAAATCTGAAGCTCATCTAACAAAATAACTTACAACAGTCCAAAAATGAGTAACCAAAATGTATATGTTAGGGAAAAAAAAAACTGAAAAAAGCAAAAATCAAGAGAAACAAAAATATATATAAGATGTTGTTGAAATCGTGAATTTTGTACTTTTTTTTGGCAATATTTTGCATGAATTTAAATGTAATATATTTCTATTTCTAAAGATGTTTAATGACTTAAATGTTATTTTAATAAATATATGTGTTTTATTCAAATGCACCAAAACATGTGAGCTATATTCACTGAGAAATGGATACAAATATTCATTTTCAAAATGAGGTGTATTCATGTATGCTGAGCACTGTATATCAGATATCATTTGTTATTCATTCATTTTCTTTTCAGCTTAGTCTCTTTATTAATCTGGGGTCGCCACAGAGGAATGAACCATTAACGTATCCAGCATATGTTTTACGCAGCGGATGCCCTTCCAGCTGCAACCCATCACTGGTAAACATCCATACGCAGTTAATCACACACATACAAAACAGACAATTTAGCTTGCCCAATTCATCTATACCACATGTCTTTGGACTTGCGGGGGAAACTGGAGCACCCAGAGGAAACCCACACAAACACAGGGAGAACATGCAAACTCCACACAGAAATGCTAACTGACCCAGCCAAGGCTTGAACCAGCGACCTTCTTGCTGTGAGGCGATCGTGCTACTCACTGCACCACCATGACGCATGTCATTTGTTATAGTAAAGTATTTTTTAAAACAGTAAAAAAAAATGTATAGTAAAATTTGACCCCAAGCCCAGCATTGAAATACTGTCATTTACTCTTTTAACTTACATTTTAAATGTGTCATCTTTCATTTTAAATGTATGTTTTAGTTTAATGCCATGTATTGTTGACTCATGAAGTGATAATCTAATTATACTGTCTTTTTTCCACTGCTTAATCAAAAGGCACAGTCAAAAAAAAAGAAAGATTTTATTCTAAAGTTTTTTCCTTTATGCAAAAGACATAGTTAATTATTATCATTATTATTATTACCTACAGTTGAAGTCAGAATTATTAGCCCCCCGGAATTATTTCCCCCCCCCTATTTTTTTTTTGACCCGATTTTTGTTTAGCGGAGAGAAGATTTTTTCTAAACATAATTGTTTTAATAACTCATCTCTAATAACTGATTCATTTTATCTTTGCCATGATGACAGTAATGTTTTACTAGATATCTTTCAAGACACTTCTTTACAGCTTAAAATGACATTTAAAAGCTTAACTGGGTTAATTAGGTTGACTAGGCAGGTTAGGGTAACTAGGCAAGTTATTATATAGCGATGGTTTATTCTGTAGACAATTGAAAAAAAAATACATAGCTTAAAGGGGCTAATAATTTTGACCTTAAAATGTTTTTTTAAAAATTAAAAACTGCTTTTATTCTAGCCGAAATAAAACAAATAAGACTTTCTCCAGAAGAAAAAATATTATCAGACATACTGTGAAAATTCCCTTGCTCTGTTAATCATTATTCGGGAAATATAAAAAAAATAATAATTAAAAAGGGAGTTATTAATTCTGACTTCAACTGTATATAGTGTCATCAATTATTTTAAAAGCAACACAATACATTTTAAGCAGTTTCAAGTAAAAACCTTGAAAACACTACACTAAAAATGCAAGCATCTTCAAGGATTTCCAGCTTTCATACAAATCCTGTCAAAAGCTTTGTCCACTACGCAAATATTAAAAGAACTCTTCCATATGGATTGTACCATTTTAAATCTTACTTTGAGTTCAGCGGCCGAGACCAGGGATCAGGGGTCCTGCCAGAACAAACGAGAGCCACAGGAACTTGACATGGCTGAATGAAGGGGAAAGCAGAGGGGCGCTTGTTGAAAAGTCAGGCATGGTTGCGCAGGGGTGACGTTTGGCCTCATGACTTTGGAGAGCAAGGTTGATGATGAAGTCTCTCATGCGGGCAGCAGTGGGATAAGCTATTCATCGCGTGCCAACAGCAGACATCAACTCATGCGCTGGAGCTGATGGAGCCAACACAGGGTTAGTCAACCCACTTATGAAAAATGTCCTATACTGACCTTACAGAGCCAGCTTAGAGATGCCACCATACAAAGATATCAAAGGTAATGAAATAATTGCATTGTTTAAAAAAAAAAAAAGATTTAAGAAAATACTGATCATATTTTTAAAGGTGCCCGGCAGTGGATTGATTCAATATGTTAACCTGCTGGCCATCACTCAATTTTGGGGATTTACACATACCTAACTTTAAACAGTAACAGTTACTGACTCCAGTAAGCTACAAACACAAACTGGGTATCATTGGAAAGAAGACACTTTGAGCTTTACTGTGGTAAAACAGGAAGTTACATGTTAAATAATATAAAAAGTTATACATTATGAAAGTTATACATTATACACAATGAGAAAAAAATCATTGTGTTCAATATTTGTTTTTCCATATACAAACACAGGAAAACATTAATGACATCGAGTTGCCTTTTACTACAAAGACGCCTTTTACGCATGTAAGTAACATGGTAAAGCATGGTAAAACAGGTTTCTGGCAGAAATGGTGACATAAACAAATGAATAACCATCCTCTATTGTGTCGGTGGACTAAATGTGTTTGATGGGATGTTTTTCTGTGGACTCTTACCTTTCAAAATAAACCGTGATGTACAGCAATGAATGCGTGTATGTGTTGTTATTACTATGATATGTGCTCCATATCAAGCATTTTCTGTTTAACTTACACAAAATTTATCAAATACGTTCTTTATAATATTTCCATTGAAAAACAACTAGCTGCAATGGCTGCTCAAGAGTTGTAGCTTTAAACTGATGTACACTTTGTCAAGATTACTCATGTCCATTTTGATGTATTGATAAACATTGATATGTGGAAAAACAGCGCCCCAGAACATCCATCGAGGCAATGGGTAAGAGGTTAAATTGTTCTCTGATATCATTCATATTTATAACCACAGAAATTACCCCTAGAATGGCACACACATTTTTTTTACCATATTTGGAACAGTCATGAATATTAATGAGCTGAGCTTTGATGCTAAACACTTATATTCAGCAGTATACAACTTATGTACAAACATACATGGAAAATGTTACACTATACACGTTAAACTAAGAAAATAAACAGTTAAAAAAACCTTATGACTCTTTAGGGGTGCTGAATGAATGTTGTTGTCTGAAAGTGGTCTAAAAAGTTGTCTTTCATGAATTTTGCGATCTGACAATGAACTGCGATGAGATGAGATACTCCATGCCTAGCTGCATTAATTAAGATAATGCCAGCCTGAGCTCATGGGGTAAAGTAAGTATTTTACGTTTTGTTAGTTTAGTGGCTAAATCGCACAAATTCGCACAAGTTGAGTTGTATGAAAAGGTATGTTTTTAAAAAGAAGGCGTGGCACCCAACCTCGCCCCTAAACCCAAGCGCCATTGAGGGACGAGCAAATCGTCCCAAATTGTACGAATTAGATTGTACAAATTCATACAAATTAGCCACTAACTCAAAAAGTTATGAATTGCCGTGAAATTGTGTTAATAATGCCAGTGTCGTTTTCAAAATAAGAGTCCCACATACAAAGTAAGTATAATGCACGCTTAGATAAAAGGATATCATTTGTAAATAAAGCATTAATGCTATTAGATGACTTCATTACTCAAGAAATTTTATTCATTTATTTTATTGATTCAGAAATAAAACGCGTGCCTACTTTAACAACCAAGACACTCTATCATTCACTCACCAGTTCTTTCCAAGCACTGATTTGTTCCGAAAGAAATCCTTTATAGGGTATCTGCAGAGCTTGCGTTTCTTCCTATACTGATAAGCTTTCTGCGAACGGTTAATGTGACTTTTTTCATTTTATTTGGTTCCTTATACAGCATCGATGTTGTAATGTAATTAAAATACAATCAGTTAAATAGACGTTGGCATTTATTTAGTTGCTTAAGCGTAAAATGAGATTAAAAAAAAGCTGTTTACATGCACGTGTCCATCAGGATTAGCAGGATAGCGAAGAAGCTCCATTGAATATACTGCAAAAATGTCATTTACTGCAGTGCTTCTTGTACAACCTGAGACCCACTTTATATCGGATATCACTCAACCAGTGGAGATGGTTTTTAAAGAAAACAGACCTTAAATACGCCAATTTTGTAATGGCATACAGTTCACCGGAAGCGCTTGACCCAGGTTACTGACAAATTAAGAGCATACTTCCGCATATACCCTAATGAGTATGTTAATAAATCATTTGCTTAACTGATTTGCTCAAAGTACTGATTCATACATAAAACTGTTGTGAATGAGTAATTCAATTCAATTTAAGTTTATTTGAATAGCTCTTTTCACAATAACTATTGTTTTAAAGCAGCTTTACAAAAGGTGCACATTATTGCACTACAATCAAAATCGCAACAGTTTAGGTTATCAGTTACCATAATTTTGTTAGTTACTAATAATTGAACTAATTAACTAGTAACTAATAGCTTTTAACAGTTAAAGTTATTATATATATAAACATAGTTAACCTGCCGTTATATAGCATATGTGTTGTCCAAGTGCACGTTATTAATGAAGTGTATTTGTGTATTAAGTGTACGTGTTGCCCTCGAAGTCTTCAATGGTTGGCCTCATCTCTTCACAGGTCTTGATTGTTGATTCAGTAACTGGAATTGTATCTAAATGATTCAAAAACTATTTCATTTGCTCATTCAAGCTCTTTAAAAACATGGATTCATTCCAAATTATATTCAACTGATTATCTCCATGAGTGAGTCACTGAATCAGTCACTCAACCTTTTCACTCAATTCACTCAACATGAGTGTGAGTGATTGAATCATTTGCTCAACTGATTCATTCAAAAACACAAAAGCACTAGGTCGTTCACTAAATTAATTAATTCAAAAACATTCATTAATTCAGGAATTAAACCTTCATGGCAGATTCTTGGAGTCATTTGCTCGACTGATTAATTTAAAAGCAAATATTAAATCATTACACCTCAAGAGATGTGCATTTGAGACATCAATAAAGCAACTGTGTTGCAATATTGTGTAATAAATACAAGTTCCTCAATATGAACATCACATTTAAGTGTAAACTATATATCTGCTGCACAAATCAAAAGAACAGCAGGATCTGTTTCTTGCTTTCTGCTGTATAAATTATAGCTGTGCGCATGAGTTTGACAGCCCTGCCACATCTTTAACTGAACGCATCCGGATGGTCAGGTCACGACACCTGTCCCATAAAGCACAGCACTCTCCAGTGAAGGCATGTTACGACGTCTGTAAATTTTCAGGTGCGAATATGGAGTGAGGACAGGGTAAAGCACAAGGGGTGTGACACGGTCCTGCTTCAAACAAAGAGAAAAATGTGTGCCAGGTGTACACATACACACACACTTTGGCAGGATAGTCTTTAGCTGTCAAACAACAGGCCGAGACACATATATACACAAAAGAGGGCTGTCCTTCATGTAAACCCACACCTTCTTGTGAAATTTACAGCCTTCTTTTTTTACTGCCGAAGGATAGCTGACATTGTGAGCTACATGAGGGCACGACGATTATAAATCACGCGGCACACTCTCTCCTGCTCTTTTTAGCACAATGAAAGAGGAAAATGAGCAGCAGAAAAACGCAGAATCAATAGCAGCACAGGAAGTGTGGGAGTTTTACATTTAATATGGTATCAATTATGTAATCTAGGGTCTATTACAGGGATTTACAACTGGTTTTGCTTGAGGATTTACTATGGGCATTAATATTGAAAAGTATATTATTTATGCATTATATCCCTAATAAAATGTTAAGTTAAAGTAGATAGATAGATAGATAGATAGATAGATAGATAGATAGATAGATAGA
>CAIGQZ010034910.1:12393516-12406931 GCA_903798205.1 Danio tinwini
ATAAATAAATAAATAAATAAATAAATAAATAAATAAATAAATAAATATAGATAGATGTCTGAGCTTTAAATTGTGCCTACCTGATAGGGATAAAGTGTGACACCATTGGCTCTTGACAAGTGTCCAGATGTCCAGGTCCCCTCCAGGTATTGATGAGCTTGGAGTGCGACAGAGCTCAACACATTTCCATTAGTGTTGTTAGGGCTGCTAGGTAGATGAGGCTGTTGTGGTCCTGCAGTCTTTCCAGTGTGGCCAGGTGAGTTGTTCTTCTTCTCCACCCCACTGCACACCCCCAGACTGTTGGGTTTGGGCCCGTGTTTGGGGTAGGATGGGTGGTGGGAGCTGCCACTGTTTCCCGCACTGCTGGCTGTTGTTAGGGTAGAACTGGCTGTGGTGACAGAAACAGTAGTAGAGGTGGCTGAAGGGTGGAAGCCTGTAGGAAGGTAAGCCCAGTCACGAGGTGGTGTGGGACCCTGGGGGATGCTGCGGGATCCCACCAGGGAGGCCAGGGATGGAGGCGAGCCAGGAGATACATCACACTGCTCCAGATTTAGCACCATGTGGACAGCCTCCTGCTTCAATTGACTCAGGTGGGTGGAGCAGACGTCACAGCGACCGTCACGCTCATTCCATGCCTTGCGTGTGCTGTTGGGCACCTGCAGCTTATCATGCAGCAGCAGGGAGAATGAGGGGTCCTGTGGAGAGAGTAGGAAGAAAGATGTCAATAATACAGGTATAAATAGCATCTAAAGCATTTTGAGATTAAAGTCCACATGAACTGGAAGCTGTGACCGTTTTTTTTATTATTATTATTGTGATGCAGATCCTAGAAAAACTAAATATTAAATTATGCATTTTCAGATTTCAATTAAAGATTACAAGGGCAAACTATTTTTTGTTTCTTAAGGACAGGCACAGATGAATTGTTCACCACAAAACTAGCAACGTGAGCTAACAAAATCATATGTTTATTTTTTATTTAATTTGTATTTCATTTGGATTAGTTTACCAAAAAATTAAAACTCTGTTATTAATTGCTCAGTTCATTATTATAACAAATTATTATTTTGTTTTATTTATTCAATCATGTCATTCCAATCTGGTCCGGTGAGACCTTTGTTCATCTTCAAGACACAAATAAAAATATCTTATCGTCCAAAGACAGCGACATTCCCAAAATGTTCATCCAGAAAAATACTAAAACATTGTTCAAACATTCCAAGCTCCGAGAACACTTTTATGTGGCTTTATTCACTTATATCTTCTCTTCGCTCTTTAAGATCTCAAAACTCAGAGCTTCTGGTAGTACCCAGATTAGCAAAGTCTACTAAAGGAGGTCGAGCCTTCTCATTTATGGCTGAAGATATCCAGGTACTTAAGGTATCCATAATCCTGGACCAGGCCATATCCTGAGCTGATGCGGTAGTGGTCAAAGAGGAACATGAGCATGAGACTGATTCCTGAGGGTCAGTGTCAGACGAGTCTTCGTATTGATCCTGTGGGCCAGCCTGATCACCCGCCAGTGACCCACTAGTACCTGTAGTTTCTCTACGATGGATGTCCAGTGTTCTCCAGCCTCTGGCTCCTAGACTGCAGCTTCCCACAAGAAGTTTAGCCAAAGGAGAAATGGTCATGCTCAACTAAGCCTGGTTTCTCTCAATGTCTTTTCCTTCACTTTCGTCAATTGGTGAAGTTTGTTCCTCGCCACTGTCGCCACTGGCTTGTTTGATTTGGGACTTGTGAAGCTGTGCATAGATGGATTTGCTCTTCAGTGTTTGGACTTCCAACAGTGAAAATTAAACCACATTGAACTGAACTATACCAAACTTCAACTCTAAAAACTGGACTGACACAGTTTCAATTTACCATAAACTTCTATGTTAAGCTGTCACAATCTACATTGTAAAAGCGCTATAGAAATAAAGATGAATTGAACTGAATAGAATTGAAGCCTGTGTCAGGTCAGGATGTGCATTTACTTTGGACAACAAAGTAATTTTTACAGGTTTCTTGGTGCACACAGTTGTTCTTGGAGCTTTATATGATTTGGGTTGAACCACAGAAGTCACATGGGAAGTTTACACAAAGACTTTGGTTCCTTTTCTTGACTGCCTCTGGACCATTGCTGTCTACGGAGGGTCAGAGAGCTCTCGGATTTCATCTATATATCAAAAAGTATTTTCCAAAGATGAACAAAGGTAGCAGGGGATGGAAACATCATAAGGGTAAGTGATTAATAACAGAAATGTCCTTTTTAAGTGAACATTATCCACTATTGACCAATTGAAGATGCATTTGATCAAATGTTTGTTTTTGAAATGTAGGCACTCATGTTGTCAAATGCATTCAAATAACCTCAAAAGACAACCTACTCAATATTTCATTCACTTGCTTTCCTGCCTGCTTGTAGGAAGTGTAACATGTATAATGTACTCATGCGTCACACTGAATGCTCCCACAAAGTGATGTAGACCATGACAAAATAAGCTCAACGAAACATAAGCACAAGTGGTCACAAGAGACATACTTGAGCGCATGTTAATACCAGGTTGAAACAGTCTGGCTAACCATTGTGATTGGATTACTGAATCTTAGTTGGAAACCTGGCCCTAGATGAAAATGATAAATCAAATAATTAAGCCACCAGAGCGATTAAAGAGCAATTCACTTTTCCTCGGGGCAAACGTACACTCTTGGTTCCTCCAATGTCTTTCCCCGAGCAGACTAATGACTCTATCTGCACTGCTAGGTAATTAGATACTAGAATCATTAATTTATCTCCACACAACCATAGATTTTTTTCTTTTTCCCAAGCAGTTCGCATGATGTCACTAAAAGACTGGCGCCATGAACTTCTTACAGGCACAATACCCCCCCCCCCCCCCCCCCAAGAGCATTCTGGGATTAAGTGCTTTACTCAAACTCTGATTGGCTCACGGTTCACTTCCTGCAGGGATCAAACCACCAACCTCCTGGTAACCAGCCACGAGTCTCAGCCACCACCATACCAGTTGATGCCTAATTGAAATTTTAGAACAAAGGCACATTCACCAATAAGAGAATGCTAATAAGAGAATGCTGCATATATTTTTTAAACACAGTTGACGTCAAAAATACTCTGCATTTTTTTATATATTTCTTAAATGATGTTTAACAGAGCATGGCATTTTTCACAGTATTTTTGATGATAGTTTTTTCTTCTGGAGAAAGTCTTATTGGTTTTATTTTGGCTAGAGTAAAAGCAATTTTTAATTTTCTTAAAAACATTTTATGGTCAATATTCTTAGGTCAATATTATGGTCAATGTTACAGTATTATGACACTGTTTCAATTTACTGTAATCTTTTATGTGAAGCTGCTTTGACATAATCTACATTGTAAAAGCGCTATAAAAATAAAGGTGAATAGAATATTATTAGCTGTTGTGATCGCCAGTGGTGTTGTCTCCATTGGCGATTACTTTTTGTAGTCCATTATAATCGCCAGCTGTGTTTTCTCTGTTGGAGATTGCTTCAGAACTTCAACTCCCAAAACTCTCTGTGCTCATCAATTCCTACAACAGCTGACAATAAAGGCTGATTTATACTTCTGCGTCGAGTGATCGTCGTGACCCACGGCGCCTGCCCTGCACGTAGTCGTGCATTTATATTTCTATGTGATGTTTGTGTTGCTCTGCTATAACACTTCCAAAATGCTAGCTTAGCTGGCAGTAGGCGTTTATGTTCCTCTGTGTCCAGTTTCTTCGTGGGTGTTTTGTTTTTTCGGAATGCTACTGTAATAAACAAGTAGCTAAAACTCGCTTATTCAGAGGAGGGAAGCAACGGACGTGCAACAACTTTGATCATAAGGTAAACACAAAACAACAGTTTCCATCTGGAGCTCCTTTACAGGTCTCGACACTTGTAGACAATCGCTCCATCAGGCTCACGGCTCTCAGCACCACCCACACTCATCACAGTTACCAAGCCGACCAATCACAGAGCTTGTGCTACATATTGTTGCGACGTGTAGTTACATTTTTTAAGAGGTGCAAGTCAGCGTCAGCCATGGGGAGGGCTATGTGACCATGCGAAGGCTGCGTCGGACCATACGCATGTGCCTGACGCAGAAGTATAAATCAGCCTTTACCTAAACGCTAGCTGGCAGTAGGCTTTTATGTTCCTTTGTGTCAAGTTTCTTCGTGGATGTTTTATTTTTTCTGGAGGTTACAGGTACAGTAGCTCAAACTCGCTCATTCAGAGACGGGAACCGGTGATCGTTCAACAACTTTAATCATAAGGTAAACACAAAACAAAAGTTTCCATTTGGAGCTCCTTCATGTGACTCAACACTTGTAAACAATCGCTCCTTTGGGCTTGCGGCTCTTAGCACCGCCTACGTTCATCACCACTACCAAGCCGACCAATCACAGAGCTTTCGCTACGTGTTGTTGCGACGTGTAGTTACATTTTTAGAGGTGCGAGTCAGCGTCGGTGTTAGTCACGTCAAGGGCTATGTAACCACACGCAGGCTGCGCCAGAGCATACGCGGCGCTTGACACAGAAGTATGAATCATCCTTAATCCGGACACTCACACACAGTCACAGCTGTAGGACAAGGACTATAAATACACCTCACCTTCACTCATACATTGCTGAGTCTTGTTTCTGTACTGAACATTATGAAGCGGTTTTGCTGGTTTGTTTTCAACTCTTGCCTTGTTCCTCGTTTTGATTCGTTGCTGACTAATCTGACCTCCCGCCTGTACTTTAACCTTGTCTTTTGGATTACTCTTGTGATACTGTTTCAAGTGGGTATCACTGCAGCTCGGAGACCTCCAAGCTGGAGGGATTACACCGCAAGTAGGTTGGGTGACCTCCAAGTGGGAGGGATTTAAACGACAAGTAGGTTGGATTTAGGCGGTATAGGCGGAGCAGATATTAATAAAACACATCAGGTTACTGTGAGGTTGGGTTTAGATTTGGGGTAGGTGTAGATGTTAATAAAACACAACAGGTCACTGTGGAGTTGGGTTTAGGGTTGGGGTAGGTGTAGACATTCATAAAGCACAATAATGGACTTTGTGTCATGTACAAGACAGTAAATAAATAAAAACTCCAGCTTTGTATAGCCCTTGGAGCTCGTCTGGCTCCGACCTCCGCTTATACCCTTCTCTAACTGTTTTGTTCCTGTTTATGACATCTGCCTGTACGACCTCCACTAATAAACTGCATTTGGATCCGCAAGTCTTTTGTAAGCCTCCATTTCGTAACAGAAAACACAGCTGACAATTACAATGGACTACAGGAAGTAATCGCCAGTGGAGACAACACCACTGGCAATCACAACATTAGCCCCTTTGCACACTTGTCTAATTACCCTAACTTGTCTTATTACAATAAATAACCTAGTTAAGCCATTAAATTCAACTTTAACCTGAGTACTTGCATCTTGAAAAATATCAAGTAAAATATTGTGTTGTCAACATAGCAAAGATAAAAGAAATCAGCTACTAGAAATTAGTTATTAATATATTATATATAATTATGTATTAATAAATTAAAATATATATTAATAAATATGTTTAGAAATGTGTTCAATTACAAATTCTATTAAACTGAAATTGGTGGGGAAATTTAGAGGAGGGCTAATAATTCAGAATGGCTAACAATTCAACTGTATATCAGAGTAGGTTTGTTAAATCATACAGTTACTATGCAAACAGCACCCTCTCTCACGCTTTATCACTCAGGAAATGCTTTGCTCTTTATTTTCTTCTGTCTTCCCAGTCCTCATTAGCATAAAGCTGCAAATTATCCAGCTCTGGTGCATCATCACACCATGTGCTTGAGCATTCCGTGAGACGAAGATCATAATTACGTTTTGGCACATGCTCACAGGGCCAAGGCGAAGATGCAAGAACGATTTTAATTAGATTAATTGAGATACAAGGAGTGATATCATCCCTTCATCATGCAAGGGAAGAGAAGCGCACTTGCAAAGACTTAGTGGACACTTCGAAAAAAATATACTTAATCTGTCATTCTGTTGCCTCCCATCTGTGTATTGTTTTCAATGAAGACACCGACTTAAAGGCTACATTAAACTAACATTTTCTGCCACAAGGAAGAATTAAGTGCTCTCACGATTCTTTTTTCTTTCTTTTCAAGCTCGTGCCACAGGCTTATCACCAATCCATGACCAAAATGTCATATTTTATCTCTATATAAAGCAGAGATCAAAATTAGAGCAACAAACAATTCCTTAAATGTCAAGTTCACGACTTACAGTCTGAATTACAGTGAGCTTACACTTAAAAATGATGTTTGGTGTTTTGTTCAAAATACTTACTTAAAATGAGCTGAAACAACACAATTCTTGAGGTTTTTTTGGGACAACTTAATTGTTTTACGTTCGATCCACTTAAATTTGTAAAAACGAATAAGTTACTTGATTTATTCATGTTGTCCCAACACAAATCAATCATGTGTGTTTTTCACAGTGTAGATGTAGACGTTGTGTAGTTTACAGTGTAAATGTAGGCGTTTTTTACAGTGTAGATATTTGAAGAAAAAAGAAACCCTGATAATAAATGATGATGATGCTGATGATGATGATGATGATGATGAAAAAAGCCTTTATTTGTCACATACACTTTGACATGTAGCGAAATTGGACCCCTCTGACCATAAACAAACATCACACATTTCAAGGAAAAAAAGGTCGCTTTTGAAGAGAGGTAGCTTTTGAAAGAGGAAAAAAAGTTACATTAAAGGAAAGGGAGGCAAAAAAAGCCCCTCCCAGACTGTCCTTGAGGTAGGGCAGTGTGAGATCAGGAGAAAAAGCCCCAACAACATGCACATAAACACATATACATAACATCGCAACAGGGGATAGAAACAGAGGATGTGGAGATAGTTTGATATAGGTGGCAGCCATTAATATTACAGTCAGGGCAGTGCTGGTCACAGACCCGCCTTCCCACACGGGAGTGTGAAGCATATGAAGGCATGGGTTGCGGGGGGAGGCAGTGATTGATTATCTGTAGCTGTGTACCTGTGTGTGTAAGCCTGTAGAGTCTCAACAGGTGTCCTTGTCAATAAATTATTATTAATAATAATAATAACAGGTTAGGATGCAGCAAGCCTTATTTGTGTGTGTTTAATATATGTCCAAACATCTTGGCTAAAACAAGGCTAAATTTGGGCTCTCAGTGAAAATCTAATAAACGTCTAAAAATAGTCCATTAATAGACAATTCATGAAATAGACAGACATTAATGACTGCACATGTGAAATTTGTCTATTTGATGACTGTTGTTGGACTATTGTGTGAATCTGGCGTGTGTTCAACATCAAACTGGGAAAAGACTGATCGAAAGTGTGTAAAGTTAATGAAAGGTGCAGGTGAATTGTCTTTGTAACAGAACGATACTGGCAACACCCAGGTAGCAAAGCATTCTGCCCCAGATTTGGCATAAATCTGGCACAGCAGACATGTATCCGGCACTGGCATACAGCATGTGGGCCAAACATGGCCCTGGTTTTGCAGAGGTGGCACCGTCTTTAAGGCGGCACACAATACCTGGGCCAGATGTAAATTGTAGTATTTGACCCAGATGTTAATAATTGACATGTGGGCCATGTAAGTTTGGCCTATCTTGATCCACATTTAAAATACATTTTTATTATTTTCAAATAAAGGAAAAATATGGCCAATCAGAAAAAGCACACCTAAAGCGCAATGATTAATGGGTTTATCAATTTCATTGCCGTCGTGATACACCAACATATCTGGTCCAGTTCAGGCTTAGTTATTGGTTATTAACTTGGCTGAGACTTGGCCCAGATATGGTCCATGTTTGGCCCTTGTCTGGAAGCCAGACTTGGTCCAGTCAGGCACCGTTATTCACTGCAGCATGTGGGCCAAGCAAAAGCTGACTGTGTGGGCCAGAGCTGAGCCAGGAATATTTTACTATGTGGGCAAAGTAGAAGATCCAAAATGCAGCGTCTTTATTAAAAGAGTCGTTAGGTAGGTAAAGGTCACGACAGGAACAGACAGAAGCATGCAGGATACAAACGTAGAGATCGGTACAGGCGGCAAACAAAATGAAATAATAAAAAAGGCAAGGGTCAGGAAACATGCCAAGGCAAGACAATGGAGCACTTCGTAATGCTACAAGAAATAAACAAGACTCAGCAATGTGCACGTGTGAGTGAGACGACCATATATAATCCTCATAAGAAATCGAGTGCCGCCATGAGAAATGGGTCCACCTATAGGATGCTGATTGATCCTATTGTTTCACTGGAGTTGTAATAGGTATAGTCTGTAGCTCCTGATAATAAAGTCTAGTATTACAACTATTAGTTCTGTGAAATCTCGTTATAATTTATACAATGTAAAAAGCATAATGAGGCCTATTTCATTTCACCGTTATAATGACATTTATAAGTGTTATATAGACCCTTTCATATACTGATGTATATTAAAAGGCATGGGTTATGAAATTGAGCATTTATAATTCATATTGTTTAGTCAGCCTATGTGTTAGTATAATCGTACAGCTACCGTTAGCCTCCTAGCTACAACAAGCTACTGATTAGCAACACAACAAGGTATCACAATAATAGCTTTTGATCAGGCGACCCTTTTAGGTCGTAAGTGGACTCGATTCCAGGGGGACTCGATTTTTTCACCACATTGGAACTGGTGTGTGAATGTGGTGCAATATAGTATTTGTAGTCCAGTTCAGTGACAGAAGTGTAGCTCTCCAGCGATCTGCAGGCCCTAGATCGCTGGTGATCCTGACAGTCATACTGTAGTTTGGGGAATGTTTTGTTTAGCATGAAATATTTCTCTGATATACAGCAGCTACATGGCAACTCAACAAAAAAACAATGATCTGAAAAAATAAAATAATAAAGTGTCCATAAATAGTTTTCTAATTTTGATCTTCACTGTACATCATAATAGCTAACAGTTCTTATCTCATTCTATTGCCAACAGCAATCTAATTAGCATCCACATTGCATCAACAGATACTTGACCCTTTTGGGTGCTATAGTAATGCTTTCAAACTCTAAATGCAGTGGTCATGGATAGGTGTGAAGTTTAAAGCAGCTTGTAGAACAATTACCCTTAAACCTTTGCATCAGAAGCCGCACTCATGCATGAAGAGAGGCTGAATTAGCAGTGCAACTAATGGCGGTGTTTTGTGTCTAAAGCACAGATCCATGAAATCTGGCAACACGTCTGTACTTCTAATGACCTGATGAAGAAAGTAAGATGTCAATAGCAATCGGCACTATGTTTTGTAATTGGATACATTTCAGGACATTCAACAAGACAAAATATACACTTGGACATGATTCTGTCCATCCCAAAAGCATTCTAATTTGAAAAAGAAGCATTAGATTATAGAATGAAGGAGGTTTAAAGGGATAGTTCACCCAGAATGTATTATTTTGGTCAAAAACACCATTCAGCGTGACAGCCTTTATGATAGACAGTTAACGTTATGTGAACATTGCAGCATGATATGAACCGCGGGTAACTAACGGTAGTTAACTTATCTAGTTCTTATGGATAGCTCAAACTGATGTTTTGTGTATTATATTATCTTTAACTTGACATGTTTCTTCGAATCTGACGGTAGAGTATGCACTTCATTCTATATGAACTGTCTTTCACTCCGACAAATGCAAACATTGGTTTTAAATAGGGTCACGGGTGGTCTTTTTCCTCATCACCATGAACAAGTGAAAGTGATGGAGTTGAAGGTGGAATTTCTGGGTTTTCCATGTCTAAAACAAACTAAAGTGCTCTCAATGCAGGCAGGCAGCACTGTCTTCTTTGATTGTCTGATTAATGAATAATTGATTCGTAACATTTTTATAATTGTAACGAGTAACTGTGCAACACATAAAAAATCTACTGGAGTAAAAGTATTAAGCTCATCGAAAATATGTACTGAAGTAAAAATAAAAGTAGGAGAAAAAAACAATACTCCAGTAGACTACAGATACAACCTTTTAGTACTTAAGTACAGTACTGAAGTAGTTCTACTTCGTTACTATACATCTCTGCTTGTTCCAAACCTTTTTTTAAATGTTTCCTTCTGTTCACACAAAAGGAGATGACAAAAGCCGAAAACCTGTAACTAAAAAGTTCCACAGTATTTGTATACACTGTATGTCAGGGGTGTTAAACTCTGTTCCTACAGGGCCACGGCCTTGCACTTACCTAGAGGTTTAAAACAAGCCTGAAGGACTCAATTAGTTTAATCACATGTGTTTAACTAGGGTTAAAGCTAAACTGTGCAGAGCTATGGCCCTTTAGGAACTGAGTGTGAAACCTGTGCTGTATGTCAATGGTTACAGGTTTCCAACATTCTTCAAAATATCTTCTTTTGCGTTAGAGAGAGGGAAAAAACACAAACAAGTTTTTTAAATGGTGCCCTTTGACTTCCATAGTAAATTACTACGGAAGTCAATGGGTATGTAAGGTGTTTCATGTTGTCCTGTCTTATTTTGGGATTGTTTCATTGACTTGTTTTATGTCCTGCTTCCTACATTGTGCTCCTTTGTATGTTTGTTATGTTTTAATTGGTTTATCTTTGTCATGTGTTTAGTATCTTATTGGTTCTTTCTGTCATGCGATCCATTGTGTTTTGTATGTATACACCGTCATGTTTCCTTGTTCTTGGTCTAGCATTGTATGTTTGTTTGTTGTAACCCGCTGTTGGTGAGTCGTTTTTGTCTTTGTTTTTGCCATGCCTTGCCATGCTTTTCTTTCAAGCCATATTCATGTTTTTGTTTGAATATTACTGTCTACTTTTTTTATGTTTGTATTTGCACTTTGAAAACTAAAACTGCACTTGGGTTCAGAACGCTTGCCTTCAGTGGACTTAACAGGATCCATCATTTTTTCAAAATATCTTCTTTTGTGTTCAACAGGGGAAAAAAAAACTCGTACCAGTTTTAAAATCACCCCAGCAGTCACAGGATGTCAACATGACATCAGATTGATGTTGTACCCCAATATCATGGGACCTTGCATTTTGACTGGAAATGAAAATCAGGTTGACGTCAGGTTGACGTCGTGTTGTGCAAGTTACTTCCAAACTGTAATACATTACAGATTACTTGTTACTGTTATTTAAAAGTAATCCCTTACATTACAATATTACTGTCTCAAATTTGTAATATGTTACATTACTCTTATATTACTTTTTAGTTACTTTAATCCAAATAACTACAGAATTAGAACTTTACACTCTAAAACGACTAAATGTACTGCAGAGCATCCAGTAAAAAGCGATATAATGTAGCAGAATGACTGTGACCTATCCAGGATACTAACAATATAATATAAAATTGGTAACGTGAAGGCTCAAGACAATGCAAGAAAGGATGACAGTCAGATTCACAAATGATCTGTTAAAAGTATGGTAGAGGTAAAATGGTTATCTGGCAATATCTGTGAATAGCTGGACTATATATTGTAAATAATACTAGCCTAAAACATAGGCAGTATACCTAACACTCAAAAACACTAGTATTTATTTATTTACCTTAACCTGTATATAAATAGTGTAGCAATATATAAACCATATCAACATTCTTGGGATAACAATTTAACAGGAGGATCTGTGGAGAGCAAAAGCACGAAAAGAGGAGGAAACACAAGGCACACATTGTGAGTCTGCATCATCTGACGGAGCGAGAGCAGATCATTCGCATGTGAGCAGCCCAGCCAGTGTTTTGAGTGCACTCGAGGAGTTTTGTCCACGAACAGAGGAAACCGGCGCGTTCACTCGCTCGTATTACATTAATGCGCTAATTTGTCAGTGAAATAATGCCATATGCACGTACGTCCATCTCGCGAATGTACTGTCTTCTGCCATTTTTATCTATTTGTCGCTTTTCCACTTCGTGTTAGGGCTTAACAATACTGTAAACCGGGCTGAGCCAATAGCCCCAGACCTCAAACTCAGAGGCTAAAATCATTCCGCGTACAAAGTAAAAAGTTCCAATAGTCAGAGGGAGATTAATGACAACACACTTGTATGTTCACTCACCACCAACAGGAAATAGAACTGCAGTATTTTTCATTTGTTAATGTCTTGCGGGCAAAAAGTTTGTTGTAACGCACGCGTTACTGAACATGTACCGAGTAAATATTACTGAAAATGTATTAGTAATGCCTTACACTACTGAGTTACAGGAAAATGTAATATGTTATTGTAATACATTACTTTTGTAACGCATTACTCCCAACACTGGTCAGAAATGTCAAGCTGACGTCAATGTTAAACATAGACAGATGTTGCGTTTTGGTTACTTTCCAACGCAACCTAAAAACAACAAAATATCAACATCTAATTATGTTACAGCTTGACGTTTTGTGGACATTGCCAATATGATGTTTAACAGATGTTGGATTTTAGATGCCATACCTGACGAATAAATGTCAGTATTTGACATCAATATGACATTGGTTTAAGATGTTGGCTTGATGTTGGATTTTGGTCACTTTCAAACACAACCTAAAATCAACAAAATATCAACGTTTCATGTCAATATTGGACATGAAAATAACATTCTCCTTAGACAACCTAATAACCTAATCTAATATTAATGTCTTTTGACATTGTCTGTCTGCTGGGACAAGAGCAAGAATAAATGATGAGC
Organism: Danio tinwini; assembly: GCA_903798205.1. NCBI lineage: Eukaryota > Metazoa > Chordata > Actinopteri > Cypriniformes > Danionidae > Danio > Danio tinwini. The sequence continues at coordinate 12,406,191 of CAIGQZ010034910.1, forward strand.
TAAATTTTAATTTTTTGGTCAAACTATCCCTTTAACTGTATTATTTTACTTGTGTATTTACTTTGTGTCAAGTAATAATAAATAAAAAATAGCCCAGGAGAAAATCAGAATGCATTCAGAATCCATGTTGACTTCAAGCATCAGTTGTTGCTTGCTTGGATGGACTTCATTAAAATAACATACTTTTTTCAGCTCACCAAGTTGTTTAGGGCACATTAACCAATGATTGAATATGAGCATATCTGACAGTGTGTCGTGGGTCTCTGACACATCATTACAGTCTCAGAGTTGGCGGAGCGGCAGCGGGGCGGAAACACGGTGCAATCCATCTGCTCTGGGCTGACGGTGTCCTCACTGCACCTCTCAGCTCCCCGTCGGGTCTGCCTGGCCCCTCTCACCGGGCACAGGGCAGCGGTCCAGCTAATCAAAGGCCCGGTACAGGAGCACAGTCACTGAAGGAGAGAGACTGAAGCTCTGTTCTGATTAAAACCACACATTCCTGCTGTCAGTGTAAATCTAGAGGCCGACTCTCATCTTACACAAGCCGCTCTGTGTATCCCTCCTCTCCTCTGCCCTATACATTGCACGTGGTGGTGACCTCTGTGGATCTCTGCTCTCAGTGAGTAAACTAGGATCACTGTCAAATCCAGACCTAAGACACCTAGTGAAAAATTTAAGTACAATCTACAAAACGGCAAGTTAAATAAACTTAAATATGCAAGTTTTGGGAGACTCCGTTAC
>CAIGQZ010034910.1:12406941-12439909 GCA_903798205.1 Danio tinwini
TTAATTTAGTTCAGTCAACTTATAAGCGTTTTCAGTGCTAAGTTTGGTAAACTGAACAATTTAAGTATAATCTACAAAACCGGCAAGTTAAATAAATTTAAATATGCAAGTTTTGGGAGACTCTGTTACTTAATTAAATTAGGGCAATGAGTTTACTTAATTAATTTAGTTCAGTTAACTTATCAGGGTTTTCAGTGTATTATGTCTGTGTTTTCATTTCAAGTTTATTCCTTTCATTTTCATTAGTTTATTGTTTCAAAGCAGCTTTACAAAAGATGCACATTACTCCATTGTAAAGTCAGATAAGTTATTAGTTACTATAACTTTATTAGTTACTAATTAACTAGTAATGAATAGCTTTTAACAGTTAAAATTATTATATATAATTATAGTAAAGTAAAAATACAGTAAAAACTGTTCAAATTATGAAATATTTAATTTTTTAATAATTGTTTTGTTATTGAATGTACTGTAGTTTCAAATTTGATTTAATCCTGTGATTCAAAGCTGAATTTCCATTCATGATTTTTCATCAAAGCTCATTAATATATTACAAAGGAGAATATCCGGTTCTCCACCAAAAGCTGCAGTCAAAATTTTTATCTTATATGGCAAGCCAGTGCTTACATATATAGAGCAAATGGATCCAAACTTAATATTTGCAGTTTGACCGTTGTTTATTTGTTTCTCACTTTTTTTCTCTTCGATCCATTTTGTTTTATTTTAAATTCTATCTATATTATTTTATTTCTTTATTTTATATTTGCTAAGCCTATTGTGACTCACTGTGTGTGTACATATACAGTATACACTACCGGTCAAAAGTTTGGGGTCAGTATGATTTTTAAATGTTTTAGAATAAGTTGGCGCCAATGGTGTAGTGGTTAGTGCGTCGACACATGGCACTCCGCTGTTCACAGCGACCCAAGTTGGACTCCCGCCTCGAGGTCATATTCCGATCCTTCTCCTCTCTACTCTTCCCATGCTTTCCTGGCTATGCTTTCTACTTACCTATCAATTATAGGTGAAAAAAATATTTAAAAAATGTTTTAGATTAAGCTTATCCTGCTCACTAAGGCTGCATTTATTTTATCAAAAATACAGTACAAATTTTACAATTGTGAAATGTTATTACACTATAACTGTTCAAAAGTAGTTTGTAATTTAATTGAATAATTTATTCCAGTGATTTTAAGATTAATTTTCAGCTTCATTGCTCATCTTCAGAGTCACACAATCCTTCAGAAATCACTCTGATAATAATTATTATTGTTATAATTATTATTTTTATTAGTATTATTATTATCAATGTTAAAAGAAATAAAAACATAATAGACTGGAGTAATAATTTCATTTGAAACTGCATGCAATAAGTAATAAATACATTTTTAATAAATAAGTATTTAACAATTTAACTTTTTTTACATTTAATAAATGCTGTCTTGATGAACAGAATAATTTTGTTCAAATTATTAAAAAAATTTATTAAAAACCAAAAAAAACTGACCCCAAACTTTTGATGAGTGAACATACAGTATATGGGAACTTTTATCTACTTGTATTATATGTATGTATATATTATGACATGATGTAAAACAGATTTAAAATGTGCATAATATATTGTATAGAAATGGTGCAGGGAGGCGGGGGGCTCTGTTGGAGCAAAGGTAACTTGTCTCTGTTTTCCAAATAATTTTGAAGTTGTTGTTTCATTGACCAAAATGTTAATAAAAAGATCCAAACAAAAAAAAAGCAATATAGTACAGTAATACAGTAATATTCATGACCATTCTAAATATGGTCAATTCTGATTCTACAAATATTTGATGGGAAATTAATGAGCATATAAAACACATACCTTGCCACATACAGTTGAAGTCAGAATTATTAGTCCCCGTTTATTTTTTCAGAAGTGTCTTTTTTCAAGACACTTCTATACAGCTTAAAGTGACATTTAAAGGCTTAACTAGGTTAATTAGGTAAACTAGGCATGTTAGGGTAATTAGGCAAGTTATTGTATAATGATGGTTTGTTCTGTAGACTATCGAAAAAAAAAATTGCTTAAAGGGGCAAATAATTTTGACCTTAAAATGGCTTTTAAAAAAATTTAAAAACTGCTTTTATTCTAGCTGAAATAAAACAAATAAGACTTTCTCCAGAAGAAAAAATATGATCAGACATACTATGAAAATTTCCTTGCTCTGTTAAACATAATTTGGGAAATATTTAAAAAAGAAAAAAAAATTAAAAGGGGGCTAATAATTCTGACTTTAACTGTACCTACTATGAAGATTTCATTTAACTTACTGAATCAATGCAGTATGTCACATTAAAAAAAAAACTGTTAATAATTAATAATAACAATAATTCCTTACTTTAATATAGCACTTTTCTGTGTACCCAAAGCGCTTTACACAATTTTGGGGGGAATCTTCTTAAAGAAAAAAAAAGTTTCTGCCTCAGTCATGTGTTTTCTGCTCAGTGTCTGTATTGAAAGGAAATGCAGTCTCATGCAGGGTGTGAAATACAGGGGTGTTTGGGGGGTGTTTGTTTGCTTGATCCCCCCCTAAAAAAAAGGTCAAAACAAGATGTAAGGTGGGGGGGGGGGGCAGCTCTTTAATAGTGAGATATAGCTTGCTCTAGTCTGAATTTTAAACAATCATGTTAATAATTAAAATAATAGATAATATAAATATACATGGGTATCACGGTGGTGCAGTGGGGAGCACAATCGCCTCACAGCAAGAAGGTCGCTGGTTCTAGGCTGGGTCAGTTGGCATTTCTGTGTGGAGTTTGCATGTTCTCCCCATGTTGGTGTGGGTTTGCTCCGGTTGCTCCGGTTTCCCCCACAGTCCAAAGACATGCGGTACAGGTGAATTGAATAAACTAAATTGGCCATAGTGTATGTGTGTGAATGCAGGAGTGTATGGGTGTTTCCCAGTGTTGGGTTGCAGCTGGAAGGCCATCCACTGCGTAAAACATATGCTGGATAAGTTGGTGGTTTATTCCGCTGTGGCAACCCCTGATTAATAAAGCGACTATAAACCGAAAAACAAAATAAATGAATGAATAAATATATATTTGACCACCCCTATAACAGTTCCTACCACTGTGAATACATAATCGCGCCAATCAGTCTGCAGGAAAAAGCTCATTCAACAGTCTGAAACCAGCAGATCTAGAACACAACCTCAAATCTTTGAATGGTAGTGATGCATATACTGTAAATATGTTATCAAGTCAAGATGTCTGTAGGAGTTACACATGATATATTAGTCTGCGCCGAAATATTGACATAAATATTTATAGAAGCCAGACAGAATCTGGAATATTTCCCTACTGACACACTGACCTCCACTTCCCTTACAGACAGGAAATGATGGATCGCTCTGGAAACTCTGTTGGTACAGACATGGTGTTTATCCTACAACTAGCTGTCGTTGGATTTATGTCAAGCTTGGTTACATTACAAAACAACTAAATCCTACTTGTGTGGATTTATCAGGTTGGCTGTGAGTCTGGTTTAAAACACAGCCCTTGAAGTTCAGCTCATTCCACAGAAACCTGCATTTCTGTAATTCATGCAAAGCCACTGCAGATATTTCAGGGTGGAGACCCAAATACCAAATCCTAAGCCGTGCCACTTTAAGACTTAACCAGAAATAACCAAAAATAGCAGACTTTAACTGTTCAAAAAAAAGTCAACTCGAATCCTCTTTATAGGAAAAACTACTTTTACTGATGCACGAAATGCTGTCTTTCTCATATCTACAAGTAACTGTAGACCTCACCAGCAGAAACCATCGCAATAAATGCCTTACGGTGGATAAAAATAAGCAATACTTGCGCTTATCTAAATGGAAAGTGCTGCTTGCAGGCACTTTACTTATTAATATGAGAATATGATTCTCATATCGCATCCAAAACGCAATAATCAGTAAACAGAGGTGTTCAATGTCAAATAAAATCAGGAAATACAATCTCTCCGAGCTGCTTATGGACCTGATATGAATTATAGAGGGCTTGGGAATACATGCAAGTGGAATGTGCTATAATATTCAAGCTGTATACATATTTATGAGGCAATTTAAATGGCGTAAATGCTGATAAAAAGCGTGTAAACTTGTCGATGGAAAAACTGGATGTTATATTTTAATGCTGTCAAAAGCCACTGCATGCTAAGTCCTGCTTTTCATGAGTCAGATGTTTATTTAAAAATAATTATGTAGCAATTTATGATCATATACATATTTTAGGAAGCCTATAATTTATTTATGTAGCTCAAATAGCTTCATTTTAATGAAATTTCGCTTTCTGCATCACATTAATTGAATAATGTTAGATAGAAATGTTAGTGTATATAGATGCGATGTTATATAGAAATAATGTTATATAGAAAATACATAGAAATGTTAAAAGTCTAATGTTTTTAAGAGCATTTGTGAAAACTAAATTCATTTATTCATTTTCCTTTGACTTTATTTAGTCCCTTTATTCATCAGGGGTCGCCACAGTGGAATGAATCGCCAACTTATCCAGCACATTTTTTTTACACAGCGGATGCCCTTCTAACTGCAACCCAGCACTGGGAAACACCCTTTCACACACAGTACACTACAGCCAATTTAGTTTATTCAATTCACCTATAGCACATGTATTTGAACTGTGGGGGAAACTGGAGCACCCAGAGGAAACCCACATGAACATGAGGAGAACATGCAAGTCCACACAGAAATGCCAACTGACCCAGCCGAAGCTCGAACCAGCGATCTTCTTGCTGTATCATTGAACATATTAAAGCTTCATCATTTTATCCCAAGGGTAATGAAGTATGTAGAGACATAATCCAGAACAATTAATGTCTTAAAAAAATGTAATTGGGATTAAACGATGAAGCATTATGTATTATTGAAATGAATTGTTCTGAACTATGTCCTTACATAATTTATCACCCATGTGATAAAATGGTGAAGCTTTATTGTTCATTTTATTAATTATGCTGTGATTTTTCAGTCTGTGCATTTGTCTAATGAAGGTCAGGAGACAGAAATGTTACATTTAATACAGTTTTGAGCAAGTATTGATAGTGGATTGTTTGTTTGCTTTTCACACACTTTGGTTTAGATTTTTTATTATGCACCATTTCTTCAGTTCTGATTGCCTTGAAAAGAAAAGGCTACATAAAAGCTACATCTTAAGCGTTTATATGAAGAAAAAAAATCACATTACAAATTTGCCTTGAGGGTAAAAAAAAATGACGTCAGTAACATTAGTAAAATGTTATAAAATATCTACAAAATTAGAAGGAAAAAGAAGCGAATGAGCATGGGGAGATCAATGCAATTATTCAAAACACATCTATCCAACATTCATAACATTTAGCAGTGTTTACATTATTACCCACACCACGCATTTATAAAACAATATATAGGTTACACTATTTTAATTCACATGAACTACTATGTACGTACATCTAAATTATTCAATTGGTACAATGCACGTACATACATGCACATACTTTGTACTTATATTTTAAACTATTTGCATGTAATTACATCTGTAATAATTTTTGTAATGACATTTCGTCACCTTTTTAAAGACCTTTTATTAAAAAAAAAACAATCAAACAAACAAACAAACTTTAGCTTGGTTCTATAAGTTTTTGTCTGTAGGCCAATCAGCATTTCCATTGCACGTACGAGGACCAATTAGGATCAGCTTTAATTTGTCGTTTTGCCGGACTGCTTCATTGACAGCAGAAAAGACCAGAACGAAACATGAAATCAAAGTTGATTAAGTAATGCTGCACCACACAAAATTAAAAACAAACCTGAAACTGAAAAGATGTGTGTAAATGTGATAATTTAGAGACATTATTTGACTTTGAGGTGAAATTTTTAAGTTTTTAAGTTTACATTGTTGAAACAGGAACTAAAAAAAATTAATATATCAGTGAAACATTTTCAGTGTTTATTAAACAGTTTGCTTAATGTCTATTTTCCTTTAAAGTCTTCAAATTTGATATTAAACCTTCAAGGGCAAATACTTAATTTAATTCATAGGACATGTAATTCAATAAATACAATTAAATAATTCATATAAATCATATCAATAAATAAATATTGCCATATTAGTTACATAAAATTAGCATCTGCACTGGACTAAATATTTAGCACAGCCTTGTATGCTTAATTTGAACAAGAAAAATATTCATCCTAAAACATTAAATAAATCCAAATAAACCAATTTTATTTTATTTTTATCAAATTATTAAGCACACTGACTGTATTTCTTAAAAAGTAATGCTTCAATGAATGATCTGCCAGATAGAACCCTATAACTCAAGTGGAAAGTGGCTTTTTAGGATTAGATGGTTCTATCTGCATTTGCCCTGTTTTTTTACCACAATTTGCAAATTAAAGAGAACTATGACAATTTACATTTAGAGTACATTAAGGTCCCTGACATGTTAATATATGAAGGAGAACTGTTACACACATATTGTTTGCTATATGGAATGCAAAAACTGTGAAGCTCAATATCAAATCATACCTTATAATTCCAAGGTGACAATTTATAATTAAACCATTGACCCATCCCTTACACCTTAAAGGGCACCTATTTTACCCCTTTTTTAAGATGTAACATTAATATTATGGTTCTTCTGAGTGTGCCAGTTTAGGTTCAGTTCAAAACACAATTCAGATTTTGTTATTATGATGTGTTAAAAAGTGTCATTTTGGGGGGCGTGTACACAGTTCGTTGTTTTAGGGGTGTGTTGCTGCACATGAAAATTAGTTTCGACTTCCCACCCAACTTAACAAGGGGGCGGAACCAAGAGGTCCCCCGCTTTGTGTATGGCAACAGACAAGCAGACAGAGAGAAGCAACATTAGTGAGAGGACCAGCATTCAGCTGTACATGTACGACTCGGACACAGACCAAGCAGAGAGTACAAAATCATTTGTGTCTTTGTAGAGTTTTACAGCCAACTGTGTGCTAGTTTAAATCTCTGAGCTTGTAGCCTACACCGAGACTAATAACCAAGCACACTGAATTAACTTTCACTGAAGGGCATCACACACCGGATGCACCGCGACATGGCGCGCACATGACAGTTGAAAGTATCGCACATTTGCGCCGCCGGTGTGTGTCACCTGATAGAAACTTATGTTTAGAATTCAGAAATGCATGCTGCTGCGTGGCGCGACGCTGCTTGTCGCTGAGCGGCTCTTCTGGTGTACGACCTGCTTGAGGCTATAACTAAAGGGCGTCATACACCGGATGCGCCAGTCAGAGCCACGACACGGCACACCAGACGCTCACATTTGCATGTTAATTAAAATGAAACTATTCAGATAAAACTCTGTGGAGCGGCAGAAATATGAAGTGTCCTGAGCAGGGCCAGTGCATCAATAGAGGCAACCTAGGGGGCAGAACAGTGAGCGAACCCCCCGATCCTCACTTTCATCCATGACACCCTCCCAGTCCTCACTTTCATCCGCGACAACGCGAAATGCATGGCGCTGCGTCGTTAGTTCGTTATTTCCAATGGAGGGACGCGCACAATAGGCATCGCGCTCGCACTTTCCAGCTGCACCTAGTTAAGATGACAGGGAGCTTCTGTGATCGCGGGAAATGCAAACTGCTGAAGTTTAAGGAAGACGCAATGAAAAGTACACATGTATGCAAACCCACCTAAACTCACAAACACTGGCGGCGAGGAGAGCGATAACGTGGTGAATGTTGAGCCCAATGAGCCTTACATCTAAAAATTGAGCAAGGATGTTTCTTTGGTGACGTCGCTTTGACACACACGCTGAAAATGGCGGACATGAAACAACATACTGAGGATATGGTAATGCCACCTGTCAATCAATATTGGTGGGCGGGGGGACCGCACTCCTACGTCAAGTTGCGGTTGATCTCAAAACCGCTCCAATTGGTCCACCGTTTTTATGTTGTTAAATTGAAAAAAAAAGGACTGAGTGTGTTTATGACACCCCAATATGACGGTCTATACACTATACCTACACATACGTCTGTCCAAACAGCTTAAAAAGTAGATTTTTCACCATAGGTTCCCTTTAACTCACCTTTAGTCCTACACTTACATACATGTACATACTTTATACTTATATTTTAAATAATTTGCATGTAATTATATTTGTAATTAATGTTTGTAAAGACATTTATAATTACATTGTTGCCCCAACCCTTACACCTTAACCCACCCATACCACAAAACCTGTCCCTTATTTGCCCCATAAGTCTTCTGCAATACAATATATGAACACACTAACGCACTTATATATTTTTTCTGTAAGTACATAGTGTAACTTAAAACAAAGTGTAACCAAAATATAAACCCTACTCACTCTCTAGAGCACTCTAAATGCATGGAGACTGAGATTGCATTGGGAGGACAAACAGAACCACGAAGGCTAAAGCGCTCTAATGGATGTGTCCATTCATTCTCCAGCCAAAAAGACGGACGCGTTGTGAATCTAAGAGAGGGTGAAAGAGCCTCTCCAGACTGCCAGATGGAGAGAAGCCCTCTGGTACAGCGCTCTGCTTTAAAGACCCTTCAGACGAGAGCACTACACAAGTGTTGATTGGACATTCACCATTCATCATGATGGGAACAGCATCCAAGTTTGAAGAAATGGCTCATATTCCTCGGTGTCTGTCGAAGTAGTGCCTGGATGGTTATTAGGTTTTAATTGAAAGCGTTTACTCACTGCCACTGAACTCTCCAGCCTATATTTGCCTGCTTTTCGAGGACAAAGCAAACGACCGAAAAAGTTAGGCCTGATTCCAGAGCCTCTGGTTTTCTGGTCAATTCCTTATTTAGTTAGCAGGAACCAGAGAGAATGGCAGCCATTATCAGGCTGGTTATGAAAACACTGAAGTCATTAATGCTGCTTGCAGAAGCCCTGACTGGATCAATTAAGCATCGTCTAGATGGACTGTCCCAATGGGACAAACATAGAGGACAGGGGGCAAAAGTCATGAGCTAGAGAGCAGGAACAGAAGAGACACTGTCCAACTTTTTAAGAGGCTTCTTTGTGTCTATAATGTTAAAAAATAAACTCAATAGAAGAACAAGTTTTTCTTAGTTTGAAAAATCTCTGTAAAAAAAACATTTTGTACAATTAAAAGATTCTATGGAAGCAAAAAATAATAATTTCTATTATATTTATTATGTATTACTTATATATATTAGGTATTATATATATATATAATTTAGGAGGGCTAATAATTATAACTTCAACTATATAACTTGCGGTTTGTTACTTGCCTAAATTGATCAACAATTTTTTTTGACAAATCCTCACAATTCAGTTTTTTCATCGAATCTTCTGACCAATTAAAAGCTCTCTAGTATTTGACATGTCCCAAAGAGTAAATGAAAGTGCATGGAAGTCATTAGACATGAACTAGAAACAGTTCAACACATCTGACATGACGTTAAAATGACAATAAGGGTATAGCATGATCTTAAACATTGGCTAACCACAAATACTTTTCCTCAAGTTTGACACTTTTGGCTTTACACAACTCTCTGGCTCTGTACAAAACCCTGCAGATTTTCTAATGGCTTCAGGAAACATATCAGTGCTGCAAAGTCATTGTTGTGGAACATGGTCTGGCTCGTTTGCTGATCAACAGTTACGTGACATCATCTGACTAATGGTGCTTTATGAGAGGGCCAATACTAACAGCTCATATTCAAACAAAAGCCTCTTTCACGATTGTGCTGGAATTTCAAATCGCAAATTCACTTCATCTTCATTTTGTGATCTACAGATGAAAATGACTCATGTTTGTGAAGGTGGAAACGATAAAAAAAAAAAACTTTCATTTTTGCTAAACCCTAAGCCTTTATGCCCTCTAAAATATTCTTTCCTGAAGGTTAGCATAGTTTTCCTTTGTTTTCAATAGGGTAATTGTACTTTTAAAATGATAGCGGCAATACAAGCTTTAACTTTGTGTAAAATGCAGCACTTATTAATGTCACTTTTTAAAAAGCCATTCAATCACAGTGGAGGAGGGGAGGAGCAAATATAATCAGTACCATGAATATTCATGAGCACATCAGTAGCAAAAATCTATCCACAGCTATGTTTTCAGAAGAGCGCTGGTGCTTTGGTGGATACAGAGCTTTAATAAAAGGTAAAAACAAGCCCGAGAGAGCTTCTGCGATGCCAAAAACAAATTAAAAGTTAGTGACCTATTTAATACTCATCATGTTTGCACTCAGGGATTTTTAGTTGCAATGAGGAGAAATTAATATTTGTTTTTTTTATAACAGGATGGCTCATAACTTTGAAACACTTCACTTACATTCTCCAGAAGTATACTTATTAAGTTATTATGTATACTTATTATGCTTACCAGTATTGATATTAAGTGTAAATTTAACAAATGAAAATAAATGATTAAAAAAAGAGATTTTTTTTTATTAAAACAAAATGTAAATATTTTTAATGCCTAAGGCTAAGAAAAGTATTTTATCTACTGGATATATGGATATATATGAATCAAATATAATATGCTTAACAGTTATACTATGCATAAAAGTGTTGAGTTTAAATAAACCTTTTACCAATTAAAATGAATAATTGAGATATTAAATAATAAATCAAGAAAAATATATACTGTAGTAATAAATTTGAAATAATTTAAATAAAATATTTTTAAAGCCTAAGGCAAAAAAATCTAATATATAAATATTTTGTGCCTGCTACTGAATTTGCTTTCATAATCACATCATTATTAATCCTAACGATATGATTTCTTCCCCATTGTTTTTTTTTGTGCAATAATAATATTGAGTAATTTTTTCTGAATGTTATTTTTGTCAAGAACACTCTCTGGATTTAGTATGGTAATGAATATTTATATGGCAATGTTGATGTATTTGGTCGTGGTGGTACAGATCTGCTACGCTGCTGCTGCTGCTTTAATTATTATGGCAGAGCAAGTACCGAGACCTGCTACAGTCAGTACATACACAGACATGCCGTTTACTGCTGCAAACATAACATATATGTTACCCCGTAGCAGATTTAAACACAGGTGGAGATGGAGTGGAGGAGGGTCTCCGCAAACGCGCCGCAGCTTAACAGCGTAAAATGACGCTGAGCATTTAAAGTGATGAGGAGAAAGCTTATTGGTTGCCGAGGCTGCAGGAACCAATCTCCTGTGCCATGTAATGACAGATTGGGTGACCTATCAGCCTGTGCGCACAGTTTCATGGCAGAAATTTCACGTCTGTGTCTTATATTGGTGTTAAGAGAAATTTCAAGCTTAGATGACAATAAAGATGTATTATTATTATTGTTATTGTTATTATTGTATTATTGTTATTGTTATTAATGTATTATTATTAATGTTATTGTTATTATTGTATTATTATTATTATTATTATTATTATTATTATTAATATTATTATTATTATTAAATACAACGAAATTAAAGCATTTTTTTGTCTCAGCACATAAATAATATGAATGTAAACTGAAGAACTAAAAACACTTAAACTAAAATTATAATAAATCAAAAACTATTGTAAATAATAGCAATTCCATTTTTTCTAAATTAAATTATCAGCATATATTATACATCAAAATTAATTACACAGTTGCAAATTAATTCCTACTGGTACAGATGTACCATCCATCCATCCTGAATTACATTTATAAAATTAGTTTAGAAATTAAGCAGTATAACCAGACACTCTTGAAAACTACAACAGTTCAGTCAACATTCCTTCAGTGAGTGTATTTGCAAAAGAATCACAAATTTTATGTCGGTTACAAGAATCTTAATGCAAAGCCTTGCTCCAAATTGCTGATTTATGCATCTAAATCCTATAAAAGCCCCCAAACACTGCTGGCCTCTGAAATCAGCAGCTGTATTTCCTTCATCAAGATCCTGCCAACTAAAAACATGTAAAACCTGGAACATGATGTGAGGACAAAGTCAGTACCGACATATTGCTTTTGGCAGAAGTGGCGTCGGTTTTGAGAGTGGCTTCTTTCACATTGAGGTTTAGCTGGTCATTCATTACATTTCCACCTTCCTCTGAGCAGCTGAATGTACACAACCCATCTGCAAAGCTCACAAAGACGCTGTTTAGTTTGCCATCCCGAACCCACCGCTTTACCTTGACAATTATCCTACATCAACAAACCTGGAGGTCTCAGCAGGGACCACTCATGTATCTGGGACCAAAACTGCTTTTCAGGAGGGACGAACAGACGGCTATTGATAATGGCACACAGTACACGTACAGTACAGTCCTGTGTGTATGCAGTTTGGGATTCAGACAGCAGGTTTAGTGTAGGGCGTACGTGCTGTCAATAACTGTCAGACATGAAATCAGCTCAAATGAATAGGCAAGTCAAGATGGAAACCGCACACAGCTTGAAAACCCAATGCAAACAAACCTGATGCCTTTTAACACGAACATCGTGACCCTAAATGGGCACAGCACCAGATAGATGTTAGAAGGCATTTACAAAGGCACAATAAAGGGACAATATGACTATGCAATTGTTTTATGACTCAATTATGATTACTTTTTCATCTATTACAAAAATATTTAAGATTTAAGTTGGGGTGATAACATTTAATTGCAAGTAATATCACAAATACCGAAAGTCAGCAATTTAAATGACCATTCAAATTAACTTATTCACAAAAAAACTAAGTTTTTTCCTGCTTATATGTTTACTTTTGTAATATGTTTAGTTGTTCATTTTTTGTTTAAATTAGAAATTTTTTACATTTTTATTTTACATACACACACAGGAGGTGGCTGTAAAAAGCAATTAGTTCACTTTAAAAAAGTGAGTAAGCCTGTTGCTTTAAAAGCAATTAATTAATTAACTTAAAATGTGAATATACCTGTTGCTTTGAAAGTGATTAATTCACTTTTAAAGGTGAGTAAACCCATTGCTTTCAAAGCAATTAGTTGCCAATTGCTTTTAAAGCGATTAGTTGACTTTACTTTAAAAGGTGCAAGACCCAATAATTTTAAAGCAATTAGTTGAGTTTGCTTAAAAAGTGAATAAACCTGTTGCTTTTAAAGCAAATAGTTGACATTACTTAAAAAAGTAAGTAAACCTGTTTCCTTAAAATTACCAAAATCAAGTCAACTTAACAGTAACAAGTTACAACAAATTTATTCACTTTTTTTAAGTAAAGTAGTTAATCACTTTTTACAGTGATATACACTCACCGGCCACTTTATTAGGTACACCTTACTAGTACCGGGTTGGACCCCCTTTTGTCTTCAGAACTGCCTTAATCCTTCGTGGTGTAGATTCAACAAGGTACTGGAAATATTCCTCAAAGATGTTGGTCCATATTGACATGATAGCATCATGCAGTTGCTGCAGATTTTTCGGCTGTACATCCATGATGCGAATCTCCTGTTTCACCACATCCCAATGGTGCTCTATTGGATTGAGAGCTGGTGACTGTAGAGGCCATTTAAGTGCAATGAACTCATTGTCATGTTCAATGATCCAGTCTGAGATGATTTGCGCTTTATGACATGGCGTGTTATCCTGTTGGACGTAGCCATCAGAAGATGGGTACACTGTGGTTATAAAGGAACGGACATGGTCAGCAACAATACTCAGGTAGGCTGTGGCGTTGATAAAATGCTCAATTGGTACTTATGAGCCCAAAGAAAATATCCCCCACACCATTACATCACCACCAACAGCCTAAACCGTTGATACAAGGCAGGATGGATGCATGCTTTCATACCGTTGACACCAAACTCTGACCCTACCATCCGAATGCCGCCGCAGAAATCGAGACTCATCAGACCAGGCAATGATTTTCCAATCTTTAATTGTCTAATTTTGGTGAGCCTGTGCGAATTATAGCCTCAGTTTCCTGTTCTTAGCTGACAGGGGTGGCACCCAGTGTGGTTTTCTGCTGCTGTTGCCCATCCACCTCAAGGTTGGGTGTGTTGTGCATTCAGAGATGCTCTCGGTTGTAACAAGTGGTAATTTGAGTTACTGTTGCCTTTCTATCAGCTCCAACCAGTCTGGCCATTCTCCTCTGACATCAACAAGGCATTTGTGCTTATAAAACTGGATATTTTCTCTTTTTCAGACCATTCTCTGTAAACCCTAGATATGGTTGTGTGTGAAAATCCCAGTAGATCAGCAGTTTCTGAAATACTCAGACCAGCCCGTCTGGCACCAGCATGTTCATCGTCTTGAACATGTCTACATGTCTAAATGCATTGTGTTGCTGCCATGTGATTGTCTGATTAGAAATTTGTGTTAACGAGCAGTTGGACAGTGGACCTAATAAAGTTGCCGGTGAGTGTATATGTTCACACTCTAGTAGAGTTAGTCCATATTGCCATATATATTTCTGCTTGTTTCCTTCATGCACCACATAATATGAATTTGATGGGATCTTAATGCATTCTAAAATCTTCTGAAATATTAAATCCAGTGGCTAATGCTCAGCTGTTTGAAATCTGCTAATATAACAAATAACAGGCAAACTCCTCCTCTTTAAGAAATAAATTGGAGCATTTTTGATGCATATTACTGATGCAACGTTACCCATCCAAGCTGTAATAGAGCACATCTGTTTTCCTTAATTTCAATTCAACCAAGAGAGTCATAAAATCAACATGATTCTCAGTTCAAATCGAGCAGCCTGCTTTTACACGAACAGTAAAAGCTCAAGCAAGGCATCAAAACAAAAACAGAAAAAGAAATATTTGTAATTCTTAAATGTCTGCTGTTTTAAGCCATGTCAAGTTAAGTGTTTTTGCAGTATATTTTTTATGTTGTTGATTTGTTACAAAATTATTGTTAATAAAAAGTATAAAATAGTTTGAAAAGAATAAAACTCTTCCATCAGCTTTATGATTCATGTTCACACTTTCAACATTACAATAAAATTACAGTAAAACTCAGGAAAAAAGTGTTGCAACTTGATTTGTATAAGAATGTTGCATAATTAAAGCTGCAAGAAGTGATGAACGGGACCTCACCTTTGGGCTCACCACTCCCCGGTTGCCTTATTATGACAGAGAACGAACAAGAATGTATTGCAAAAAAAAGTCATTAATTCATGTGATGCATTAATATTAAGAATTATTACCCCAGTCTTTAGTGTCATCATTAACTAATATGCATATTTGGGGCTCATTTCTTACTATTATCATCACAATGTTATTTATTCATGGTATAAATTTAATAAATAAAATATATATTGACTTTACAAGTAATTTCAACTTATATATTTTTAAGTTCAACTTGACTTAAAACATCAAGTTAAAGTTTGTACTGTATAATTAAAAATATATATTAAAACATGATTAACTTGATTAAAATAAGCTAAAGTAAAATAAAAAGTTGTATTTTTTCCCCAGTTGAAAGCAGTACTAAAGCAGGAGGATGAAGGACATGTCAAGACTTTTATATCCCTTAATAATCCCCAACAGCCTCAAGCCACGAGCCCAAAAAAACAAAAACAAAAAAACAACACGTCAGTAAACTGAATTATTGCTTGACATCTGCTCAAAACATCACTTTACTGAGGAAATATTATGGTCCATCTCAAAATGTTAACTAAATTTACAGAGGCATGTGGCAATAAATAACAACATATTTCCACTCTGATCTATGTAACTGGCTCAGAATCGGCTCTGTTCCACGTTCAGTTTCACACAAGAGTGAAATAACAGCCCTCTGAACCCACAGCAAATCACCTCCACTGCCAAAAATCAGTCTAGACGCGTCCAAAGAGCTCCGGATGGGCAAACACAGACACACTGCATGAGGAAACCCTAACATTCATCACCTTAGGGCATCACAGAGACTATAGACAGAGCCACATAGAGAGAGTGAGTGAGTAAGTGAGAGAGAAAGAGAGAGACTATCAGCACATGAGAGAAACATTCTACCCCAAACTCCAGAGCATTTGCCCACAATTCACTGAGTTAGAAAATAAAACACAACTTCAATATTTACTAGGGGAAAAAATAGATTGTATCCTTCAAGCGGCACAATGCATTAGTGACTGTCACAAAAAGAGAGAGGAGACCAATTTTATAATTTTTTATTATTGTTTTATCCATAAAATTATTATTATTTTTATTTTTACTTGTATTTTTATTTAATTATTATTATTATTATGTATTAATTTATTTATTTTTTACTACTTTGGCAATACATTTGTAACATTTGTCATGCAAATAAAGCAATTATTGAATTGAATTGAATTGAATTGAATTAAAAGACAGAGAGAGAGAGAGAGAGAGAGAGAGAAAGAGAGAGAGAGAGAGGGGGGGGGGTCGCTGGTTCGAGCCTTGGCTGGGTCAGTTGGCATTTCTTTGTAGAGTTTACATGTTCTCCCTATGTTTGCGTGGGTTTCCTCCGGGTGCTCCGATTTTCCCCCACAAATCCAAAGACGTGGTATAGGTGAATTGGGTGAGCTAAATTGACCATAGTGTATGTGTGTGAATGAGAGTGTATGGATGTTTCCCAGTGATAGGCATCCACTGCGTAAAACATATGCTGGATAAGTTGGCGGTTCATTCTGCTGTGGCGACCCCAGATTAATAAAGTGACTAAGCCGAAAAGACAATGAATGAATGAATGCAACTCTTTCTAAGTAGGCTTGTATTTTACAGTACTGTAAAAATACTTCAAATTGTCTCTGTCAATATTTTTTAACAGATATATTTATTTTACTAAAGTCACACAAGTGCCAAATTTATATCCATCACATCCATAACAGAGAGATGTCACATCCACAACAAAGCTTTTTCCTGATAAATGTAAAAATGTTAAATAAAATAAAATCATTTTTGTTCTATAGTGAGCCAACTCTTATGCTTTTGATTAGCATTATCTTTTGGGGGTTGTGCAGTTAAATTCACTGAATTTATACAAAGTATGTTGTATATTGTAAACTCGCTAATTTGTTTGGTCACATCCATAACGCATGTTTATTTTCCTCAGTTAAAATATAAAAAATGTTTACTGTTTGATATTTTTCTGATCCCATAACTCTGTGGTTAGTTGTTTTGGAAAATATAAACAGATGTTTCAATATAATGTAGAATATATCTGAATTTAGTAATGTAGTATTACTGTATAATACTGTAATGTGCAGTTGCGGTAATGTAATATGACTTTTTCCCCTTGATTTCTGATGATACAGCATTCATACCATTTTAACATTATTGTCTATATTAATACTCGTTAAGCAATTTCATAAATATGTTTTGTAGTCAAATACTTTTATTTTTGTAACAAAAAGCTTAAATATATACAGTAGTTGTACAGTTTGACAAAATGAACTACGTGCTGAACTCATGCTGTGAGTTTGTTTGCATTTTGGTGGTGGATGAGGAGACCAATGTGTAAAGCGCTATGAGTGTCCAGAAAAGCGCTATATTAATGTAAGGGATTATTATTATTATTTTCGCTTTTAAACCATACTTACAATACAATTTTTAATCACAGTTTAAAAGTATCATCAAGAGCTTATTAAGTGTGGGCATATTAATATCAATTATTCTTTTTTTTTTTGGGGGGGGGGGGGTGAACTATACCTTTAAATTATATCAAATAAAAGAATTGTAAAAATACTTCACACTATCTGAACTGACAAACTGCCCACATGAAAAAATAATGAAATAATAAATAACTACAGTAAAGTTTATTATACTGTATAGTATTTCCAACTCTTTGTTAATGAATGCTATAGTATTGTCACGATCACCAGCGATCTTAACTCTTTAGATCAGGGGTTCCCAAACTTTTCAGCCCGTGACCCCCAAAACAACAGTGCCAGTGACCCGCGACCTCCAATATTCTCTGAAGTGGTTATAAATATACAAACATTGCGCAGACACCAATAGGTCTATATAAACAGAAGCATATTGACAACACAAAAAGGTGCAAGAGTCTAACAACCATATCATTTTTCTAGTCATTTATTAATTTAAATGAATTAAATTGTGTTTACCTAAAGAGACTGGTGGACAAAATGTTTTCAGCACAAGCCTATTTTTGGTTAGATTTTGGAGACCGCCAATCAGAGATCATCCTCAATATTTAGTCATGGCCTGTAAATATTTTTAGTGTATTTGATTCATTAAGGCATCAGAAAGGTTAACCTGATGCTATAATATATATATATATATATATGCAGCTGACCCTATTTCTGTGTTGTAATCTAACATAAACACACCAGTCCTATGAAAAAAAAATTATTTAAAGGCTGATGACTTTTTACTTGCATGTTGTTGTTTTTCACTATTAATAACTAATATTTTGATCTTCTGTGGTGTATGGTTAAGTATAGTAATTTTAATAGTTTAATAAAATTTATTTGATTTTGGAAATCACCAAGCGACCCCCTGTCATTGCCTCGCGACCCCCAGGGGGTCCCGACCCCCACTTTGGGAACCACTGCTTTAGATCACTGGTAAACACACCGTTTATTAACGGACTACAAATCCACCATGTTATGGACTACATATTCAGTCATGCAGCACACACACACACACACACACACCTGCTCCAAGTCACCTCTGATTAGACTTTCACAGCTGAAGCTGCTCTAGGACTGATTCATGGAGTATAAGTACTGCTCAAACACAAACACTGTTGCTGAGTCTTGTTATCTGTTATAGTGACATTAAACGCATTTCCTTTGTCTTGCTGTGCCTTGTTTTGATCCTCGCCTAGTTTGTCTGTTTAGCCCTGTCTGCTGCCTGCCTTGTGACCATCTGCCTCTTATTTTGACTACGACTTTGGATTTTCCTTGTATATCTGTTTGCTTCTGTGTTGATCATTGCTTGCCTAACCATCCTGTTAATAAAACCCTGCATTTGGATCCTCACCTCCAATGTCAGTGTCACATGCCTGGTATAAATTTTTACGTTTTCACTACAATAAACTTTAGTGTAGTATAATATATTGTAGTTGTGGAAAACTACAGTATTGCACTGTGAAAACAAATGCTGGGTTCCACACAATTCCTTCATGTTGTCTCAACACAAATCAATTCAAGAGTTCACGCTTAGCTGATGATTGATTATAAAGCGTGTTTGGCATGCTGTCCCAGGAGAGAGCCCTGAGCTCATAAGATCCTCGACCCCGGGGCTCCCTCCCGTTTGCAAGGCGAGAGGGGAGTTTGAGCTCAGGTAGATCTCGTGAACTCCCCTGCTGTAGTAGCTAATGAACAGATAGTGATGGCTTATAAGAGATAACTTCTTACTAGGACCATGTCTATGCTGCCGATTTAGATTAGTCAATAAACTTAAGTTGCATGTTTTTGGACGGTGGGGGGATAGCAGGGAAACCCACGTGAACACATGGAGAACGTGTAAACTTCACACAGAAACGTCAGCTGGCTTGGTAATGATTAGAACCAGTGACGTTCTTGCTGTGAGGCAACAGTGCTAACCACCGGGCCACCGTGCCACCTATTTAGGAAAGGAGGAAATGTAGGGGTGGAAGGGGGAATTCTTCAAAACGAAGATGGCTGTGATATGGAACCTACGGTATTTATAGTGGCTTAGGAATCGTCTGATTGGTGAATCATATATTGAATAATGCGGGGCCGGCTGCAAGCAATCATAAGCACGTGATCCTCTCAAAATTAGTTTATAAATAAACTTCACTTAGGTTAAGATAATTGTTTGTTTTTTTTTTTTATTTAAGTCGGTTGAACATTAAGTATTAAGTTGACACCACCCAAAAAATAAAATAAAAATAAATAAATAAATAAATAAAAACACAAGAATTGTGTTGATTTAGTTCATTAAATAATTTGAACAAGCAGCAAAAATATTTTTTGAACGTGGGTCATTTGTTTGTATGTTTTGCCAAAGCAGCTCTAGAATTACAGGACTGATTAATTAAAATACTTAATGGTTTTAAAACACTATATTATTTACTATAAAGTTCTACTATAGTGTTTTTTTTTCATGGCCATGCAAAATAGCAGCCCACGATCATGCAAAATAATGAGTAAAATTTGTGCAACTGTCTGTTTGGTATTATAACATGCTTATCATCATAATAACAATAATAATTAGCATGTTAAGTAATAAAAAACACAATCTAAGCAATATAAATGACTATACTTAAGTGAAATAATCATAAATCTTAGAGGTGAGTCTTGGCCAGTCAATCATTCAGCATTTTTTTGAGAAACCGCATTTTGTTGAATGAGTGCTGCATACACATGGGAAAAAAAACACTGCTTACAACAGCTTTAACAAGCATACAGGACCTTATTAACAAGTCATTTATTGCAGTAATGTGCATCTTCACCATCTGAGTGGGTGTTTGCTGAAGAAGGTTTGTGAATAATTTTATCCTGCAGCACAATTCTTGAGTGTGGTTTGACCTCTGGTTTGCCTACACAAACCCAGCAGCACTAGCAAAGAGGATTGCGGTTTAAAGAAAAATCACCTCGCTTTTACTGTCGATCCAAACCTGTCTCGATCTGACTGCTGACATGGAGGTCCGCGGAGAGCTCAGAGTGTGCGTAAATGCTTGCAACTGAAAGCCATTTCCACAAATCTCCCCATAAGCCCGCATTGGAAAGTGCACAATCACAAAGAAAGAAAAACTCTGACTTGATGTAGCCGGCTTACTAATGCCTGACCATTCAAAGTAAGTGATTTAGCTCCACTTAGACATCCTGCATCCTAAAGCCTTAAATCTTTAGTCACTTCCATATGAGCCTTAAGCTCATTATTTAGCAGTGATGTCACTTTCTTGGCTCATTATTATGGTAGATGTTGTTAAAATCATTTGTTTCTTAATGGCAACACTCATTTTGCTAAAAGTCATTTGAGTTTGGTTGCACCAGCTGTTTTTAATGTTTTTAAAACAGAAAATAAGGTAACACTTTACAATAAGGTTGTACCAGTTAATGGTAGTAATGCATTTACTAACATGATCAAACGATAAACAATACCTTTATTACAGTATTTGTTCATGTTAGTTTGCTCTAGTTAATGAAAATACAGTTGTTCATTGTTAGTTAATGTTACCTCACAATACATTAACTAATGTTACCTCACAATACATTAACTAATTTTAACAAGCATGAATTTGGATGCTAAAAATGCATTGGTAAATGTTAAACTATGATTAATAAATGCTGTTCAAGTAGTGTTCATTATTAGTTCATGTTAGTAAATAGAGTGCTCAGCATAATTAAGTACACCCCATTTTGAAAATGAATATTTTTATCCATTTCTCAGTGAATATAGGCAATGTATTTTGGCACATTTAAACAAAACAGATTTATTATACATATATATTTATTTAAATAATATTTAGTTACCAAGCATCATTAGAAATAGAAAGATAATATTAGATAATATTAGATTCAAGCAAAATATTGCAAAAAAAATTACAACCTACAAAATTTCTACAAATTATTTTATATTTTTTACTTCTCTTGATTTTTCCTCTTTTTTTATTTGTATTTAATATTTTTCTATTACATATTAATTTGGCTGTACTAGTTTTTGGACCACTATTGTAAGTTATTTTGTTAGATCCAGATTTGCTCCAGATTTGGCTTCAATACTTCAGTGCTAATCTAATGTATATACACAAATATAATATTGTATAGCTTCCTATTAAAAATATGAATTTAAAAGAGCGATTTGTGAGGGTTGGACCCATATATGCTGAGAACTGTACATTAACGAATGAAACCTTATTGTAAAAATGTGACCAAATATAAAGTAAACACTACAGATTTAGGGTATGTCCACACTGATACATTTTCGGTTAAAAGTGCATATTTTTCTCTTCATTTTGGCTTTCTGTCAACACTGAGGCTTTGTATACACTAATACGGATAAATTTGAAAATGGCATTTTCTTTAAAAAAAACAATCATTTTCAAGTATTTCTGTCATTCACACTAAAATGACTGAAAATGTTTTTGTTCAGGACTGCACTGCACTGCATGTTCACAGACGTAAGACGATTTTACATACGTCATATCCGCCTGTGTTTTTGAACCAGAATATAATAAAGTTTATAATACTGTATTTCCAACTCATTGTTAATCAATGCTACAGCAAACTGTAGTATAAACTGTACTGAACTGACAAATTGTAATAAACATACTTTAGTTTTACTACAGTAAAGTGTAGTGTGTTGTGGTATAATATATCCTATAGCTGTAGAAAACTACAGTATTGGATTAATTTGTTTATATTTTTTACCAAAGCAAATATAGAATAACAACAGAATAATTCAAATACTTTAAAGTAGTATGGTTTAAAGACACTTGATGTTTACTATACTGCCATATATTTACTTACCATCTCTTTGAAATGTCACAGCAAAATGTCGCAACTATCCTCTGCTTTCACCGAGGACAAAACAATAGCTCCCAGTAAACATTCTGTGTCCTATGAAAAGAGGCAATATGGATCATGTTCAAAGTGACAATAATCTGTAATTAAGCTGCTATAAAACATCTGCTTTACAATGTTGTCCACCATGTTAGCTGAATTGGACACATGACTGCGTCACATGACTAAAATGCAACATTGTTTCCAAAAGCCTTGGTTTTAACAGTCCACACTGCCACACAGTTTTCGAATGTATCCACTTTGGACAGAGTTTACAAAGAGATCCTTTTTTTCCTAAAAACACCATCTCAGTGTGGACAGAAGGCTAAAAAGGAGAGAAAAAGATGTGGTTTTTAAAACGTATTAGTGTGGGAATTTAAATTTAATTCTTTAAAAATGCAGTCTAAAGTGGATAAATTTGAAAACTCCGCAAGACAGCTGCAACATTTTGCTGCAATGTTTTAAAGAGATGGAAAGTTTTACATGTTTGTTTTTATGTTTGTTTATGTAACTACTATTTTTATTTAAAGCACTTCATTTTTGCATCTTGTTTAAACACATCATGAACAGCAGCTATGCTATTTATTTTCTTTATTCTCTATTTCCACCTGAGGATACTAATCCCGAGACCCCTAGAAATTATGCAGCGCCATTGATGCGCATTGACGCATCCAAGACCTGTGAAGAAATGATGCCAAGGTATCCATAATCCTGGACTAGTCCGTATCCTGAGCTGATACTGTGGTGGTCATGGAGGAGCGGAGAGCATGAGACTGATGAGACTGAAATGGTTGTACCCAACTGAGCCTGGTTTCTCTCAAGGTTTTTTTTCTTCACTTCGTCAATTGGAGAAGTTTGTTTCTCGCCACTGGCTTACTTGGTTTGGGACTTGTGGAGCTGCGCATCGATGGATTTGCTCTTCAGTGTTTGGACATCCAGCAGTGAAAATTAAACCACACTGAAATGAACTAAACTGAACTTCAACTCTGAAAACTGGACGGACACAGTTTCGACTTACTAGAACTTCTACATTAAGCTGCTTTGACACAATCTACATTGTAAAAACGCTATAGAAATAAACATGAATTTGAATTTGAAAATAAAGGCATCTTATACCTGTGCGTATGTGCAGTACTGAACGAACGAAAGTCATTTTAGCATGGATGAACTTTAAAATTGAAAACGATAACATGGACATGGAGCAAATGGATTACTTTGCTACAAGCTGTTTTTGTTTTTAAAAGACTATAAAATGTAACAATATTTTGTGCATTTTTAAAGGGATAGTTCACCAAAAAAATTTAAATAATGTACACATTATTTACTTACCATCAAGTGGTAGCGGACTTTTATAATCTTTTTTTTTTGTTGTTGAACACCAACAAGATGTTGTGATGTAAGCTGAAAACCTGTAACCATAGACTTCCATAGTAGGAAAAAATATTATGGAAGTCAATAGTTTCCAGCTTTTTTTTTTTGAGTGTTCAACAGAATAAAGAATCTCAGGTTTGGAACAAGTGAAGGGTGGGTAAATGATCACAGTATTTGGTGAACAAAAATATTTTGTTGTGCACAAGTTGTAACCAGTTTTCTCTTTACACCAATATAGGCTAAATCGCAACTTAAGGATGGCAGATGCAACCAGATTTCTGGTGTACCAGATATTTTTCAATTACACCATCAATGAAAAATGGTTGGCATTCAGATAATGCTAATGTATGCATGAGGACACACCACATGCCTCATTTAAAGTCTTGACATGTAGATCCATACTAGTGATGACTGGGTGTGCGACCTCCAGAGAGAAATTGTGTGTCATTTATATACGCTACACAAGATTAAAAACACCCAAAGATCATGTAATGAGATGAGATGGGACAGGTTGAAGATGTTTTTTTTTGCATCTGGTAATTTTTATGCTCTCATACAAAAGAAAACTAGAGGCTGGAGTGATTACTTATACACTGAAGTAGTAAAGTAAAGGATTACTAAAAGGTGCAGTGGGTGATTGTCTTCAGAAAAAAATTTTGTTGTGCTGGTTGAAAGTCTCTTCACAGTCCAATAGTAAAGATTAAAGTAAATGATCTAAATGTGTTTATTTGTATTTTTAGATACAGGGTAAGGCATAAAACTAACAAATGTTCATCGAATGAAATATTGTTGGACCAACAAATCGTATAATCCCGATAAGTAGCCCAAACTGTCTGTCAACAAATGTAGATTTGCGCATCTCTTTTGACGCAGATCTGCCATTAGCGCGTGCACGCCTGCATGCATGCCGCAGGTTTACGTGCACATGAGACAGTCACAGTCAGGGTAAAATCAAATGCTAAATTGAAACTTTTTAAAATCCTGAATCAATATTGGAGTTATTTTTGCACACTAGAGGAAGGACGACACCATGGCTGAAGTATTTCAGTTTGACAGGTAATGTTTTAAAACTATTTTAGTCCACCAAAGCTTATTTAGATTGTGTTGTTATGAATGAGTTATCTGCACAAAAGTGTTGTTCAGCCACTGACATCTCCCGGTGATAGATTAATGTGACTATTTTCAGTTTCATAAGGTCCATTTACAGCATCGATAATGTCAATTATCGACAAAACATCAGTAAATAGCGCTATTCCGCCTAGCCTGCTTTACTGATGTGGAGTTGCTTTTATATTCACATTGGTTCATTTTTGAACAATGACACGCTCCCTATATTGTTTACCATGCTACTCTGAATATTCGCTCTGAAATAGCATGTAAGTGTAGCTTAGTAATAAGTGTAGCTCCTGCACGCGCCAAGCACTAACTACATTTCTAACTGGCGAATGACATGAAATAGTGGGTTGTCTCTTGTCGGGGTGCACACGTTCGTGATTTCAGTAGGTGTGGCTTTGAAACACAGTCCCTTCCCTGCTGTCCAAAGATCATATGCTAACCAGTTAGCATTTTGGCAGATCACCTACTGCACCTTTAATATTACTCATAAATAATTACTTTAATAGCAATAGCATTTTAATTTCTTTTGCTTTACAAATATACAGTACTTTGCTAAATAATTCTACATTTCAACTAAAAGTTACATTTATTAAGACAACTGCACATGCTTAAGAAACAAATAGCTTAGTGTTGACAATACATGGTATGAATTCAGAGGAATTCAGAGAAATTGTGTGTAAGTAGGTTATTTGGTTTAAATTTGAGTTTGGTGTCATTACTTTGAAACATAAGTGTAACATTTTAAACAAAGCTAAAATGCCCTGTCTGACAACAATTCAAATTTAAAGAATAAAAATAGTTTAATTTTTATTGAGATTTGCTTTGAGGTTTTACGCACTACTGAAATACATTTTAAATTCAATTTAATGCAATTTTAATTATGCATTATTAGTAATTAATTATATTTTGAAGCAACTTATCCAACACTGCTTGGAGTCCATCAAAAATGATGATGATGGTTTGTTTACAAAATCCAGATATGAAGTGAGAGAGAGAGGAATAACTGAGATCACAATCGCCTAGGTCTCCTTTCCACAGCATGCTATCTACCTGCATCTCATTGCCAGAAAATTGCCATAAATCCACGCTTGGCCAGCAGCTCTTTTTGGCCCTGCACCCCTCAGAAGAGGGATGAATAGGAAATTAGAGCTCGCAGCAGCGCAGGGATCTGACACAGGAAATGGAGCTAGTCATAGAGTTCTGCTTTTATCGTCCTGTAATAAATTCCAGCTGGCTGCACATTGAGGGTGCACTAGCGCAGTGTATAAGAGCAGTGCATAATACGCAATGCACACACCAGTAATACAATCAGTAATATAGGTGTGGTAAATGTGCTTACACTAATAAATGATGTAAAAACATTTTCAGTAATTTGATCTTAATGTCTTAATTTGAACAATGCAATGTCAGTTACTAAAAATCCTTTGCCAACTGAATCAAAAATCTTTCAGCAAAAGCATATTTGACATATTCATTGAATGCGATAAGATATAAATATTGTGTTCTGTGAAAGAAAAAGATCAAAGTTCTTTCTTTTACGTCTTATAGAGTGCAAGAAATGAAAAACTATTTACAATTTTTTTTTATATTCTATTTTTTCTTTTTATATTCTATTATTATTTCTTTTTATTATTTACCTCCATATATTTTATTTTTTTATTTTTTTATTTTTTATTTTGTTTATTATTATTATTATTATCCTCATCAAATTTATTTGTATTTACTTATTTGTTAAATGATTAGTTAATTTATTTGCTTTTATGGTTCATGATCTGCTTTTGTAGTACATTTGGATTATAAACCATGGCACAATATTTGTAAAATTTGCTTCTGATTACAATTTTGGAAGCACATTGTACATTCATCTTGATCATTTAAAATAAGCATTTTCAAAATAGAGAGAAAAAAACATAGGATTCACATATGATTCTTTTAAAATGATTAAATCGTTTTATTCAGATTAAAATAAAAAACTGGCTTAATTAAATTGGTTTCTTTATGGATTTATTTAATCACAAATGATCAAAAAATATGTCTGAATTAGTCTGATGGATCATTCGCTTGGTTATTAAACCAATATCGAGTCATGGTAACAAGTCATGACATGGTGACAAATTAACTGCTAAAGTTGCTTATTAGCTTGCAAATTGGCTGTTTATTAGTACCTTAAAAGGCACATATTAATGATTTATTCTGCATTACCATATTATACATCCCTTAATTATATTCCATCTAAAATCTGCCATTTTAGATCTACCTTACTAACTATTAACATGCAGTAAATTAGGAGCTTATTGAGGCTAAAGTCACACTTAATAGTGAACATGCTTTCCCCATAACAAAGTGGAACAGTGATAAAAAATGCAATAAACTAATCTTTAAAAAGTAGCAGTACAAAATGATTAACCCTCCTGTGAAATATGTATTATTTTTCAGGTATTTACCTAGTGATGTTTCACAGAGCAAGGACATTTTCCACAGTATTTGGTATTATTTTTTTCTTTTGGAGAAAGCTTTATTTCTTTTAGTTTTTAAGGAATAAATTGCAATAAATTGTTGACATTAAATAACCTAATTAACATACTTTAAGCTGGATACCAGTAACTTGCAAAATAAGTAGTAAATATTATGAAGTGTCATAAAGAATAAATAAATTAAATTTATACATAAAAAATGTATTATTATAACTATTATGTAAACAACACTTGGGAAATATTTGAATGAGAATTAAGACCAATAATGCTGTTTTTCAATTTTTGAAAGATAAAAATGACATGCAGCAAATCAAAAGAAAAATAAAAGAGCTAAAATATGCAGGAGGCATGCAGAATTAGTGATAATTTCCATTTGAATTATTTTTTAAAGTATCAACAGAAAGTCCCTTGAAATCTCAGACATATCCTTCTACCAGTCCAAATAAACAACAGACCAAGTTTTTTGAGGTTAAATTCCTTCATGGTTTTGCATTTGGTTGAACTGCATGTCCCACTGAGCCTCGACGGGGTCACGCTTGGTGTCAGGGCAGTAAATTTAGCTAAAGTCAATTTAAAGATAATTAGATAAACCGAGAAAAGAGGTCTTCAGTTTATAGATCGACTTTTTTTTTAGGCATTCTGAAGCGCTTTCTGATCGCTCTGCAATCTGGTCCATGAGATTGTCCATGATAAAGAATTGCATTAATTAAGCCACACGCAGATAATCTCAACCAAATCTCAAACAAGATGTTTTATAATTGACAAACCTTCCTCTAGCTGTTTGACGCTTTACCTCAATTCGCCTACTTATACGGTGTCCTTAAATTATGTACATTTTTAACCTTTATTTTACAGGACAGTAGAACAGAGACAGGAAAGCAGAGAAAGAGTGGAAGGATAGGCAAAGTACCACATACAAGAAATCAAACCCAGGTCACCGTGAGGTCCTCAGTGCTATATGTCAATGCACTAACCACTTAAGGTTACTGGTTTGAGTCTGTACTGAGTTTTACCAAAGACTATAGAATACACAAGACATGTCACTTGTACAGTTTTGAATTGGGAAAAGTGTAATTGTCAATATGGCTAATGAAGCCCCGTCTACTAGTTCAATCACTGTTGACCTTAATCTTCAATGCGGAAGTGTGCTTGTTTTTGCAATTGTTTTAGAACTTCTAAATTCAGTTGCCTATGGGAGAAATGACTAGGAATAATAAACGTCTGAAACAGTCAAACTACTCGCTCTACAAACAAGTGTTTGCATGATTATACAGACAAAGTAGAATAATATAATAAGAAAACCTCAGTTTGCAACATTAAGCAGCAGAACAAGCTGTTTTTAATATCTAAAAATCGTACGTGGAGAATAAGGTGAATAGAATAACGATTCTCCAGGGGAGAAGCTCAGACCAGACATGTACTTTTATGATACTGGAATCTCAGCAAATACTTGCTTTACAGACATAAGAAATAGATCCACATAAAACTTGAAATCTACACTGTAAAAATCTACACTGTAAAAATCTACACTGTACTTTTACACTGTAAAACCCAAAAAGTTAGGGTAACTCAAACCGTTTAAGGAAAACGATTGCAACACACCATTTAAGTTTAAAAACTAATCCTAATGAGTACTGTGAACTTAATCCATTTGAGTAAACGAAGCAATTTGAGCACAGTAAAACCTGATAAATGAAGAGAACTCAAACCAACGGGAGTATTGTAAAACCCAATAAGTTAAGGCAACTCAAACTGTTTGAGGAAACTGATTGCTACAAACCATTTGAGTTAAAAACTAATCTATATGAGTACTGTGAACATTTAAGTTGAAGTAATGAGATATTTAATAAACTCATTACCTTCAACACTGAGTGCAAAACTCTTTTCAAATTAGTAGAATTAACTTTCCGTAAATTTTGAGTTACTGACACTCATTTCATTTGATAAAGCTGACTGTTGGGTTTTACTGTGTGCTTTTTAATGACATCCATAACTTTTAAATGGCTACACTTGAAAACAAAAGTTTTCTGGTTTTGTAATCTGTATGAAACAAACGCAAGGTACAGTCCATCCTGTCAAACGCACATTACATGATAGCAATTACTCAAACGCCCCACAAACTTGTAAAACAAGAGTTACTTTTATTTCTGGAGGAGATTCGCCATCAAGACCAAGTTGTGAATTACTTCAGAAGATCAGTGTGATCAGATCAGATGATCATTATCCAGTGGATGATAATGTGTAACACGGCCATAAATGAGGTTGGTGTCGTGATCTCGTTCCTTTTGAGCGCATTAGCTTGGGCAACCTGAAAATATGCAGATTTTGTTTGGATTTGAATGTTTATGACTTTTGAGACAGTTGTTGTTTCATTTCATTAGTGGTTCCATATACAATATGTAATGTAATCGTAAGCTTGGCTAAGAGTTTTAGAGAATTTGATGTTTCCCCTATTCAGACAGAATGCCCAAGCATACTCCCCGAGAGGCGTTTTAAAGATGGCCGTCGAGTGAAATGACTTGCCTAACTGTACGTTCACATCAAAAGCAGCGGGAGCGTCAAAGGTCGCTCTGGCCGCCCTGGCGACGACGCTGTTTGTCTTCAGCTACTGCAGCGAGAGCGTCAAAATTCGCTACATTGATCTCTTATTTAAAGGGGCCGTTGCAGCATATCAGCAAATCAGTCGCATAAAACATTTCTAGCGTGAAGATGTTGCACACTTATTATCCAATTAATTTAACTACGGAAGATCTAGTTGCATGTGGTGTAGCTTTGCTCCACTTAATAATCCAATGTGTCCATATGCCTGAAATATTCTGAAGCATACCATTTTGTATTGTCGCATGAGATTCCCGAATTTTTAAAGAAAAAAAATATATAACATTGATGCACATCAGTAACTCGCTAGTAACTTTTTAATGTATGCTCCTGTAAGAAAAACATTGCAAATAACATTTGCGACCGTAATATTAAAACCCTTATCGCCGCCGGCTCCCATTGAAAATGAATGACTTCTGGCTAATTTGACGCTCTTGCCGCTTTCGGTGTAAACGTACGATTAAAGGGACTTTGGTTTTACAACACGCACAACATTTCCTGGTAACGTTAAAGCAATCCGCATATCATAATACATTACAGTAATTTGCATGTTTGCTGAGTGACAGAATAAAATGAAGCTAAGATATGTGGAAAAATAATGTCATGTTTTATTTTTACAAATGAAGCATGAGCACATATTGCTTTGCACCCCATAAACACAACCAAGCCTTTTAAAAAACACTCTGCACCACCCCTTTTATGCAGATGAAGAATAGAGGATAGGTTATATTTAAAATAACTTCCAAAAGGGGTGCTATGAAGTAACGTAAGAGGTAGACAGGCTTTCCACCGTCCCGCAATCAAGTTGGAAAAAATCGCAGTTTCAGCTATATTAGATCAACTTTAAATGAGCT
Organism: Danio tinwini; assembly: GCA_903798205.1. NCBI lineage: Eukaryota > Metazoa > Chordata > Actinopteri > Cypriniformes > Danionidae > Danio > Danio tinwini. Next base: position 12,437,752 of record CAIGQZ010034910.1, read on the forward strand.
AAACGTTTAACTAAACATTCATAACACTACATCTGAGCTTCAAATAACTTTAAATAAATAGACACACTACTTCCTCTGTAATGAATGTTATGTTTCTTAGCTACGTGCCCTGTCACATCATCCACAATTCTTACATATTTAATTTCTTATCATATTGCAGCAGCAGTTTAATCTGCCATTTGTAGGTCTTTCATGCAGAGAAATCTCGCAGAACTATGCATTCAGAAGTTAATGACCAAATAAGTTTTTATGAAAAATTTCCATTGTTGAGATATTAATTCAGAATTATTCAAACACCTTTACCAAAAGTCATCTCCACTTAACCGTCAGTCATGTTAGTAGTTTGTTAACCTATTATATCTGTCTCTGTAGTTCTAATCAAATTTACATCCAATTCGCAGTGCATTGTGGTCAATATTAGCCTTTAGGTGTACTTACAGATCTGTACTTAAAATTTCAATTAGAGTAACCTCATTGAACTTCCTTTGGCTTAGCATCTAATTTATCAGAGGTCGCCACAGAGGAATAACCCACCAACTATTCCAGCATATGTATAAATGCAGCAGATGACCTTCCAGCCGCAACCCAGTATTGGTAAACACCCATACCTAAACCATTCACCTAAAGCGCATGTCTTTGGACTGTTGGGGAAACTGAAGCACCTGGAGAAAACCCATGTGAACGTACCAATTGGCCCAGCCGGGACTCGAACCAGCGACTTTCTCTAAGGTATCAGTGCGAGCCACCATGCCACCCTGAGTAACTTAGAAATACCTTTATAAACATTGTATGAGTTGGGGCATTCTTATTCTATTTTTCGAATTCTATTTAGGGCAAACAGTATGCGAATTGGGACGCAACTATGCCTTGATTGAGAGGAGACAGACTCAACTTTCCTAACACAATTTAACATAACAGGTTAATGAATCTCAGCTGAGGGCAGCTCTTTTTTTTTAGCATGGATGTGCTTTTATGGACAGTGACCTGACTGAGCTGATGCCTCTGATGAAATCCTCCAAATAGTATGCTGGCACGTGTTTGTTTGTGTGGGTCATGGGTCAATGTCAGGCCACAGATGAGCGATTTAGACAATGTCACTTACTGACACCGGGATCAGCACTGGAGTGTTTGGGAGAGGACATAATCTTGGCGTTGCGTTGAGTAGAAAGGGTCAATATGAGACCGGTGATGAATGTGTTCTCTCTAGACGCCGTTAACGGTCAATCATCTCCTCTCTAGTGTTTTCATTGATGGGGTGAAAGCGATGAACAGACACCTGAAGTGATTAACAACCGCCGTTTAGAAATGAGGAGCATGATACATCGGCTGTAGAGGTTCATTACTACTGAAAGCTTTCCAGTGCATTTATGGTTTTATGGTGGAGGTATATGGACACAGGCCAGACAAGCAAGGTCAGTGTAGTATGGTGGGTATATTGTGGCAGATTAGCTCAACATACTACTCATTCCAGAAGTAAACTATGTAATAAGAACAGCACAGCCAAAATTAATTTTCCATATGCAATCCTACGCATCTTCCTTCAGCAATAAGGAATTGTGGGGATGTTGTAGCATAATTGCACATTATTTATAGCGGCAGACGAAAAAACATGCTGCTTCATCATCCTGTGACCTAATGAAGCTATTGTTACTGAATGCTGGAAATCTTGAATCGTATTAATTACTTGAGGTTTATTGGTCGATTTATATTTATTTACAGCACAATACTAGATCTAGTAATGTTATTACATTTTAAACAATCCTTAGATGGATTTTGAGTAACCTAATTTATTTGGGGTCAAATATGTTTTATTTATTTGCTTGACTTTCAAACATACAGTATAAAACGAACACATTTTAAATAAATGTATGAATTCAATTAGTTCTGAATTTTGCAAACACATCTATTTGGAGTGACAAATTAGTAAATTTGACGATTTATTGATTGGTTGATTTGTTGATTGGTTCGTTGATTCATTCACTGGTTGACTGGATGGTTGGTTGGTTGGTTGGTTAACTGATTATTTGATTGATTGGTTGATTGATTGATTGACTGGTTGGTTTTTTGATTGATTGATTGACAGTTGGTTGATTGATTGATTGATTGGTTGATTGGTTGATTGATTGATTGATTGATTGATTGATTGATTGATTGATTG
>CAIGQZ010034910.1:12467012-12478179 GCA_903798205.1 Danio tinwini
TATATATAGATATGTTGTTTAAAAAATATATATATATATATATATATATATATATATTAGATTAAATATATTAATATTAGAATATTAAAAAGTGAGCCAAATCAATTATTGTGAAATCTTCTTAATATTTTTAAACAACATAATGATATTGAATTGATAAAAAGTGTCAAGCTACACCGCAAATATGCAATTTGAGGTGTTGAATTACTGAAGAACACTGCATTTAGTAGTATTTGTCAGTGGTTCTTAAGTGACCACATGTTGTTTTGCACAGGAATGAAATGACTTGCCAGAATTTAGTTATGTGTTTAGTAGGAATTTGAAGGGACATTTAAGCATGGGTAAATAGCACCACCTACTGCTCACACATATACAACAAAATCTCTGAACTTGCAGTACAACCAAAGCTTCATAAGAGACTAACAATTATAAATATAATATTTTTTTCAGTATTGTTTTGAAAGCAAATGCATTTCATTATTGTGCAGTATAAAGCAAAACACATTTACAACTGTGGTTTAATGAATGTTTTAGTTTAATTATTGTTATTTTTATCAATTTAAAAAGTGATTTGATTTGCCTCCAATATATTTAAATTTTATAACTTGCTGAACTAACTTTTATAATTGCATTCTGTAAGGGCTTCCATAAGTAATGTGCCCCTCTGGTCAGTTCACAGGGGGCAGTTTCATCTGCCCCACAGAGATGAACACAGGGGCACAGGTTAATTAGGAAAAAATGAGCTGCGAGAATATGTCACCGCTTCACAAAAACTGTATCAGAGTCTGCTAATGAAACCGAAAGAAGAAAGACATCACACACTGACTTCATAATGAGGCTATCAGAAACACAGTTAGCCTTAAAAAACCTGCCTCATTAATAGCATGAATGATTAATTGTTATTCTATGATATACCTCTTCAGTCTTTCATATATTCTACTTTAAAAGCTAAACCTAAGTAAGGTAAAATGCTATACTGTGCAATTATTTAATAGAAAAACAGTATTTAGGCATTGCAAACCACATAAAAGAGACAACATAAGATATACAGTAAATTGTTTATTATGGCCATTGAGATGATTTTGTTTATGATGCATTGCTGGAAACTCTCTAAACTACTCGTTTGTTTGATTATCTGGTGTCATTATAAGTCATCATGCTTACAAAATCCTTGTAGAAAATGACATTTTTATCAGGATCAACAGCAGCAGACAGCATTTCATCCATCTCTTCCTGTGTGAAGGGCTCTCCTTCAATGCAAAATGAACATTTTATTTGGTTAACTGAAAACATCAGGATTAGTGAACAAAAAAGCATGGATTTCTTTTGTTATTAAATTGTCTGACAAATCAATTAATTGATCAAAATGTATTTATAAAGCACTTAACAACCACCAAAGAGCAGTCCAATGCAGTAAAAAGAGTTCACAAAACAACACAAGACTTAAAACATACTTTAAACAAAGAAAACAATCACAACACTATTTAAAACAAGTATAAAAGCAAGTGTCAAAGGCCAAGGAGAAACGATGGGATTTGAACAAAGACAATAAAGGGGCCTGCCTAATGTAAAGAGGCAGAGCATTCCATAATCTGGAACCAGCCACAGCAAATGCTTGGTCTCCTCTGAGCTTAGCATTAGGCACTCTAAAAAGCAGCTGATCTGCTGATCTAAGAGAGTCAGAAGGTCTGTAAGAATGAAGCAGTTCTGATATAAATGGAGGGGCAGACCCATTTATAGATTTAAAAACAAACAAAAGAGTTTTAAAATGAATTGTATATTGTACAGGCAGCCAGTGAAGTGAGGATAAAATGGGGGTGATATGAACAAATTTGCAACTCCCTGTCAAAAGATGTGCTGCAGCATTTTGCACCAACTGCAAGCGAGCCAAAGAAGACCCGCTTATACCCAAATATAAAGAATTACAGTAATCCAGCAAAGATAAAGAGCACTGTGCATGTGTAATTTCAAATTATTGGAAGAATCTTCAAATTCAAGATGACACTTTGTTATAGTCTCACCTTCTTGTGTTAAGTATTTGGCCAGTTCTGCTGGTTCCAAGTGTCCTTTTTTCTGTTGATCTAAAACCTTTAAAATAAGATTAAAGTACATTCCATTAAATCGTTCCACTGGTTTTAGGTGTCCTGCATAATTTAGTAAAATAGCCATGATTTGAAACATATAAAACACATATAGTAAACAGTGCAACTACACTTTGAATGTTTCACATGTTAACAATGTAAATTCACACATTAAAACGTGAAAAACTAAATAGTCTCACTTCAAAAGCCTGTATGAGCAGGTCTTCTGTAATAGGACGAAACCTGCAAGAAAGAAGCAGAGCTACAATTGTCACTAATACTAGGTTTTGTATTAAAATTTTATGTGGAAAAATCCTTTAGCAAAGTTAATATTTTATTTTATCAAATATTTATTTTATTTTAGTTTCAGGTTTTTACAGGTATTGCAATCTATTTAAAAACATTAATAGTCATATACTGTACGTCTCAGGGGCGAATTTATTGATTTTGGGGCCCTAAGCCATTTGGCCCAAAAGTTCTAAAATGCACCTTTTGTACTTAAATTTTTTTATATTATTTTGCTGTTTTTTCTTATATCAATTGATCTCCTTTTCTACATTTTATCTTAATGCAAAACAATAATAACATATAAAGCACCTTGTAAAACTTTTGAAACGATTTGTTTTCTGAATTTTTTGAATTCACACCTAAATACAATAATAAATCATTTAGTATTTTTTTACTAAATCCTTACTGATTTGACTGCTGGACTGGTCCATGATTGAAGGTAGGGGACCCCCACCGAACAAAATATGATAGAAAACAATGTTATATATAATTTGTAGGTATGATTCATACTTCTAGGTATTTATTTAGGGGCGCTTACCTTTCTTATTGGTTAAATCCACCCCTGGTACGTTTACATGTAGAGGCAAAACATTTGTCTGCTCTAGACATGACAACACATTTTATTATTGAGATGTTGGCTTACACAGAATCTGGATCTAAATTATGCGATCAGTGCAAGCTGATACCTAGGACATTTTGGCTTCATCTTCTACTACTATATGTACAGTAGAAGTCAGAATTATTAACCCTCCTGAATTATTAGCCTCCCTGTATATTTAATGGAATGAAGATTTTTCAATGCATTTCTAAACATAATAGTTTTAATAACTCATTTCTAATAACTGATTTCTTTTATCGTTGTCATGATGACAGTAAATCATATCTACTAGATATCTTTCAAGAATTCAGCATGAAGTGACATTTAAAGGTTTAAATATGTTAATTAAATTACAGTTTTTCTCAGTGGCTTTGGTGCATTTCTCACAACACTATTTACATTTGCACAACAGTTAATGCATTTCTCAAAACAATTAGTACAAACTGCAAAACCTAGTTGATAACCTGCAAACGCGTGTCACTTGCTCAAAATGGAGAGCTCATTCCTCAAAAGCAAGTATTTATGTCAATGAAAGTGTCAGTGTCATCAAAATGGAAAGTCCTGCCACCATTGTTTATGAACAAGACAATCAAATGGCTTTGTCATGTTTTCATTAGGACCAATGCATAAAAGTCTGATTTTGGTGACACTTTCTGAAAAGGCTCAAGACCGCACTATACAGTACTATTTGCACAGCCATTTGAAAACTACAGTAAAGTTAGACATTACTGCATTTAGTGAGGTATCTGAGTACAAGACACTGAATATGTATGTTTTACATTTTTACTGCAGATGCTCTTTACAATTCAAATTTATTTTGTGTATAGCATCAAATTTATTTTGATGCTATACGTGTACGTATAGCATCATTACCTGCATTATACTTGTCCGCCATGTCTATAACACTCGTTGCTAGGTTACCTGAACACATTCAAATGGAGGGCAGGAAGTGGTTCTTCCACATGGGAATCGCTTTCAGAACATCAAAATGTTTGTTTTATGTTGTTTATAATCGTTTAAATCGGCCAAAATAAGAAATGCCGAACAGCTTTTATAGACATCCAAAAGGGTTTCGCTCATAAAGGGTAGGGGGGTTAAAAAAACTGACTAAAAAAACAGAAGAAAAGGCGGAATGTAATAAAAAAATCAATACATCCATGTGTACAAGCCTTTTTTAAGTTTACAGGCCTAGCTATGTTTTTACTGCAGATGCTCTTTACAATTCAAATTTATTCACAGCAATGTGCAAAAGAATAAATACACCCTTTTTACAACAAACAAACTTCCTTTGGGTAGAGCTGTGCACAACTGTAAACAATATTGCAGTACATATTGAAACTGAACCTACAAAATACACAGGTCTGTAAATCTTTCATGAAATTGTTCAATTTAGATGACATTTTCAGAAAAAAAAAAGATTTAAAGTTTTTTAATAAAACGATCTTGACAGATTTTGACTACTAGTTCAACATTTTTGTATGTAATGACTCAAGTAATGAAATGAGGACTATTAGTTTTATATGGAATGACTATTTAGCATCCACAAGTTTAGTTAACTTTGACTGACATGACATAAGCAATTGATAATGTTAAAAACAGCAGAGTTGTATGAAAGCAGTTAATGCATGTCCAAAAGCATTTGCAATTTGCTGGAAGGAATGAGAAACTGCTACTATGATGTGCACAAATGACTTATTGTTTTGAGAAATGCATTAACTGTTGTGCAAATGTAAATAGTGTTGTGAGAAATGCACCAAAGCGACAGAGAAAAACTGTAATAAGACAAGTTAGAGTAATTAGGCAAGTCATTATATAACAATGGTTTGTTCAACCGGAAAAAAATATATATAGCTTAAGGGGGCTAATCTTAAAATGTTTTTTGTTTTTTTTACATAAAAACTGCTTTTATTCTAGACGAAATAAAACAAATAAGACTTTCTCCAGAAGAAAAAATATTATAGAAAAATACTGTGCAAAATTCCTTCCTCTGTTAAACTGCTCTGTTTGGAAATATTGGAAAAATTAAAATAAAATAGCTACAAACAGCTAATCATTTTGACTGTATATTGATGTGTGTGTGTGTGTGTGTGTGTGTGTGTGTGTGTGTGTGTGTGTGTGTGTGTGTGTGTGTGAAAGAGAGATTTATCAGTCTGTGACCCTTTTAAACATTAAGAACAGTCTGGTCATATTGTTTTATTTCATTACAGTCTTACTTGCGCTCCAGCAGGATCTTAGTCATAGCTGGAAGAAACTTCTCATAGCGCACAAATCCAGTGGGTTCTTCTTCTTCTAGCTGTGAAGACAGTGACACTTCATAACTACAGATCTACTCAACTTACAAGAGGCAATAATATGAACCAACAAAACAAAACCACAGACCTCAGAAATGATATCATGCAATTCAGCTTCGGAAGGAAAACAGCCAAGTGAACGAATGATGGTGCCTATTTCTCTTTTACAGTGAAAAATGTCAGATAACGTTAAACAAATCATTATTGTTTATGGAACATGTGCAGAACAAAGCTGACAGAGATCAACAAATAGTCTAATATATTATGAAAAACAACGTAGTGAAATGTTACCTGACATCAACAGTCTTGTTGGATTCATGGTCAAATACATCAAAGGCATTCCCAATCCTCTTTTGAGTTTCTGTTATAATACTTTCTGATAATAAAAAAATTATAAACTTTATGTTTTCGGCATTTGTGTGTCTGTGTGTGTTTAAAAAACAATTCAGCTGTAGACTTTCGCTGTTTGTGTGGTCTTTTACTGTAACTTTACTCAACATTAACAAACTATAACGTTACTAAAAACTTTTCAAACATAATTTAGCTGATAACAGTTGTAGTAGTGCCAACTGTGTTTAAAAATACGTCACGCTGAGAGTAAAACCACCGATAATAAGCATATAAGCCCCAAAACGTAGAAAAAGCGTGTACGTATAGCATCATTACCTGCATTATACTTGTCCGCCATGTCTATAACACTCGTTGCTAGGTTACCTGAACACATTCAAATGGAGGGCAGGAAGTGGTTCTTCCACATGGGAATCGCTTTCAGAACATCAAAATGTTTGTTTTATGTTGTTTATAATCGTTTAAATCGGCCAAAATAAGAAATGCCGAACAGCTTTTATAGACATCCAAAAGGGTTTCGCTCATAAAGGGTAGGGGGGTTAAAAAAACTGACTAAAAAAACAGAAGAAAAGGCGGAATGTAATAAAAAAATCAATACATCCATGTGTACAAGCCTTTTTTAAGTTTACAGGCCTAGCTATGTGTATAAATATGTCAAAAATCAGATACAAACACCACCACACTTATACAAAATCCAGGAAAATATAAATAGTACCCTGCTAGTAGTAATTTATAATAAACGTGTTTTTAAACCACATAGTGAAGTGTATAACGTGTACAACTCTTTGTTAATTAATGCTACCGAATAGCATAGTAAAATGAGAAACTGTAATTAATAACGTTAGTGTAAACCGTCGTGCATTGTGATGGTGTAATTAACCTGAAATAATGCGTTTATTACTACAGTTACCACAGCAACAATATAATTACTACGACAGTTTAATCCAAGTAATTATCTATGCTTCCAAACACTAGTAACGTCAAATCTACAGTTAGAGTTGATAAAAAAAAGCAGGAAAAATATAAACGGGCAATATTAACTGCTTACCTTCAGGTGAGGTTAAGTGTTTCACACAAATATAGTAATAGCGTTAGTTTTACTCACTCGTTTTTGTGACATTTGCTACTTACAGTATGAAATTTGGTGGAAGCTACGATATAAGCTATAGGCCAAGATTAGCTAAAGAAAGAGTAAATATTTATAAAACTGATAAGTAAAATTGTATTAAAACACAAACCGAGTGGTCTCAGTAAGGCGAATACTAGCAGTTCTTAGTTGACCGCTAGGTGGAGATCTTATGCTGTGGTTGGGAATGCTGTTTACTAGAGAGATTTTCTGGATTTCTCTATACTAAACAATACATTTAAAACCAACTGGGTTAGACAACTTGTTAAATATCCAGCCTCTATTTGGAATATGATCCCCATATTTTATCCACTGTAAAAATTACAAAAAGCAACAACAATTATAAAGACAAAAGAAAAGCAAACAAAAACATGACAAAAGACAGGAAAAAAGGGATTTTAAAACCATTATTAGTTCCTACAGTATTGGGTCAACAGTATTACACATATATATCTAGGCCAGTGGGCACAGGCAATATGGTGATCTTGCAAACGATGACGGTAATAGCCTTAAATTGTTATCCTTGACATTTGACAGATTGTTAAAAAAGTGTTTCCAGGTGGCTTTGAAGCCAGCAATGCTATTAGATTAGATTGTGTCTCTCTCTAAATGTAAAGTGCTAGAAAATTCAGAAAGCCACGATTTGAAAAGTGGTTTTGATGCCTTTTTTCATAAACAAACAATCTTTTTTTTAAGCTATCACCATTCCATATTGGACAGCTTTTTTATTTAATGACTGAACCCATGAAGTGGGTCAGACCAACCAAAAACAGCGATTGCTGGATCAGGGGCGAGGTCACAAAAAAGATGTCAGGAGCCTTCGGCAGATTCACATTTGTTAAATTTAGAGAAGATGGAGGGTTAGAATTTATTAAGCTTAACCCTACACTCAGGAATAAAGTCACTGGGGCAGTACCTTTTCAAAAGGTACATATATGTATCTGAAGTGCCCATAATGGTACCTCAAATGTTCTTTTTAGGTACATTTGGGTACTAATATGCACCTTTTATATACCACTGTGGACTATGTGGGTTTCAATATGTATCTTTTATAAAGGTACTGCCCCAATGACAGCTTCTGTACCTTTATTTCTGAGAGTGTAAAATAATGAAGCTGATGTACTACTATTTTAAATTGGATTGGTGTCTTGAGTTAATAGAACATGTATTTATGACCTTGATAGACTTTTTCCAGTCCTCATTGGTAATTTGAATGCCTAAATCTTTCTCTCAGGAATCTTTCAAATACAAAGTAGATTTGTCAAACTGATTAAAAACGTCTATAAAATGGGAAATCAAATTAGAAGAGGCAGAAAGTAATTTATATACATCATGTTCATCTGGTCATCAAGTGGCCAAATTCTGGCTTTCTGAGGAAAGTTAAATGAGATGGTCAGTTTTTCTATTTGCTTTTCTATTTAACTTTTTAGTTTAAAACAAGTTTTACCAGATTCCTGTTTTTTAAATGATGGATGATAATAAAATTGTATTTAAAATATATATTTTTATTATTTCTTTATTATTATTATATATATTTTTTAAATCTAATCTCATAACATTATTTATAAAACTGTAATAATTTACAGTTTAAATGCAAATTTGTAAATACTTTGGAATAAAATAGTATAGTAAGCACTTTGTAGGAAATATTTTTAGTAGGCCTAGCCTACATCAAAAAGTGTGGTTATGATCACCACCCAACAAGCTGATCCGGCAACGATTAGTGCTTAAAATGTCACTAAAATGCAGTATTTAAACCTTATAATTGAATAGAAAATGAGGCGAATAATTGCAAAAGTCCACTTTTTCAAAAAAAAGAACCACCCCTGCAGGCCTGTAAATTACCTAACTAAATTCCATGTTTAAAAATAAAAAAGCCTTTAAATGCTAAACAAAAAAGCCAAACACAAAATACAATTTCTAAAAATTGTAAAACTAAAAAACTGGTTGGTCTAATATCTTACATCAATATCGATGTTTACGGTAGTCTGATACATGCTCGTCTATTACGTGCTTTACGGTATATTATATAAAGCTGAGTTGGCCTTGTTCCGCTCTGACTGCTGCCTACAGTGACCGCACCGTGCGTCTCCGGACAGTCCCTTCACAACAACCGTCCCTTTCTGTTAATATTTTCCGTTTATAATTCTTTAAATACACGCGTTTGAAGACAACGGACACAATGAGCGCTATAAACGTGAAGAAGCTGAAAGTGAACGAGCTGAAGGACGAGCTGAAGAAAAGGAGTCTGTCTGATAAAGGGCTGAAGGCGGATCTTATGTCGCGCCTGCAGGCCGCGCTAGATCAGGAGGCGCTCTCCGGTAGTAACGGCACCGAGCGTCAGTACGAGGACGGAGGAGACCCCGCCGGCGAAGACCTGGAGGAGGACCTGGTGGGAGAGAGCATGGAGGAGGAAGATGAGGAGGAGGATGATGGAAGAAACGCGGAGGCCGAAGAGGATGATATTATGGAGGAGGAAGAGGAGGACGCCGGGGTAGAGATGGATAAATCGGATGAAGATGAAGACGCCCTGCTTAAAGATGATGGTGATGATGATAATGAAGATGAAGAGATGGAAAAATTTGATGAGGATGATGTGGCTCTCGACAAGGGTGAGATTACACGATGAAGTTTGAGTAATTCATAGTTACTTTGTGTATAATTGGGCTAAAATAATTCACACTTACAGCAGAACGTGTAAACTGGGGTTTGTCATGGGCTCATTGCTGTCCCATTTGTGTCCCTTTGAGTTACTGCTACAGTTAAGAGAACGCTACAGTTTCACGTTATATAATTTACAGTAATATATTTTACCTGGCTAAGTATGTAATTATTATATTGTACTCTAATGTAACTAAATATTATATATAGTAATATTAATAATAATAATAATAATGTGCATAATAATATAATACAATCAAATATTTATTTTTATTAATATTTATATTTATTTCTATTAATTTAAAAACATATTTTTTATTTATGTAATTTATATTCCTATTTTCTCACTAACAATTTGTTTTATGGATTATTATTAAAAAAAATATATATGTTTTGCTGAATGCAGTAATTTTTATTTAACATAATTCTGTCTATTTATTATCAGTTTATTTACTTTGCACTGCATATCTCAAGCCTTAATGTAATACTCAAATTAAAGTATGAGAAAGATATGCAAATGAAATGCATAGAATAATGCAAAAACAATCCATTATATATGTTCTTTCTTTAAAATTTTTTATTGTCATTTATTCATTTAATTTAAAATATCCCTTATAATGTATTTGCACCAATATACAATTGAAGTCAGAATAATTAGCCACACCGAATTATTAGCCCCTGTTTATTTTCCCCCCAATTTCTGTTTAACAGAGAGATTTTTTTCAACACATTTCTAAACATAATAGTTTTAATACCTCTAATTTTAATAATTTCTAATCACTGATTCATTTAATCTTGCCATGATGAGAGCAAATAATATTTTACTAGATATTTTTCAAGACACTTCTATACAGCTTAAAGTGACATTTAAAGACTTAACTAGGTTAATTAGGTTAACTAGGCAGGTTGTGGTAATTGGGCAAGTTATTGTATAATGATGGTTTGTTCTGTGGACTATCGAAAAATATACAGCTTAAAGGGGTTAATAATTTTAAACTTAAAATGGGTTTTAAAAAATGTAAAACTGCTTTTAAAACAAATAAGACCAGAAGAAAAAATATTATACGACATACTGTGAGAATTTCCTTGCTCTGTTAAACATCATTTGGGAAATATTTAAAAAAGAAAAAAAATTAAAGGAGGGCTAATAATTCTGAACTAAGCTGTGTATATTATAAAATAAAAATATTGACTGCACATTTTCTAAGTGGATTAAAGTAAAATTATACTAAATGCTGCTTAATTTAAGGTCAGTAAACATATTTATTTATTTTCATTACTCTAAAAATATATAGATTTTATGTTTATTGACTACACATTTTCGTGGAAGTTAAACTACAAGAAATAATACTTGAATTTCAGGTCCATAGATGTATTTATTTATTTATTTTTATTGTAGATCTCTAGCAATATAATATGTTCATGTTATTCAATGTAACTTAAATTTTTTGTCATTCAACAATAATAATTTAGTATTTAACTTAATTTTAACCTTTTATTTACATTTATTTGTCATTAATAGTTTTTTTCCTCAATTTCAATGAAGCTTGTAAACATTGGTTTGTTTTATGGGTCCATCAGTAGGTTCACAGGATTGGTGAGTTGTAAAAAGATGCTGAAATGGAGATATGAAAGACAAAAGCTCTGTCTGTCTGTGTGTCTGTGTGTGTCTGTGTGTGTCTGTGTGTGTCTGTGTGTGTGTGTGTCTGTGTGTGTGTGTGTCTGTGTGTGTGTGTGTCTGTCTGTGTGTGTGTCTGTCTGTGTGTGTGTCTGT
>CAIGQZ010034910.1:12478189-12490057 GCA_903798205.1 Danio tinwini
TGTGTGTGTGTCTGTCTGTGTGTGTGTCTGTCTGTGTGTGTGTCTGTCTGTCTGTGTGTGTGTGTCTGTGTGTGCGCGCGCGCGCGTGTGTTTGATGAGCTCAGTTCATTTGTTTTTCTCCACTGCCCTGCAGTATTGAGGAGCACCTCATGTCACCACATTGTTACTTATTGTCTTCATTTGACAGATGCAGCTTCTCCCCCTCCTTTGGGGTAAAGTGGGGTTAGAGGCTTTAGCCTACATCTGTGACCATATAACAGGCTTTATGATGCTATTTTAATTTATTAATAAATTTAAATATTAGTGCTTTAATGTTAAAAAAAAATATATATATATATATGTGCATTACTGCAGCTCAGATTGAGTTTTGGTTCCCACCAAGCCCCTTCCTCTGGATAGCACATATCTCTGAATGGCCAGCTGATTCAGTCAGTGCTCTGTGATTGGCTAAACACCTCATTCATTTGTATACTATAATCATGAGCTTTAGGAAAGCATTACAAATCATCATATGGCCTTGATAAGTCGAGCCACTCTCATTAGATAATCACAAAAAACCCTTTAGATTGTCATTACATTTCATATTTAATTCCTACAATGACTTGTTGTCCTGCATGTTATTTGTAAAATTGCATAACATTTAATTGATTTATGAATGTCATGTGTTTTTTTTTTTGCATATTCACAATATTAGTTTGCATTTAATTACTATTTAAACAATACAAACTCGAGAAAATAGGTGCTTATGAGTTAAGTATTTGCACAATACAGTAACAGTGTTCACGATACAATTTTAGCAATTTAATTACAGTTTTATTGTGTTTATTAGTAATAGCCTTTTATATATTGTCTATAGATTTTTTTTCTGTTCATTTATTTATTTGTTTGCTCCATGTCTCATGCATTGAATGAAAATGTATGGTCGGTATTGTTTTATTGTTTGTTTTATAAAATATTTATTTTTAATCACTAGCAATATATAGCAACAAATCTGTCTTTTAATAAGTATAACCAAGTTATTTTTAGTTATATATAATTTTACATTTAATTTTCAATTCATATTAATTTCAGATCTATTTCTTTAAACTGACTATGCAGAACGATAATTAGAAATAAGAAATTCAATAAATGACATAATATAAATCAATAATAATGAAATCAGTCAAGAAAAGAGGTGCGTTTGAGATTTTTAGTAGGGATGAACCGATTTCACTTTTTTTACAAACTAATACTAGTACGAGTATTTTAATTTGTGTACTTGCCGATACCAAGTACCGATTCCGATACTTTTTAGATTTGGTTTCAATGGAAGTGCAATTAATTTGAAAGGAGGCTTTATTTTTTGCCTGTAGCAAGGATGAACAAAAATCTTTAACAGAAGGCTTTGCCAAGCCAAAAATATATAAACGTTGTTGATAACCCTGCAAATCAATAGACCTTATTGATTACAGATTAAGCATGCACAAGCATGACACGCGTCCAAGACTTCACACATTACATAAGTGTAGTGCAGTTTAGGTTACCTTATGAGGTCACTTTCTTGACATTGCATATTGGGGACACAAAAACCTGTTATGTGCAGTTATTTGTTAAATTCGTGAGACCTGCCGTTAATCTGTGTGTCAGGTAATCAACAAGTAGGCTACATGACCTATTACTTAATTCCATTACTTAATTTCTGTATTTTTTTATATTTATAGTTTATATATAAAATGAGTGCTAGCTTGTTTCGATGTGATCATTATGCAAGGATTATATTGCATATTCGGTTTATTCTTTAGTAGCCGATAGATCGTTAATAATGTGTTTTATAAATGGATTGTTTATAAGGACTAAGCCATTAATATGTAATGCATTAATTATTACATTAAGACATTGAAGTCCGGTAGGACAACAAATCACATCCAGGTTGTGAAATACTGTTTTGTGGTATTGTCATTTCATGTACGATACGAGTATGAGTATTTTAACCAAGTATCGACCCGATACTGGTATCAGTATCGGTACATCCCTAATTTTTAGGTCACAACATTTGCAGATCTCCAAGATGCATGCAATTTGAATATGAAAATGTGTGTTACTTAGCTCAAAATTGCACAGTTTGCAGTTGTCTTGGCATCAACCTTCTGTCTGTACCCATACAATCCCACGGTGTACAATAACCGCACTGTCTGACGTCGCTCCTTGAGCAAAAATACACCTTTCTTTTAAAGCACTGCTCATTGCAATTCATGCATACCCTAAATAAGAGTATAAATCCTCCAGTAATTCTGTGGACCATCATGTTACATCATGCCTGGTCCAGCAGGGAGGTACTCCTCCTTACGCTTTATTGTTTTATTTCCAAAGGGGATGCGGACAAAGACAAGAAAGATGAACAGAAGAATAAGAAGGGTGTAAAGAGACGCCGAGATGAACATGGAAGGGCCTACTTTGAATTTATTGAAGAAAGCAAATACAGCCGGTAAGAATCGTGCAGTCGGGCCTCTGGTACTCCTGAGGTTCCGCTGCACATAAAAGATTTATGAGCAGCTCTGGCAGTAAAGAGCCAGATCTGACATTAGTGCAAAGAAACACACATTTTTACTGACCATTTGAAATTACTTTGAGCTTATAATAAGGGCATCTCTTTCACCTCAGAGCTCGGGCTGTTAAAGAATGAAAATATTTGTTTTGGTGGAAATTATATTGTATGGGGTTTTGTTTGTATCAGATATTATGTTTAAATAGTATATTTTATCTTGTCTTAATAATATTGTTTATGTTTTTTGGTGTTTAATTAACATGTGTATTTGTTTATGTATTGGTGATATGCTAATTTGTCTTTTTTCTTTTCCCAGGTAATGAATACATAACCACTAAACACTTTTATACTGTTATAATGTAAATATTAAACGATGATAGTCCAAAAAATTTAGATTTTTAATATACATATATTAATGCTGCACAATATATTGTTTCAGCATCAACATTGCTGTGCGCGAATCTGCAATAGTCACATTGCAGCATCTGCAATGTCAGATTGGGATTGTAATTAATCAGAAATTACAGTTCATAACATACGATTTGTAGAGTCGTTGCGAAAAACTTTTATTATTTCATGTGTTTTTTTAAGGCCTATAAGATTTCAGTTGAATGTGAACCTTTTGGGCACAAGAAATTATAAAGCTTGCAGCTTTAATGAAGATTAATTGTGTTTAATTATTTAATACAGTAGAATAACCGCTGTAAACCTTGAAACCGGTTATCGTCCCATGCCTACACTCAACTAAAATTCATTCCAATTTATATAATTTTTCAATTGGCCGTAATGAGAGCTATGGATCTCTACAGAAATGCAGCACAATCTGCTCATATTTCCATCTGTTTTAAGCTGGGAATATTTGGATCACATATTAACAGAACAAAACAAAAAAATGTGATTACAAACTGTAAATTGTGGGCACTTGCGATCCATAAACTGCACCCGCAGCTGTATTTCAGTGATTTAAAACCCTCATGTCCTTGTCAGGTTTTCAATTAGGAGATGCTAACATTTATCTTGTGGATATTTCTCAGCGGTTTAGTGTCATTTTTTTTTTGGATAAGATTAATATTTGTGTGTATATTAATATTTGTGTTTATACTTTAAATATTTTGTACTTTTTATTTTCCAAATAAAGTTGTATTAGAAAATTTTCTTATCACAATATATATTGCAGGAAAACAAAATATTGCTATGTCCTTTTTTTCTAATATTGTGCAGCCCTAATATATATTTTAGAACTTGTTTTTTTAATTTTAATATATTCTATTAATTTTATATTATTTATTTATTTAAATATTTTTTAATATTTTATTATAACATATATAATACCATTTTTATAAACACCAACACAATACTAATGTTTTAACTTCTGAAGAGTAAAAGAAATGGTGGAATCACCCAGATATTTTTTTCATTATAACCAATTGTCATTTCCTGACAAAATTAATTAATCTATAAATAAACCCTTTGACAAATTTTGACTAGAAAGATTAATACAATTTTACTGAAACATGCTAAATCCAGAGAAAATTATCTTTATAATGCATTTATAAAGTAATTGAACAATGATTTAAAAATATCTGTTGAGCGCACACACAAATATAAATATAAAAATATGGACTTCAGATGTCAAAAATCGGACACAAACTTTAAGGGTTTTTGCATCTGAAGATTAAATGTATTTCAGTCTATTACAAAATCAACTAAATTACTTTCATTTCTCTCAGGGCAAAGTCTCCACAGCCCCCTCTGGAGGAAGAAGATGAAGAGTTTGATGACACAACCGTGTGTTTAGACACCTGTGAGTATGAAGATCTCACTTAAAAACAACTCACAAGCTGCGAATTCTAGCAACTTTCCACTGTGTTCCCCCATTTCTTTAATACACTTAATTTATGAATGTAAATCATTCAAAAAACAGACTATAAGCAAGATTTGTTATCTAACATACATGATTTAGCATCCTTAGTCTTCTAGTTAGATTATTTTAAGTAAAACTGATTATTATATAGATCTTGTTTAAATGGAAAGACCCTGTTCCACCAACACACAATCACTGGATAAGTGAAGTGATGTCTCATCTTAAGTTGAAGAAAATAAGGCATACTATCAAAGGGTCTGTTGAGACATTTTATAAGGTCTGGCAACCTTTTTGAACTCTTGTGATTAAATGGACGCACACAACATGACAATATGGGAAAAGGGAACTTGTGTCATATTTTCTTGTCATGTTTTTGACTTTTATTTTCACTATGGACATTTGATTATATATTGTTCCTACATCGGGTGTTCTTGGAAAGGGGTGTTTTGTTTTATGCTCTGTATAACGTGAAAAACAAATAAAAAAACCTTGAACCAAATAACAACAACCCACAATATGTTTTTGATGCAAAATACTGGTGATATGCTAAAGCCTGCAGGTCACAGCATCGTCTGTGCTGAATGTGCAATCAGTCTGTAGCTTGTAATACACTTTTGTCTTTTCTTTTCTTCAGATGACTGTGACCTGCACTTTAAGGTGTCTCGCGATCGCTACAGCGCCTCGTCTCTTACGATGGAGAACTTTGCCTATCTGTGGGCAGGGGGACGAGCCTCTTATGGAGTGGACCAGGGCAAGGCTTGCTTTGAGATGAAGGTGAGAGTTTGTTTTAAAGGCACAATATGTACGATTTTCTCTAATGCTGTGCAAAGATGAATCACATCCAAAATGAAAGTTTGTTTAATATATATATTTCTTTTTCAAGTATTTCTCAAATTGTATTTAAGAGCAAGGAATCTTTCACAGTATTTACTATATTTTTTTTTCTTCTGGAGAAAGTTTTATTTGTTTAATTTTGCTAGAATCAAAGCAGTTTTTTTTTTTTTTTTTTTTTTTTTTTTTTACATTTTTAAGGTTAATCAGTCTCTGTCAGTCATGTGAGTTTGTTGTGTGTGATGTCACGCGCTGTTTTTTTGGGTATCGCTTCTATGAGTAAGCAGAGGCAACTTAGGAGAGACAAATAACGTAAAAGAGACGCGTTTACAATGTTTTAACAATGAATCACTTTACATCTTAAATCCATATGCACTAAGTTCACTCGATCAGGTTTTAAATTCAGTTCTACCCCCAAAACTAAAGTGTTACATTGAATTTAAATATTATTTAAAGCCTAAGCAATGACAATTGTAAAGTTGCTTAAATATCGTTACGTACTTTTATGAAAATGTCAAGAGCAAATGTATGTTGGCAATAGATATATTTGTGTGTTTCACTGCTTCAACCCAGGACATCCAATGCATTTGTTATTACAGCTACATTCTGACCATATCCTTTCTTCCAAGTGGGAAATTTCAAATATCTGTCATTGTGATTTATTTGTTCACCTTTTCGATCGTGTGATTTACTATTGCAGCCCTTTACACAATACAAATGTGACACTGTATTTACTCTGCGAAAAATGTTAAAACCATATAACAGCTAATGTTAACTCGAATACCCCACAAATGGCAGTTAGACCCATAATACAACTTGGGGTTCATGAGGGTGACGTCACCTGTCAAAGACCAATATTATTAACCCCCTTAAGCAATTTTTTTTTCACAAAAAAGAAAAAACAAATCCATAAATTTCTCCTTTCTAGTTGTTCTTTCTCTAAACGAATTTCAGTAGAAGCACAGCCCAAGAGTGTCTTCTCATCAATTATATATTATTACGCAACAACTATCCAGATTTTTTGGCTACAATCCTAATTCTACCCCTTAACCCTTCCCCTTACCACTGCTTGCCGTTTTGCGTGTTCATGTGAAGGAGTAGGGGTATCCCGATTCTCTTTAGCTTGAAGGTGTAGGGCTAAGGGGAAGGGTTAAATAGCCCTTGCAACTGAAATTTTATGGGACCACACTCGAAACCGAGGAGTAAGAAAATTTCACAAATAGAACGGCAACATGGCTGCACACGCGAGTCAAGAGATGCTTAAATTTAAGGGTTTTTTTTTTGTTTGTTTTTTTTTTTGGCATAGTTAAGAATTTTTACAACAAACAGGCACATGTCTTAATACATTTATAATGGCGTTCGTGTTTTACAGTCATGCTTAAAATAAAAACTTGGCTATCTATAATCCATAACAATATCTCCTGTATAGTAGTCTAACACACAACATAATTTCACATCTGACACTTGAATACCCTGTCAGAAAAGTCTAGTCACTAGGAATGACCTTTTTACAGTGTCTAGTATAACTTTGCTGATGTTTTCTTGTGTTTACATGGATGAATATGGCTATGGTGCATATACACAGTACAGTTAGGAGCTTATTGCCACATTAGATCATTATGATAACATGATATTGTTGCCTTTATTGGTTTCCTGAAGATAAAAACCAAAAAACAACGCAACTGGAAAAACTACAACTGTCGCCATCATCAATCTCATATGCAGTAAGAGCTCATGATGACATATGATGACGTGTGCAGGTGGTGTAGTGCTGTCTCATTTCTTAGGGGTATATTTAAAGCCCTTCCCCTTCACACTGTGTTTCAAGGGCCAAGGGGAAGGGGTAAGTGTAAAAAAAAAAAAAAAAAAAAAAATAGGATTGGGCTTTGGTGGTCAGCAGAAGATATTGATGTTTGCCCGCCAGGGGGCATTCCCCTAATGGTGTAACGTCACGTGAAAACTCTCAATTGGAATCTCTTTAAATGAAAAAAAAAAACAATCAAGATTTTCTGTTAATTCAGAAAAAAATGTACACGTCTTGCTCAAACTGTCACAAGTTGATTTAGCTAAAATGTTAGTTTTTAGTGCATTTATTTTTGAGATTGTTGTGAAATGTTATAATTGGAAAACTATGTTGTCAGATGTATCTGCCATGTACAGTGCTTAGCGTATACAAGTACACCCCTCACAAATCTTTTAAATTGATATTTTTAATAGAAAGCTATACAATATTATATTTGTGCATACACATTAGATTAGTCAGCACTGAAGCCTAATCTGAAGCTTATCTAACAAAATAACTTGCGATAACGGACCAGAAACTAGTACAGCCAAATTTTTATTTTATAGAAAAATATTAAATACAAATTGTGGCGAGGGGGCGTGGCCGAGAGCCGTGGGAGCAAGAAACGAGGCCCGCCACAGGTGTACGAGGACCTCAAGATACACCTGTGGCGCACACCTGCTTCCAATCCCACGGAAGGAGCTCTGGACTATAAGAGGAGGAATAATGGCAGAGGAGAGAGAGAGAGGACCGAGCCTGGTTATATTGTTTTACTTTTGCTTTCAGTTTGACTGCAGTCTCCGTGAGGAGCTGCTGTCCGTTTGTTTTGGTTTAGACTGCAGTCTCCGTGAGGAGCTGCCGTCCCTTTTACTAATAAATATTTAAAAGTTTGTTTAAATATGTTAAATATGTTTGTTTCTTTATTACATAAATCAAGTGAAGCAAAAAAAATGGAAACATTTTGTTGGAATTTTTGTAGGTTGTAATTCTTTTGCAATATTTTGCTTGAATTTGTATTATTCTTCAATTTCTGAATATGTTTGGTGACTAAAATATTATTTTAATAAATATATCTATGTGTGTAAAGTAATGAAATTTGCCCTGCACACTTACGGTTTTTAAGGAAACTTTTTGGTGCTTTAATCTACTCAATACTATTATTCAAAAAGGTAATGATTCGCACTCAAGTAATTGCTTCTTGTTGTTTTTATTTTTACATTCTTCGGGTGATTTCATTAACACAAACCTTTCAGCACAATGCTTTCCTCAGACACTGAGGAAGGCATTGTGCCGAAAGGTTTGTGTTTTTGAATCACCCGAAGAATGTAAAAATAAAAACAGCAAGAAGCAATTACTTGATGAGTGCGAATCATTACCTTTTTGAATAATAAATATATCTATTTAATAAATCAGTTTTGTTTAAATGCACCAAAATACATTGTCTATGTTGACTGAGAAATGGATAAAAATATTCATTTTCAAAATGGGGTGTACTTAATTATGCTGAGCACTGTAATGGCTGAAATGGTAATAAACATAGAAATACTTCCATTGTGAGCAGGTTATCGAGAAGATTCCTGTAAAGCACATCTCCAGTAAAGGAATTGAAGACCACGATGTCCTGGTGGGCTGGTCTTTGGCTAACAGCTCTCATCTGCTTGGTGAGGAGGGTCTTCATGTTTATTTCGAACAGGAATATTTTACAGGCAAATACAAAAATTCTAAGTACGGTCTTTATGTTGACAGGAGAGGAAGCTCACTCGTATGCCTTTTCAATGACGGCCAAGAAAACCAGCAATGCTGTGACAGAGGAGTACGGGGAGACTTTTGACGAGAATGATGTTGTCGGTTGTTTTATTGTAAGTATACATGTGCTTTCTAATCCCTTAGAATAAGTTTACCCACTGTGCAGTTACTACTCTTGACCACTAAGGTGCGCCATTTATAGATATGCTACCTTTTTAAGGTCTTGTGAAGTGCTTTGAAATATGCATTTTTATTTGATGTTTGATGTAATCTCAACTGAAACATGAAGAGAAGGTGGGACATAGTGTAGCCCCTCTCCTTTAAAAACAACAACAACAACAACAACAACCAAAAATGGACAAAATCCATTTAATTTCATTGATCCCTTTAAGCCAGGGGTGTCCAAACTCGGTCCTAGAGGGCCGGTGTCCTACATATTTTAGTTCCAACCCCAATTAAACACACCTAAACCAGCTAATCAAGCTCTTTCTAGGTATACTAGAAATTTCCAGGCAGGTGTGCTGAAGCAAGTTGGAGCTAAACTATGCAAGACACCGGCCCTCCAGGACCGAGTTTGGACATTCCTGCTTTAGGCGGGATGACAAACTTTAGACAAACTGCAAGCTTTACATGTTTACATCAGTTTTTATCTTCTAAATGCAAATGTTGTCACTGTTTTGGAGCACACTAGCTTATAGATATCCTAAAAACTAACAATACTGATACTAACATCTAAAAAACTTTATTTTAATTTCATGGAACCTTTTAAAGGAATGGTTCACCCAAAAATGAAAATTCTCTCATCATGTACTCACTTATCACTTGTTTCAAACCGGTTTGATTTAGTTTATTTTGTTGAACACAAAGAAAGATGTACTGAGAGTGCTGGAAAAAACAGCTATTGACTTCTGTAGTATTTTTCCTTACTATTGATGTCATTGGCTGCATTTTATATTTTGTGTTCAACAGAAGAAAGAAACCAATTGAGAGTGAGTAAATGAGTAAATTTTCATTTTTGGGTGATCTGTTAAGGAAATGATTACTTTTATAGTTAGTATTTATCGAGTGGATTTACAGTTAAATTATTTAAAAGTCATAACAGTAAATACAATTACAAAAGCTTTCTATTTCAAATGAATTGTGCTTTTTTCTGTAAAAGTCATGAAAAGCTTTAAAAGCTGAATTTTTTAAAACTTTTTAAAACTGGTTGAAATAAGTAATGTTAAGAAAGGACCCCATCATCTCGTGAGAATGACTTTAACATCATGTTCTGATGAAAAACACTATTTTTGTTTTGATTTAGTTTTTAGTTTTTTAAATGTTAGTTTAGGTTATTTTGATTATTATTTTTATCCTTTTTTATTTTTTTTTTCAGATTCTAATTAAGCACTAGTTATTTTTTCAGTTTTTTTTAAGTTTTAAAGAATGTTTTATCTGTAGATTTCTTTTAAGATTTGTTATTATGTTGCTGCTTCATAATATTTATTATTTATTACTTTTATAGAAGAAGAAAAAAAAAATAAAAATATATATATATATATATATATATATACACACTCACACAGTATACAGTAACAATATTCAAAATATATTCAAAATATTTGTTGTGCATTATAAATATTTTACGTTGGTTTTTTATTGTTGTTGTAATTTTAAAGGTGCTGTATGCAAGTTTTTGACTCTTCTAAAGCATGAAAATACCATAATATGTGTGCAGAAATTTAGGAAACCTCCCAAGTGAACACTTGTTTAACTGAAAAACAATGCTGAAGTCAGATATTCTGCTTTGAAAATGTTTTTTTCTGTGTCGGAACGCTGTCTTTGTTTAGGTAAATTAAACCTGCAGAATGCCAGTTTACCAATTATAATTCAGCACTCTCGGTTGCCTTGTTGGAAAACAGCGTATTTCATTCATTCATTCAGAAAGGCTCTAAAAAGCATGTGCCCGTGACCGAAATGGACAGTATCAGACGTTGAAATGAGACTGATTCAGTTCCACATGAGGTTATTAATTGACAAATGATATAAATATTACAAATGTACATATTAGGTGAGCAGGTTACATTGTAACCTTTGTCCAAACAACACGCAAACAGCAGTTTGGCTGTTTGCACCAGACAAAACACAACAGAAATTTAAATACAGCCTTTTAGAAGCACAGAATATGCACTCACTCATGAAACGGTAAGGTTTAGAATCTATTTAAACTCACATTGTTAGCATTTAGCACTGAATAAAATGCACAAGGTTTACTTGAGGTGCACTGTCATAGGTTTCACATGTTCAGCTGTGAGAAATAGAAGCCATTTCTAATATATCAATTCGAGGTGTTGGTTAGAACCAAAACTTTTAATATGGAAATTATTCCCTCTATCGCGTGTCGCTGCTTTTATTTAGAACACGGTTTAAATCACTAGCTCCTGTACTCAATCTGGCAACCTGCGCTTGCGTTTATTTTGATCTAGGAGTGCAATACCTAGTTCAACTACTGGGTGTCAAACTTACGTACTGCACCTTTAAGTATTTTATCTCATTACATTTAGTTAGTTATCAAGGTAATAATTTGTTTTAAAGAAAGATACATTTTTCATGAAAAATATATTATATTTTTAGCAGTAAATTTCTAATGTGCTTCCAGCAGTTGTAATATTCTGTAAGCAACAATTTATTATTTTAAGAAAAAAACATACAGTTGAAGTCAGAATTATTAGCCCTCCTGAATTATTAGCCTTATGTATATTTTTTCTTCAATTTCTATTTAAAGGCTTAACTAGGTTAATTAGACAAGTTAGAGTAATTAGGCAAGTCATTGTTAAACAGTAATTTGTTCTCAAGACAATCAAAATAAAATAGTGCTTACGAGGACTAATATTGTGATCTTAAAATGGTTTTTAAAAAAAAGTAAAAAATGCTTTTTTTCTAGCCAAAATAAAACAAATAAGACTTTCTCCAGAAGAAAAAATATTATAGGAAATACTGTGAAAACTTCTTTGCTCTGAAACATCATTAGGGAAATGTTTGAAAACGAAAATGTCCAATAATTTTGACTTCAACTGTATGTGTATATTAAAAAATAAAGAACTTTAAATAGTTCAGTGCACTTGGTCATGGTATATCATG
>CAIGQZ010034910.1:12495057-12505181 GCA_903798205.1 Danio tinwini
TTTTTTTTTTTTTTTTTTTTTTTGAAGGACATCCTGTGATTTTTAACGTAAACATTAAAGTCAGGACGTCTGTTTAATGTCTCATCTGAAAGACGGTGCTCACTGAGCAGTACAGCAACATAGCTTTCCTTGTGGTCCCGGCGCAGCCTTGCTTAGCTTCAGTGGGAGACTATGTGAGAGTTGCAGAGAGCTAGCTGCCGGCAATACATCTTTTGAATTTTAAATAAATAAGCAAATAATAATTATATTATTATTATTATTGTTTGTGTTATTTTTATTATTCTTTTATTTAAATTTTTATGATTTACATTTGTTTATTTTATTATTTGCATTTTATTTTTAAATATATTTTACATTATTGTTATTTTTTTTTTTCAAAGCAAATGCTGTTATGTGCTTCTGTCTTTTTTATTTAATAAAAAAAATGTTTTCAAGAATAGCACACTATAACCCCTTCTGCTCCTTCAGGAATATACTCGTTGCCAGTGGAAGGCGAGTGGTTCAGTGAAGTGCTGTATGCAGAGCTGCAGAAGGAAGAAGTAACCAAACTTCTTGAACAGTATAAAGAGGAAAGCAAAATCTGTTCTCTAGAGAAAAAAGCCAACCAGGAAGGAGTTCAGCCCAAAAGAGGAAGCCCAAGAGGACGAGGAGGAAAAAACATGTTCAACCGCGGTGGAGGAGGAGGACTAGCTCAGAGAGGAGGACGAGGAGGCTTTCCGCACAGAGGAAACTTCATGGGTGGTATGTCAGTTCATTCACTTCAATTCATGTCGTGTTCAAGTCATGTTTACTGTATGTTCACTGTTTAGCATGTGATAAATGTGAGTGGCAATTTCATTAGTGGATCAGTTTTTTTTTTCAACCAAAAAATTGAGCCTGAGGCTCTTCTTTCTTATCCAAAATTATTCTTTTAAGGACTGGTATTTTGAGCACTAGTGTGCACGATCACATTGGTGCTCTTTGTTTTGTCATAAGGCATTAAAGCACAAACGAAAAAGTGCCCAGGGTCTGTTCTTCGTACCTAGATGAATACGTTAGCTTGATTTGGTTATTGATAATTTGACACGATCCAGGATTGTTTTGTTCTTCAAGACTCATTTGAGAGTGGTTTTCATAGCAACAATTTTGGGTGCTTAAACCTGCTTGGGAGCAGCAACTTATTTTCTATAAACAGGATTAGATCGGGTCATTCAAGCAAAGGTAATACAGAAAGTATGTACCGAATGCTGATATTTTCTTACAGTAGTAGTTAAACTTGGTAAAAAGAGGAAATGGTTAAACTATCTCTCTCTTTCTCTATCTATCTATCTATCTATCTATCTATATATATATATATATATATATATATATATATATATATATAAAAAATAAAAACCTATGCAATCTGCACTCCGAAACAAAAGTACAAAGACTGTCACGGGGTGGTTCTCCCCAAGGCATTCAAAGAGAATATTTTTTAATTGCTTAATATGGACTTTTTAGATACAAACGCACACTATTTTAAGGTACCAGTTTTGGTACTATTTAGTATGTTAATAGACATGCACAATATTCAACTTTTTTATTTTTTTAAGGATTAATGTCATGCACATGTTTTAACCGCTAGTGTGCCGGTGATTTGATGCTTCGCAAAAGTTGCAGACACCTTTACTGATATCAAAAGGCTTTTTTGATGCAAAATTAAGTTAATCAGCCAGTTATTTTTTATGCAGATTAAGAAACTTGAATAGGCTACTATAATAAAGAAAATCTGCTCTAAATGTCAAACTAAATAAATTGCTAAATATTCTCGACACATGAAAGTATAAAGCATACAGCCCACAACAAATGTGAAAAGTTGTGTATCATATTTAACAAACCGTTTACGAATTTTATGTAATTTTGCTCACATGGATAATTGAATATTAATTGGATGATGTCATTACGCTGCTGTGCCATCAACCAATCGTTGCATTGCTGATCAGGATTTCGAGGATCGATAGATCTGTCCTTCACAACACACGCAACAATCTTAGATCAGTTCAATCAGACTTGTTAATCTGATTCACAAACTTATTTGAAGAACCCAATTAGCCAGAGATCAGTAATGAAGATTAACAGATACAGGATCTGCCAAATCATCTGGTGTGCATGAGCCTTAAGAGTTACTCAAGCTACAGTATTTATGAGCCCTTTTAAATGAAACACTTTGCTTTTAAGTGTAGCACAGTTCTGTGAAATCCTGTGAAACTTTTGCGCAAAAGAAACGCCTACAAAGAAGAAACACAGGAAATCCCCATAGCATTGCATTAAGAATAAATAATTCAACAGCATTAAAACATTAGTATGTACTTTTTCACAATGACACCCTTTTTATTTTACTTATTGCAAGGTGACTACATTAATAAAAAAAATCAATACTACCATCTAGTGGACTGTAACAACTTTTTTTTTTATCCAACCAAATAGTATTATAAATTATAAAAAGTAATACTGTAAGAAGTATTATAAAATTTATGTGCTGGGCAGCAATGAGTCGTGATTATGCAAACAATTTAAGTGTGCGTACTTTTTATTTTTTATGTATATATTTAAATACAGACATGCATATATTTGAGAATGTTTATATTTATATTTATATTTTTTATTTTTTAAACTGTATTTGATACAAAATATTTATTAATTTAAGTATCTATGTGTAACCCACCGGTCCTACTGCACCCAACCTGGTCTGAGCTGGAATCAAACCGGCGATTTTTATTTATTTATTTTTTGCATGGGAGTTTTTTGTTCTAACAAGAAGGTCAAAGGCCATGGCCTCTAGCGTCTGTTTCTAGAGCACGTTTGGAGGTCAGAGGATGAGGTTTATCTGCATAGCACTTCGCCAGCTGGCTTCCGTTACCCTCACCCCCTAAACCTCACTTCCATCCCGGACGAGCTCCCATGTGTTACCCACCGGTTTGAGCTGGGATTGAACTGGCAATTTTTTGCTTGGAAGTTGGTTGCTTTAACGGGGAGGCTAAAGACCATGACCTCTAGTGTCTGTCACTAGAGCACCTTTAGAGGTCAGAGGAGTGAGGTTTACCTGCATAGCACTTCGCTAGCTGGCCTCCATTACATATGTTACAACACTGTTTTGTATCCTACTGCACCCAACCAAGTCTGAGCTGAGATTGAACCTGTGATTCTTTGCATGAGAGTCTGTTTCTATAACAAGGAGGCTAAAGACCATGGCCTCTAGCATCTGTCGCTAGAGCACCTTTAGAGGTCAGAGGAGTGAGATTTACCAGCATAGCACTTTACTAGCTAGCCTCTGTTACTCTCACCCCTCTAAACCTCACTCCCATCCCAGACAAGCCCCTATGTGTAAACCACCGGTTTGAGCTGGGATTGAACTGGCAATTCTTTGCTTGGAAGTTGGTTGCTTTAACGGGGAGGCTAAAGACCATGACCTCTAGTGTCTGTCACTAGAGCACCTTTAGAGGTCAGAAGAGTGAGGTTTACCTGCATAGCACTTCGCTAGCTGGCCTCCATTACATATGTGACAACACTGTTTTGTATAGTTTTGTTTCAAAATATAAATAACACGCTCTCATATTTTATGTCAAAACAAACTTTTATTTTGGATGCGATCAATCTTTGCCCAGCACTATAAAATATTGATGATATATTGATCGCTCTGAGTAAATGGACAAAGTTGAACTGCTTCAAGCGGCCTAAATGAGAATTTGACGCACATCAGAGTGAAATCATGTGATGTTTTCTGGTTATTTGGCAGTGCCTATTCCTCGTGGTGGGTTCAGCAGACCACCGATAGGCTTCCTTCCTCCGCATGCCTTCAGAGAAGTCTTCAGTCGGGGCAGTTTCAGCCGGGGCGTCATGATGCCTAATAGAGGTGGTGCTCCCAGACCGGGACCAGGACGGGGACACATGGGGAACAGAGAAGGAGCCATGCACAGGGAACTCATGGGGCACGGTGGAGGGGGCAACCGGGGCAATTTTAACCAGGTGAAGCAGTACTACTGGTTGAATATATATAAAAAAAAACATTCTTATCTCACACCAATCAAATATGCATTCAGAAGTAGCAGCTTAAATGGCAGTATACACTACCTGTCAAAAGTTTGGGGTCAGTAGGATTTTTAAAAGTTTTAAAATAAGCTTCTCCTGCTCACCAAGGCTGCGTTTATTTAATCAAAAATAAAGTACAAATTGTACAATTGTGAAATGTTATTGACTATAAAATAACTATTGAAAAGTAGTTAAATTTAATTGTATCATTTATTATTTTAATAATGACTTTTCAGCTGCATTACTCCAGTCTTTAGAGTCACCTGATTCTTCAGAAATCACTCTAATTATTATGAGTGTTAATAATTTAATTATTAATAATAATATTTATTATTATTGTTGTTGTTGTTGTTGTTTTATTAATGGTGATAGTAATAAAAGCAATAATGACTGGAGTAATAATTTTATTGGAAACTACATGCAATAAGAAAGCATTTAAATATTTTATAAATATTTAACAATTTATTTACATTTAATAAATGCTGCCTTGATGAACAGAATAATAATTTAAAAAAAATGAAAAAGAAATTCTGACCCCAAACTTTTGACCGGTAGTGTATATTTATAATTAATATTTTATCTCAACTTTTATTGTCATGGTTTTAGTAATACTTTGTGTAGTATAACTTAAATTTGTTCTTTATTTTTATTTTAAATGGTTTTTTATTGTAAATCTTTTTTATTGTAATCCTTTAATTTAGTTACATTTGTTTTATTTCAAATATATATGGTTGTCAAGACACAAAGTCTAAGTCTGTTTACTTAAAGTTTAAGTAAATGTTTAATTTATTGCATTTAAAAAAAAATACTTTTAAAAAAGTTTTAAAAAAGTTTTATCTGAAAAAATGTATTTAGTTGCCAAGGCAGGATTTAAATTTATTGTCAGTTTTGTTCTTTATTGTAAAAAAAAAACTTTTCACATTATTGCATTACAATTAGATTAGAGAGTTAATGTTACAATCATATCTAAGTTATTATATACAGACATGGTTAATCTGCAGTTTTATTGCATGTACAGTGCTCAGCATATACAAGTACACCCCTCACAAATCTTTTAAATTCATATTTTTAATATCAAGATATACAATATTATATTTATGCATATACATTATATTAGTCAGTACTGAAGCCAAATCGGGAGCTTATCTAACAAAATAACTTACGATAACAGTCGAAAAACTAGTTCAGCCAAATTTATATGTAATAGAAAAATATTGAATACAAAATTAAAAAAGAGAAAAATCAAGAGAAGCAAAAAAAATTTAATTTAGTTGAAATTTTGTCGATTGTCATTTTTTTTTTGCAATATTTTGCTTGAATTTAATTGTATTATCTTTCAATTTCTAAATATGTTTAGTGAATAAAATATTATTTTAATAAATATATCTGTTTGATAAATCTGTTTTGTTTAAATGCACCAAAATACATCGCCTATATTGACTTAGAAATAGATAAAAATATTAATCTTCAAAATGAGGTGTACTCAATTATGCTGAGCCCTGTAGGTGATGTCTGTGTACATGTTTAATAAAGAGTATTTGTGAATTAAGTGTACACATGCGGTTGTCAAGACAATTTTTTTTTACATTTATTTTATTTATTACATTTTTTATTTACAAGTAATAGATATTTTTATTGCATTAAAGTAGTTTTAATTGTTTTATACTCGTAAAAAATATATTTAGTTCTTTAACCTACTTAGCAGGCACTCAACGCCATATAATGTTGATCTTTTGTTCAATTTTGGTTGCAATGTCAGGTGACATATTTAATGTCAATTTGCTGTCGAATATCAACACCAGTTGACATTTAATACCGACTGGAGGTGATATTTGGTTGGTTTTAGGCTGTGGCATTAACTAGCTTCAATCCAACATCCTATTAACATCATGATATGACATCCATGCAACGTCAAAGTCTAACATCAGCAGACGTTTATCTTTGGTTGGTTTTATGTTGTGTTATTACCTAACTGCAGCTCAACATTATTTTAACATCACAATATGACATCTATACAACAACCAAAAATAAACATCAACTGATGTTAGACTTTGACGTTGTATAGATGTCATATTGTGATGTTAAAATAATGTTGAGCTGTAGTTAGGTGATAACACAACATAAAACCAACCAAAGATCAACGGCTAATGATGTTAGCTTTTAACATTGTATGGACATGATGTTGAATTTTAGTTCAACCAAAAATAAACATCAACTGATGTTAGACTTTGACGAACTAAAATTCAACATCATGTCCATACAATGTTAAAAGCTAACATCATTAGCCGTTGATCTTTGGTTGATTTTATGTTGTGTCGTGAACTAACTAAAAATCATCTTGACATTGAAGTCTGACCTGAAACTGACGTTGAGTTCTGATGTCAACCCGATTTTCATATACAACCAAAATTCAAAGTTAGTCTGACATTGGATTCTAACATCAATTTTACGTCTGTGTGACGTCCGGTGCCTGCTGGATATATATATATATATATTTTTTTATTTAGTTTTAAAAATGTGGATAAAATTTAAAAAGTGTGAACATTGAATCATAAATCTGCTGTTTCTACAGAAGTTCAGGGGTCGAGGAGGAAATAATCGAGGATTTAAAAATGGCAACTTTAGGATGAGCAAGGCACAGGCTTTCAACGAAAGCTGGCAACAAGGGGTGAGTCCCTCAAATGTGTTTATGTGAAAAATCTATAAAAATTATACATTAAATCAAACTATTATTTTGTATTTGATTTATTCATTGCAGCTGGAAGGGCATCCACTGTGTAAAACATATGCCGAAATAGTTGGCGGTTCATTCCGCTGTGGCGATCCCTGATAAATAAGGGACTAAGCCTAAGGAAAATAAATAAATTAATGAATGAAGGTAGTAAAAGCGCATCCTTTAACTATTTTTGTATGATCTTTTTCTTCGACAGTTCTGTAATCGGAAGCCATGGAGTCATCCATACAGTCCTGGATATTACTGAAAATAAGCTCACGTGAAGAACATCAGCTTTAACTTCAGAAGTCAAACATTCACTTTATCTATTTTCTTCTTTTTAATAGGACATTGAGGAGAAATGACTCTGGAGCTTTCAGAGCTTCACAGGTTACTCTTTTTTTTTTTTATTAATGTTTTATGTATGTATTTAACCGCAGGCTTGTATGCCAATGCGGTTCAATTCAGGTATCTTAGTATAACTTCAGGGTGGGATGTCTGACTTTTTGAAACTTTCAACTTTCTGATTTTTATGTGTGTGAATCTTTGTGGCAGTAAACCTCAGTAATGTATGGAGAATCAGATAAAGTTACATTTAAAAGTAATCTATTACAATCTTAAGTCTGTATTAGTCTTAGAAAAAAGCAAAAATAACAACGCATACTTTCACATTACGTGTCTAGACTTTCTAGTTCATCCAAAAATGAAAATTCTGTCATTTACTTGTCTTTACGTGATTTTAATTTATAAATTCTTATAAGAAGTAATATTTTGAAGTAAAAAAAATAGGAAAAACAAATACTATGGAAGTTGAAAGTTACTGTTTTTGAGCATTCTTCCAAATATTTTTTGTATTCAACAAAAAAAGGAAACTCATAAAGGTTTGGATCCACTTGAGTGTAGGGAAATAGTGAGTAATTTTTTTTATTTTGGGTTAAGTTGACTTTATTAGTTAGCATTTGTTACAAACAATTAAAATAATCAAATCAACTTGCATCATTACAGACACACAGCTTCCCACAGGAAAAAAAACAAACTTATCAGTATTAAAACAAAAATCAAGTACTTGATAAATCCTAAAATATTACAATTTAGAGCAACAATTGATGATGGGACAAAGCTAATTCTATAACGTTTTGTCCTACCTAAAAACTATCGTTTTTAAAAAGTGACTAACACATTTAATTACTTAGAAAAGTCACTGAAGATTGTAATATGTTACTTTAAAAGTGACTTTACCCAACATTCGATATAAGAACACCATTGTTGTGTAACTTTGCAGTTATATGATGACCATGCTTCTTGCTACAGTGATCTGTTTAGTTAAAAGAATATAAAACATGTTCTGTCATGATAACTCTCTGAGATTTAGTAATTGGTAATGGATATGTATTTGGCAATGTTGACTTGTTTGGTCTTGGGGGAATAGATCTGCTACGCTGCTGCTGCTTGATTATTATGGTAGAGCAAGTACTGAAATTTGCTACTGCTAGTATATTTACTGACATACCATCTGAGAATATAACACCCTGCTGCTGCAAGCATTATATATATAAACTTGAAGTTAGAATTATTAGTCCTGCTGAATTATTAGCTCCCCTGTGTGTTTTTCCCCAATTTCTGTTTAACAGAAAGATTTTATTTTCTCAACTTAATAGTTTAACTAATTTCATATAACTGATTTCTTTTATCTTTGCCATGATGACAGTAAATAATATTTTGCTGGATATTATTTAGGATACTATTATTCAGCTTAAAGTGCAATTTAAAAGCTTAACTAGGTTAATTAGACAAGTTAAGGTAATTAGCTAAGCAATTGTATAACAGTGGTTTGTTCTGTAGAGAATCAGGGAAAAAATGATTTTATTCTAGCCGACATAAAACAAAAAAGACTTTCTCCAGAAGAAAAATATTGTAGGAAATACTGTGAAAAATTCCTTGTTCTGTTAAACATCATTTGAGAAATATTTGAAAAAGAAATTCACAGGAGGGCTAATCATTTTGACTTTGTGTATGTATCCCCTGTAGCAGATTTAAACACAGGTGGAGCTGGGGTGGAGGAGGGTCTCCAAAAACACACTGCAACATTACAGCATAGAATGACACTGAGCTTTTTAAAAAAAACTGTGAAGTGAGCTTATTGACTGCCAAGGCAACAGCAACTTGTAGTTAATGATGTAGGAGCAGATTAAATGACCTATCAGTTTCATGACAGAAATTTGTATTAAAATAAAATAAGATGCCGAAACATGTTTTGGTCAACTTCCGCAGACTGTATATTTCTTAAAATATCTTGAAATTGCAACAGTAGTTATGTAATAATTGAGCGTTTTTTTTTATTATTAGATTGCTGAATTTAGAAGTCTGTCATTTGTATGTAAATATTAAATACAGTAGGTGCTAAACAGTCGGTACCCCAGTCTGCATCTGAATTCACTTATTACTCGACTAGGTACTACATTTGAATTTTCTACATGACCGTTCTACATGAAAAGTATGTCTATAGACTAGTTTGAGGGATGTAAACAATAACAGTGGTCCTGTTGTATTTCCTGTTTTACATTTTCAATTTACATAGCTTCTGAGAATCCAAAAAGGTCTACGTATTGATAAATAATGTTATGATCGCTGTTGTTATGTTAAGATATTAAGGATTGAATTGCCTCTTGTTATGGTTATGAACTAGTTTAACAACAAGTAGGAAGCGTTAATGAGCCAATGACATCACCACATTGAAATGGTCTATAGTATGAATATGAGAAGTAAGAATGGAACTCGTACTAGATCTGCCATTTGTCATTATCACATGACCTGGCTACCTGCTAGAAACGATCCACTGTCTGTGTATCTGTGTTTCACTGGGTGAAGAGTGGTGACCACGAGGACCTTCATTTCTGTTGAGCATGTGAACACAATGGCCAATCAGTGGTGTTTAAGTACTTTCTCAACAGCGATCCTATGTTAGCGGGAAATGGATGGTTTAAAAACTACAGTACCGATTGGTACCAAACTCGATACTTTTGCCAGAAGTAGTAGGTCATCCAGGTACTTCTCCCATGCTGTTTTTTGAATTAGGACATATTACTCTGCTCGCTTACTGTTTTTAGCATACTATATAGTAGAGAAGTATGCAATTTTTAAACACAGCCATGCAGTGTCTGATGTCTTGTCATGTAGTTGTTATCATTTGAAATCCCGCAGTCCAGTCTAAACGTCTTTAAGTCAGTGGTTTCAGTGAGTGTATGCAAAGCCATCAGAGTTTGAACATCTAATCTGTAAGGAGCAATAAACAGCATTTTTTGTTCTTCGCCACTAAAACATAAAAGCAGATTTTATTTCATATATATATATATATATATAT
>CAIGQZ010034910.1:12548432-12611289 GCA_903798205.1 Danio tinwini
CAGTTCTGTATGCAGCACGTCTCTGTGGGTCTGCATGCAGAGCACGTAAGTCTGTGGCGGACTGTTCTGTTTCTCGCAAACACAAAACTGGGCCGCCCAGGTAAAGTCCTTTGTGTGGGAAGCGCTGGTGTTGAATTGGGTCTCACACTAGATGTGCCACGATATGCCATGTACGGCCGAATTGTAGACGTTTTATATGAGGCTCGCACGCTGTGCGACATGCCGCCATTCGGTGCCATTCGTTGCTTAGCAACGTATACAAAACAATGTAAAGATGAGAAGTAAATAAACCAGTAGGGATGTGCTGTTGTTGATAGCGTGAGCATGTGCTACAGTCACAATAGATTTCCACCATAAGTTAGTGTGAAGAGCATGTTGTTTTACCGTGGCCAAGGGAATTAAGTCATCAATCGAGCTTATTAAAAAAGAAAATCGCACATGTGCGACTGAATAAATTTTCCAGTTCGCACACGTCTATTTTTAGTCGCAAATGTGAGCGAAATGGTCGCACTGTCGAGCCCTGCCCAAAAAACTCATTAATATCAAAGCTGAATATTTTTGGAAGTAGTTTTTAGTTTGAGCTATTTTAGGAGGATATCTGTGTGTGCAGGTGACTATTACTGTGCATAATTATTAGGCAACTTAACAAAAGACAAATATATACCCATTTCAATGATTTATTTTCACCAGTGAAACCAATATAACATCTCAACATTCACAAATATACATTTCTGACATTCAAAAACAAATCAGTGACCAATATAGCCACCTTTCTTTGCAAGGACACTCAAAAGCCTGCCATCCATGGATTCTGTCAGTGTTTTGATCTGTTCACCATCAACATTGCGTGCAGCAGCAACATCAGCCTCCCAGACACTGTTCAGAGAGGTGTACTGTTTTACCTCCTTGTAAAATCTCACATTTGATGATGGACCACAGGTTCTCTATGGGGTTCAGATCAGGTGAACAAGGAGGCCATGTCACGCTGTTAAGTACTTGGACGCGTGTGATGGAGCATTGTCCTGCATGAAAATTATGCTTTTCTTGAAGGATGCAGACTACCTGTACCACTGCTTGAAGAAGGTGTCTTCCAGAAACTGGCAGTAGGACTGGGGGTTGAGCTTGACTCCATCCTCAACCTGAAAAGGCCCCACAAGCTCATCTTTGATGATACCAGCCCAAACCAGTACTCCACCTCCACCTTGCTGGCGTCTGAGTCGGACTGGAGCTCTTTGCCCTTTACCCATCCAGCCACGGGCCCATCCATCTGGCCCATCAAGACTCACTCTCATTTCATCAGTCCATAAAACCTTAGAAAAATCAGTCTTGAGATATTTCTTGGCCCAGTCTTGACGTTTCAGCTTGTGTCTTGGATCAGTGGTGGTCGATTTTCAGCCTTTCTTACCTTGGCCATGTCTCTGAGTATTGCACACCTTGTGCTTTTGGGTAATCCAGTGATGTTGCAGCTCTGAAATATGGCAAAACTGGTGGCAAGTGGCATCTTGGCAGCTGCACGCTTGACTTTTCTCAGGTTATGGGCAGTTATTTTGAGCCTTGGTTTTTCCACATGCTTCTTGCGACCCTGTTGACTATTTTGAATGAAACGCTTGATTGTTCGATGATCCCGCTTCAGAAGCTTGGCAATTTTAAGAGTGCTGCATCCCTCTGCAAGATATCTCACTATTTTTGACTTTTCGGAGCCTGTCAAGTCCTTCTTTTGACCCATTTTGCCAAAGGAAAGGAGGTTGTCTAATAATTATGCACACCTAATATAGGGTGTTGATGTCATTAGACCACACCCCTTCTCATTACAGAGATGCACATCACCTAATATGCTTAATTGGTAGTAGGCTTTCGAACCTATACAGCTTGGAGTAAGACAACATGCATAAAGAGGATAATGTGGTCAAAATACTCATTTGCCTAATAATTCTGCACTCCCTGTATTAGCTGTGAACAGATTTACAGTAGATGAATATATAAAGTGGGTATGTACAATTCAAAATTAATTGAATGAATCGGTGCAATGAATATGTGCAATTTTTAATGTGCAAATATTCAATAGTGCAGTGATTATGGGGAGTATAAGTTATGAGGGGAGTGTGGGGTGTATGAGGGGGGTAAAAGAGTCAATGAGGTAAAAGCTGTTCCTCAGTCTGCTGGTTTTTGTCTGACGGGGGCTAAAGCGCCTGCCGTAAAGGCAGAATAGAAAACCGTCTGTGAGAGGAGTCCTTAAGAATACTGCGTGCTCGATGCAGACGGTGTTTATTCTGGATGTCCTCTATGGCTGGAAGTTGGGTCTTTGTGATGCGTTGGGCAGTTTTCACCAACCGCTGCAGTGCCTTTTGCTCAGTAACAAAGCAGCTTCCATACCAGACTGTGACGCAGTTGGTTAGGATGTTCTCTATTGTGTAGAGATGGAAGATGACAGCTGGTTCTTCTTTTATATTCACACATTCAGACTTTCTCTCTATGTAATATATAATAGTATTATTTCAGAAAAGTGTTCTTTGCAAATTCTAAATAGGGAAGTCATATTAGCAGCAAATGACTCAAAGAACAACTTTGTTTACAGTCAATAAAACAGTGCTTAATGTTATTTTGAAGTCACACTAACGTGTTATTTCAGATTGAATATTTATAGTACCATGGTAAACAATACAGGAAGCGTGTCACAAGTTGTCACTGAACAAATGGTCAAATATAAAACCAACTTTATCTCAATCTTCTTAATAATATAATTTCAGATTGAGGTAAAGTTGGTTTTACATTTGCACATTCGATCAGTGACAACTTGTGACATGCTCTCTATAATGTTTACCCTGGTACTTTGAATATTCGGTCTGAAATCACATGCAAGTATGACTTCAAAACAACAATAGCACTTTATTTGACTGTAAACAGTGTTGTACTTTAGTCATTTGCTGCTAATATGATTTCGCTACTTAGAATTTGCAAAGAACACTTTTCTGAAATAATATTAAAGAGAAAATCTGAATGTGTGAATATAAAACCAACTTTACCTTACTTTACCAACATTGGGACTCTGGCATGAATAGGCAGAGTGATCTGTGTTGTTATAATGGCGTCGTCAAACTTGGTTGGTAAAAAGGTGCACAACCAACAGTATCTGAGGTTTTCGCTAAAATTACTAAGTACAAGCGTGAAAGCAAGATTGAAGCAGTGTACTGACACTGTGACACGTTACGTGATAGATTCAAAAGACATGAGTCATTTGTGTCAGACCGGAAACGCAGGGTCACGCGTCAGAGTTTTGCAGGTTGCTGCGGTGCAAAGTTCTAGCTTGGTGAACTCTGACCTGCGAAATCGCATCACTTGACTACGTGAGACCAATCCAGGATCAAAACATGACCTCTCTGAACAGAAATGTAAAACAGGGAGCAATCACTCGCTTTTTTTATGTCTATTCATCTTGTTTAATCCCGCCCCTTTTCGCAGTGCCGTACGACAGGATTTCGCAAGCTCAAACTCTAGTGTGACTTCGGCTTTAGATGGAGACAAGATTAATTAAATATCACGTTTATCAACTATAGTGAGACGTTCGACATTCACTGCTCTCTGGAGTTTTGTGCTCAAAGCACCCGCTGACTGCTGGAGCTCAGACGCTCCCATCTGGTGCAGTATGACAGAATGTGTGTGGTCCTGTGATGTGCAATTTCAGCGGTATAGTGTGGAAGTAAAGCTTTTTAGAATTGGTAAGTGAACGCCAGTTCGGATGTAGATTGTTTTCGTTCTAAAATGCCATTTTAAAACTAAGACGTATTAGTGTAAACTAGGCCTAAGTGTGTATTTTTCCCAAGCGGGTTGCTGCTGTGATGGGGGCAGGGTGGAGGATCGCGATGCCGTCTTAGCATCGTGATGTCTATCGGCCATCGGCGATGGACAATGCCATCGTCTATCGACCCAACCCTAACGTCCATGCTACCTAAGACTGAATATTTAAAGTAGTGTGGTAAACAGTATATTAGGGATCGCGTCACATGTTGTCACTCTTAAAAAATGAACAAATGTGCGAATATAAAACCTTAACCTCAGTAAAAACTTTATTAATCATTAAAATAAAAACTTTACCTCAATAAACTGCTTCGCCTCATTACTTTTCATGTGATAACACCTATAATATTTCTTGAATGTGTTTTGCATCTGATGATTGATGAACCTCACATTTTATTTGAAGTTAATTAAGTTTAAAACAATTGTCGTCTTGTTTCTTCAGCACAGCGATTGGCATCCGCTGCAAAGATGGAGTGGTGTTTGGTGTAGAGAAGTTGGTACTTTCCAAGCTGTATGAGCAAGGCTCCAATAAGCGCATTTTCAATATTGATCGGCACGTTGGAATGGTGAGAACATTGAACATGTTGATTTTTTTTATTTTTTATTTTTCTCAATTCAGTCCAATTGTAAAATTTAACAATCGACTTTGAATGCATCTAAGATTTTATATAGGTCCTTTTATTACTCCCTTATTTCTTTTGTATTATTTAAATAGCCAACATGGGTATTCTGTAGTGTCTTTCTTTCAAAAACCTTCTCAAACCTTCAATAGCATTTTTTATTAGATATTGAATTATTTTGATTGGGATGATTTTGTAGGGGAGTGTAAGAAATATAATCAATGCATTTCAAGCAGAGATAAATAAAGTAGAGCAAATACAGAAATTAAGAAGTCTAAAGGTGTATAGGTACAGAAATAAAATAATCAAATGTACTATAAAGCTGCATTTTCTTTATTGTGTAAATAATTAAATACAATTAATCTTTGTTAAAGTTGAACCTTGTCAACTATAATCCTGACTCCACATTGCACATCCTGTGATGTGAATATGCCAGGTTCACATATTGCACTATCGATGCTAAAACGATATGTTGTGCGGCCCTGTTGTCAGGTTTTGTTTTTCATTACTACAGTGTTACTGTTTATTATTTTCAAATTAATTGACCTTGCCATGAAAATAGATGATTTTATGTTTAGATGGAATAACCAATAATAAAATTACTTTTTTTCTATTTTAATATTTAAAAACATGTAAGTGTAGCTATTTTTACTTTTACAAGTTACATTTTATAAGCATCATTATTTGTCATCAGTCACATAATTCTTCTGTAATCATTCTAATATCCTTATTAGCTGCTCTAGAACTATTTCTCATCATTATGCATAGTATTGTTTTCAAGATTTTTTATTTAATATAATTTTTTGCTTAATAGATTTCATTTATTTAATGCATATTTTATTTAATAGAATTCAAAAGAGTAGCAAAAGCTTTCACAAATATTTTGTAACATGCATTATTACTTAATAAAAAATCTCTAACAAAAAAGGCAGCATTTGAACTGTAGTGTAAAACTCTACATGTGTTAGTTTCTGTCTATGTGTGTTGTAGGCTGTGGCTGGTCTTCTAGCAGATGCGCGATCTCTCTCAGAAGTGGCCAGAGAAGAGGCTTCAAACTTTCGCTCCAACTATGGCCATGACATCCCACTGAAGGTAAGAGAGAGATTAAAGCAATAGATAACCCCACAAAATGGTTTACCATCTAGTTACTGTTAAACATTTTCAAAAAACTCCAAAAAGTCATCACCAGTAGTCCGTATAACTGTGTATATATAATATCTGAATGAATGAATCAATAAAAAAACTATTGGAACGCATTCAATTCAGTTCATCTTTATTTCTATAGCGCTTTTTACAATTCATATTGTGTCAAAGCAGCTTAACATGGATGAAGAAAAGAAAGTAAAGGCCATAATATTTCAGGCAGTGGAAGATTCTAGAATGCTGTTGTGGTTTTAGCTAAATTGAAACAGTTTCAGTTCAGTTTAGTATAAATGTCACTGTTGAAGTTCAGTTCAGATCAGTGCAAATGCCAGAGGCGACAGTGGCAAGAAACCAAACTACTTCAATAGACGGCCGTAAAGAAAAACAAAACCTCAGGAAAAACCTTAATGTACTATAAAGCTGGGTTTGCTGGCTAGCCAGTGAAATTTCAGTTTGGTTTGCACCAATTTTGGTATTTATCTACTCTTTGTTGCCATGGTATTATGGAGCTGCTGAGCTGCGTTCATGGTACCTAAAACCCAAGATTGGCATAAATTAATGGCCCGTTTCCACTGAGTGGTACGGTACGGGTCACCTTTATCAGGCTTGCGTTTCCACTGCCAAAAGGGTACCAAAAGCACTTCTCACAAAACAGATGCTTTATAGACTTAAATACTTGTGTATAAATGTTCATTACTAACCATTGTATGAACAGAATTTGATTATAACTGCCGATCAATGATAGGGCAATACTGTAATGTCTGCAATTATACAAAATAAATAAATAAATGCAACATCTATGAACACATACAGACCCTTAGAGTTTCCGATATGTTACCAATTACAGTAAAACTACACACAGCATACATTTAGTCCTTATTTGGGTTCAAAAACAACACGCAACATGTAGCCTACAGTCAGTGCAAACCTCTCATCTGTATCTTTAATCTTCACCTGCACATGTGACCTCTTGTTAGTAATTCTGTCATTCCGAGTTCATAATAGTCAAAAAGGTGATGATAATAGTTAAACATGGCAGTTTGTTCATGTTTTATGTTACTGAAAAAATAATTTGCTCCTTGGTTTTTCCAGCTTCTTCGTTATTTTTTCGCGCACTATTATCATCAGCTCAAGAATTTGTTATTTCAAAAATAGACGCGTGGCGAGTGCACATGAGAAAGCGAAACCACTCATGCCTCAGACAGCCTTGTAAACAACTATGGTGCACAGGGTAGATTCTGCTCTTCCTCTTGGCTTCGTGGCTGTTCATCAAGACGACGAAAAGGTTTGTTTAAGCTCGGGTCGACCATGGCTTGTTATTATATGTATATATTATCACAGTGTAATGTCTTGACTGCGTATTTAACAAGGGCGTTTTTTTGTTTTGTTTTCATTCTCCTAGCTTGTGCACGAGCAAGTGACATAACTCTGTAAACCAATGGTGTTCAGCTGCGCTTCTTGCTCTGTCTTTGGTACCCTTTTGTTGTGCTAGGTACCCTACTGAAAGGCTACCCAAAAAATGGTATGATATGGTTTGCTTTTTGCTACCTTTTGACATTGGAAGCAGCCATAAAAGCATACCGAATCGTACCACTCAGTGGAAATGGGCCATAAACTAAAACTTTACTGGCTAGCCATCTAATCTGGCTTCATAATACAGACCCCAGTTTTCTTTTGGACAAATGTCTTGCACAACATGCCTGACATTCTAATGTACTGAAAAACCAAACCAAATCTAAAAACACTTATTGAAAATGTTTAAACTCTTTTTGTCTTTATTTCAGAAATACAAAAATTGAAGAATAAAAAAACAATTTCAATGGACCCTTTTCACAAGATGGTTTTGTCACATTTTATGATCATCAGGCATCTTAAATCCTTTTATGAAAAAAAGTTGATACATTTAAGAAGCTATAATTTGCATTATATCATCTTTGCATCAAATTACAAAGAAAT
The DNA here is from genome assembly GCA_903798205.1 of Danio tinwini. NCBI lineage: Eukaryota > Metazoa > Chordata > Actinopteri > Cypriniformes > Danionidae > Danio > Danio tinwini. Next base: position 12,555,947 of record CAIGQZ010034910.1, read on the forward strand.
GATTTAGCATTTATTGCGAGGTGTTTGTAATGCAGTGTCTGTAGGTGGGACAGTAAATTTGACATTTATCAAATTTTATTATCAATCGTTGAGTGTTTGCATTTTTTTTTATTTGAGCAAATGGGAATGCAAATAAATTATTTGTTGTACTTGCCCATTCACTGTGCTCTAAGTTTACCCAACTGTTACACAACTTCTGCTTAGAAACTTGGAAATGTGAAAAGGGTTCATGACAGCAGTTGGATGTATGAGATGCTGTTCATTGATGTTCTCTCTCTTATATTGCCCAAACAGCACCTTGCAGACAGAGTGGCCATGTATGTTCATGCTTACACATTATACAGCGCCGTCAGACCTTTTGGATGCAGGTAGGCCTTTTGTAAATGACTGAGAATGCAAAGTATAGTTCACCTTTAAGAGCATTTTCATTTTAAAGTATGCATGCGTTGTGTGTGATATGATTTAACTTGTGTGTTTATCTTTTAACTCTTTAGTTTCATTCTGGGATCTTACGATGAAGATGACGGCCCACAGCTCTACATGGTCGACCCTTCTGGCATTGCATACGTAAGAGACCAAACAGTCCATCTGTGCTTTAATACTTTGTGAACATGACCAGCTTTGAATTTCCCTATCATGATTTTAAAAACATTTTACAGTAAGGTTGTATTAGTTAAAGCAGTGTTTCTCAACCACGTTCCTGGAGGACCAGCAACACTGCATGTTTTGGAAGTCTCCTTTTTCACACCCCTTACAGACTTTCAGTGTCTGCTAATGAGCTGATGTTCAGAATCAGGCGTGTTTGTATAAATTGCTGTTTGTTTCTTAGGGTTACTGGGGCTGCGCAATTGGAAAAGCCAAGCAAGCTGCCAAGACAGAAATCGAGAAACTACAGGTACATGTTATTTACCATATTATTATGAGTTTCAGATAAGCACATGCATTTTATCTTGCAATATTGTTCAAAGGTTTGGGGTCAGTAAAATGGTTTGGAAATGATTGAATACTTTTATTAAACAAGGATGAATAAAAGTAACCATAAAAGACTTTAAGATATACTGTAAAAAAATACAGGGTTCCACACAGTTAATTCATGTTGTCCCAACACAAATCGATTGTTGTTTTAATAATTTTTACAAATTTAAGTAGATTGAACATAAAACAATTATGTTTTCCCTAAAAAACTCATTTTAAATAAGTAGTTTGAACAAGCAGCAAAAGCCATTTTTGAGTCTAACAAAACGTTTGTTAAGAACCAACATTTAAAAGGTTTTTAAGAGATGCTTTTTGAGGTACAGGGGATAAGTCTCAGCAAATAAAATACTTTTGACCATTTTTAAGTCATTGCCATTGACAAAGCACACAAATATTGCAAAAGTCAACATATTTTACTTGTAGACCTTCCAATCTGTGTATAAATTACTGAATTTAACCTTTTTGTTGCTTTAGTATATAAAAGATTACTGATGCAGCAGATATTGAAGCGAATCCACATTATTTAAACAGGGTTTTTCCTGACTCAAAATAAGGTGGAGGCAGTATCCCGATCATCAAATTTTTGCTACTTGACACAAACACATTTTGCATTATTCTTGTGACCTTAAGAAGTAAAATTGTGGTAAAATTGTGGTACGATTCGGTATGCTTTTATGGCTGCTTCCAATGTCAAAAGGTAGCAAAAAGCGAACCATATCATACCATTTTTTGGGTAGCCCCCCTCATTATTGCCACAAAAATATTTTTTCAGAATTGTATCTTGTTACGAGTGATTATCAGTTTTATTGATTCTGAAGCAAAATACAGAATATAATACAGTATCTCTGTACAGAACCAAACTTTTAGCCTGATAACAAACCCAAACACATCCCCAACTAAGGCATTGCGATCAACTTGGCTTTAATTAAATATGATTAAAACTTAAAAAAGTGAGAGGAAAAAAACTAAATAGGGTGAATAAATAAAATCAGACTTTTTAAACCCATCAAATTTAGTTATAATATTTCTCACTGGGCGACACGGTGGCTCAGTGGTTAGCACTGTCGCCTTACAGCAAGAAGGTTGCTGGTTCGAGTCCTAACTGGACCAGTTGGCATTTCTGTGTGGAGTTTGCATGTTCTCCCAGTGTTTGCGTGGGTTTCCTCCGGGTGCTCCGGTTTCCCCCACAGTCCAAAGACATGCGCTATAAGGGCGTACTCGCACTAGGTACAATTGCCTTGAACTGGGCTGAAGCGTGCTTGTCCACTCTCCCCTGACAGCCTGTATTAACATTGCATTTACCCTTCGAGCTAGAGCACACTTACATCATCGATGATGCGACTGTTCAGTTTAACAGAAAGATAAGCACTCTCGCTACGTACAATGAAAATTGCATTAGATATATTGTTTTGTATTTTTTTTGTCGTTTGGTATGCAGTGACACGCAGTCAAATATTTTTGCTGAACAGATCCACCACTTTCAACGCTCTTAAATTATCATTAAAGTCCTCGTGCTGCACGTATTAGGAGGTTTGCTGAAGGTGCAGCTGATGTGCAGCGAGGGGTTTGCATATTTAATCAACTATGACAGTTCGCGTTCGTTGAAAAGCAAAAATGATTAATAAATCCATATCAAACAGTCTTCAGTTTCAGGCTCAGGCATGCTTTGCACTCACTACAAGCGTACCGTGCCAAAGCCCAACCAAACTGCACTCTTGCACACCTCTTCAACTGAACTGCGCCTGGGCCCGATTCAGAGCACTAACACTTGTCAAATGAACTGGGGAAAGTGCCCGGGCACGGTTTGGACAGCGTAATGCGAGTGCACCCTAAGTAAATTGAATAAACTAAATAGGCTTTAGTGTGTAAATGAGTGTGTATGGGTGTTTCCCAGTACTGGGTTGCGGCTGGAAGGGCATCCGCTACGTTAAACATATGCTAGAATTTTTTTAATAGTATGAGTATTGTTCGTCCATCTGCTTATATGACGTTTTTATCAAAAGCAGCCAGGCAAAAGCAGGCTAATTCTACAGCCCACTGCTGCAGGGAAGAGGGATCCTCTGATTTCCAGCTCATAAGAATTATGTCTACCAATCAGTAAGCTGGTTTGAACCCACAATTTTGAATAGGAAACACCTTTTAAAGAACTTAAGGAAACCAAACATTTAGACAGTATTATTGGAGGTGTTCATTATTTATCCAGATTGTCAAACAAAAAATGTTAGTGACATAATTTTTCTAGTCTTTCATTTACCGTACACTTATTCTTGTTCAATTAAACACCTCTCTAAAGCTGAAAGTACAGTTGGTGTAAGTGTAGTTTAACTGTAATGCTCTGTATTAGTGATGCTCCGATTGATCGGCCACCGATCACGATCGGCCAATATTGGTTAAAAATAGCTTGATTGGTGAACCCCAAAAGCGCCGATCAAAAAAGCTGATCACTTGACGTAAATTGCTCGCATGACTTTTCACAAGTGCATGCAAGGCACACAGGTAAACAACAGCAGAGCAGAGCTTACCATTGGCAACATGAGTTTGTCTTTTTCAAAGTGTCTAATAAAGATGTAAAGTTAGCCATTTGCAATGTATGTCGTGATGAAATTCCTCAAGCAAGTAACGACATTTTAACAGCACTAACATGATTAGGCATCTTAGAACACACCACACAACTAAATAAGCCGCGTACGAGAATCCCTAAACCAGCCGACTGTGAGTGATGCATTTAAATGACGTGAACCATACAGCAGGGATAGTACTAGCTGGAAAGAAGTCGCGTTCAGAATTAGGGAATTCATTTGCCTCTATGAACAACCTGTGATATATGCAAACGCCTGTCCCCAATGTGTGTGTGTGTGTGTCACACTCTCCAGCTTGCTGTGCATGTATGTCAAGCCGTTTTTACATTTAATCTATAACCCGTACTAGTATCAATTTTCATGTTACTTGTGCTTATTTTTTAGATACTAGTATCTTTTCCATTAAATACTTATTCATTAGATACTAGTGCTTTTTAAATGCTTATTCGTTAGATACTAGTGCTTTTTAAAAATATACTAGTGCTTATTAGACACTAGTTTATTTTATTAGGTACTAGTTTTTATTTATTAGATAGTACGTATTTTAATAGTGACTAGTAACTATTCTGTTGTTACTAGTAACACATTGTAATTTTTTTCATTGATTTCTATGGGATCTGTCATTGAGATATCAACTGTTCAGTTTTGACTAGTGTGTATTCCAACTGGGACTAGTACAATTATGTACTGCTAGTTAATCATTAAGTACTGGAACTTATTAATTAGATACTAGTACTTAATAGTTACATACTAGTATCTATTTAATGTACTAGTACTCCTTTATTAGATACTAGTTCATCTGGTTGTTCCTCCTTGTTTCTCTGCCTTGTTATTTATGAAGGACGGCATTGGCTTACAACATTATTTTTTGGATCTGATGCAGTTGGTTCCTCAACTACATCAGACGTTTATAATAATAACTGACAAAAACACTTGCCATATTGTCCTTTGTGGCATTTGCCAGTTTTGGTGTAATAAGTTTTACATTTTACTGCCAATAATAAAATGTAATCAGTGTATTAAGAGGCTACATCCCATTAAGCTGATCTGATGTGTGTTGGTCTGCCTGACCCCTCTTTGTTTGTAATAATTTTAAGTTACTCTGCCTTATTTGGAAAAGATGGCACACTTTATTGACTCATTGACTTTTTTGAATGGCCATTCCCCTGCCATTCTGTGATCGGCAATCGGCAGATCATGATTTTGGTGATCGGTAATTGGTGATCGGCCCCAAAAATGCTGATCGGTGCATCTCTACTCTGTATAAGCTTGTTTGGCAGCCTTTCATTGGAACGTGTTCAAACAAGAGTCAGCAACTTTCAGCACTGCAGGAAAGACATCATTTAAAAGGCTCTTACAGAAGAAACAGTGTTATTACCGTCACAAGATTTAAAAAATAGTTCTGTTTAACAGTGTTTTAATGTGAATGTCACACATGAAAATATTGACCAATTTAAAGTGATTAAATCTGTAAATGTTGTTTTTGATTTTTTTCATCTTCCCCCAGATGAAAGATATGACCTGCCGAGAACTGGTGAAGGAAGTGGCAAAAATGTGAGTTATGAATGTTTTATTGATAACGTTGAACAAGAACCTCTAATGCGTCATTTATAGTGAACAATAGAGAGCAGCAGAGTCCATGAAAACCATCCGTACACCAGCTGAACCAGTCACACTGCTGGGGTTGAGTGTTAAGCTTGAGCATTTAAAGGGTCTAGCTCAGCTGATTCGTTTATTTTTATCTTATCTGTTACTCTTGCTGAGTTTACAATAATTCTGGATGCCTAATGAACAGCATTCCCACATCTTTTGACCATTCGGTTTCAATGAATATTACATGGCTTTAGTTTCCAAAGGCATTCATAATGCATTGGGTAAGCCAAGTTAAACTCAAAATGCAAATTTTAACAAGCATGTTTATTATTTAGATTGAAGCCTGTAATATATACACATTTATCAATCAAAGTGACTATTTATAGAATTGTTGACTTTGCAGACAACTGGTGTTTTTATATAATAGTGGCTTGTTAAGAATTTAAGAAAACAAATTTGACACGACCAGTCTGTGATTTTTAAAATCTTTTCGATTACACATTTATGGTAGCATAATGGATTACATTTAGATTACTTTTGTGCACTGCTAACCCTTAATTGAAGTCACATATATTGGAGGACAATCTTGTATTTTATTTGTATCGGTCAAAATAGTGCACTCCATTCTTAAGCACAAACAAGAGCCTCAATAGCTTCTTTTTAAAGTGCGATGCAAAGACAGTTAATACTTCAAAATACTAACACTAATATATAGTTTGCTGATAGTAAAATTGAATAAAACAAAAAAAAAGCATCTTATTATTTTAAAACATTTACATAGGGATATTTAATTAGATATTTCAAATTTATATATAATTTGTATCATATACATATACAGTGTATATTTCATATCTAAATATAAATATATATTTTTTCAAATATATGCATTTATGTGTATTTATATACACATAATAAATATACAGTGTACACACACATATATTATGTCAAAATAAACTTTTATTTTGGATGCGATTACATTTTTGCCCAGCATTACTTTAAATCAGGGGTGCCCACGCTTGGTCTTGGAGGGCAGGTGTCCTGCATATTTTAGTTCCAACCCCAATTATGCACACCTGAACCAGCTAATCAAGCTCTTTCTAGGAATACTAGAAACCTTCAGGCAGGTGTGTTGAAGGAATTTGGAGCTAAACTATGCAGGACACTGGCCCTCGAGGACTGAGTTTGGGCAGCCCTGCTTTACATTTAAAAAGCAGGAAGCAACACTATAAACAACAACATTGAAAAACATCAAATTCACAGCAATATTGTTGCGAGATCAAATCTTTTATCTAAAACACAAAGTGCATGTGGCAATATCATAAAAAAAACATCCAAAAATAGCAACATTGCTAACATGAAGAAGCACAAATGTATATAAAATTGGCAGGTTAGACAAAAAAAATAACTAAATTAATACAAATTAAGAAAATTAAAGAATTATAAACTACTTCCTGCAATTGTGTAAATAATATTTAATCATGTAATCCGTAAAGTAACTTTAGTCTGATTTTATGTATTTTAAAAGTATTTTTTTTTCCATTTGATTACTTATTATGGATTACATACATACATCTAGGAAAATAAGTACATATCACACTTTCTCTCAGAAAACATACTTCTAAAGGTGCTATTGACACTTGAAATGTTTTTCCTTATGTTGGTAACAACTAAATAAATCCATCTATGCAAAGCAAACAAATCTAACTAGTTTACAAATGAAGTTGTGTAATAAAATTAAATGAAACAAAAAAAAAGTATTTAACACAAAGAAATGGAGGTGTAGAAAGACAGTGAAGGCCCAGACAGCAGCTGAAATCTCAGTAGTTCTTCAGCAACCATCTGCCCTTTGTCATTGTAAATCAATATTAGCTGCTTCAGTCCAACATCTATATTACCAGGATGATTACAATCAAAACACAGCCAAGGAAACTCTCAACTGTTTTCAGAGAAAGAAAATCAAGCTGTAGAATGGCCCAGCCAATCACCTGACTTCAATTCAATAGAAAACACAAAATAAAGCTCAGATTTGATTGAGACCCACAGAACCATCTAGATTTTTACACTTTGTTGAAGTCTGTGGAAAAACTCACACCTGAGCAATGCATGTGCAAAGCCTTTTATATAAAGTATTAAATACGTTTCAGTAGTTCAGTACTTTCTCCTTGTATCATTCCATTATTATTACTACACATAACTAATATTTTTGTTTTGTTTTATGTTTGTATTGTTTGGGGTTTTACCTAAATCTGGTTCAATTCCATGTCAACAGTGCCTTTAGAAATATTATTTCCAGGAAAAAAACATGACGTGTTCAATACTTATTTTCCTCGCTGTATATTCTTTAACTTTGACACTAGGTGAACATCAGCCAGTAACTTATTGCTCGTACTCTCATACAATACAAGAGAACGAATGCGATTCAGTGGTCCAATTTAGGCATGGGACGATAACCGTTTTTAAGGTATACCGCGGTTTGGAAAAGTCAAGGTTTTCATACCACCAAAATTTTCTTTAATACCGTTCCTAAAGTATGTGTTAGATTTTTTTATTTACAATTTTTTAACAACAGCATCTCCAGCAGAAAAGATATCCAAAGATTCCATTTTAAATTGTAAATGGATCTGTGTTTTTAAAACTAATTAAGACAGCAGACGTCAATGATTCATTTTCATTATTTGGCCTGGCCCGTTTACTGCTCCAAAATATTATAAATGTTTCTAAAAATAAAATATATTGTGTTCAAAGGGTAAAATTTTTTAGTTTTTTACACAGACATTTAAAAAGAATATATTTTAGAGCAGTAATCACAATACAGTGAAACGTGATATTTTTATCCAAGGTTATCATACCGTCAGAATCTTAGCCCATGCCTAGTCCAAATAGGGCTGAGTGAAATGGCAAAAAAAAATGGAGTGATGTTTAGACATTCCTTTCAAAAACACACTCAATTAAAATGACAGCTGTGAAAAATGCATCTCTTTACCTAAATCCACTACAACACTCTGGCGTCATCGCAAAACACTTTCAAAGACTGTTACCTGTACTTTTCGATGCTGATGAAATGACTCTAATTTGAGCATCAGTAGCTAAATATGAGTATATATACTTAACCCTCTAACACCAACATTTTCTAGTGTTCCTATTGTCTACTTAACCTTAACCTCAGATTTAAATTTTTTTTAATATTGTCACTTAATGGATGGAGGACAATGCACAAGGTGAGCAAATAAAGGCAAAGGCAGATGCAGCCTAACTAGTGTATTCTACATTAAACTCTTGGGTTATAAATGGGTTTATGGTTTTATATTGGCAATTAATTATAAACAAATGAATATTAATACGATTAATGTATTTTTTTCTATTTATTTTTAAATAATAAATTAGAAAATACCTTTAATGTAATACAATTTGGCCCACCGCCCTGAATCAAGTCTGTTTTTTTTTGGCTCTTAATTTCTGTTGAAGCTACACACGCTATGCTAGACTACCCGGGATACATATTGTTGGTCTTTGGTTGATTTTATGGCATTGTGTTATGTGTAAGCTTCAGATCCAAGCATCTGCTAAATGATTAAAAGTAAATGTGTTTGTGTGTGTGCGCTCTACTGTCTCTCTTCAGCATCTATATAGTTCACGATGAGGTGAAAGACAAAGCCTTTGAGCTGGAGCTCAGCTGGGTTGGAGAAGGTAATGATAGCCGCTTATATTCTAATTCTAATCTATTGTGATGTTTCTTTAACTTACTGAATAAGAAGCTTTAATGGAAATGGTTTACAGCATGTGTTAAGTGCTGCTTCTCTAAAAAAAAAAAAAGGCTCTCTGTTATTTTGTGGTTCATTACTTCTCCTTTTTTGTTGTTGTTTTTTAAGCTTGAAGTTACTTATTTCAAGATATCAGCATAATGTAATTCAGCAATTTTAAAAGGGGTTTTACTTATTTATTTTATGGTGTGTTTACACTAGAAAAGAGCTTTTGTATTTTATTTATGTCTTTTTTTCCACCTCGTATTAGTCACAAAAGGAAGGCACGAGCTTGTCCCCAAAGACATCAAAGAAGAGGCTGAGAAATACGCTAAAGTAAGTCACTTCCTCTGGTAATGTTTGCAACAAAAGCTCTTTTGCTTATTGGCTGATTGTTACATTTGTCCTGACAGGAGTCCCTGGAGGAGGAGGATGACTCTGATGAGGACAACATGTAAACACAGCACTGCAAACCTGTTTTTCCTATTCACTGACTGTGTATACCATGTTTCACACATTCTGACCATTTCTCAACTTTACTGTGCAGACAATAAAAACGTTTTTTTATGTTTAATGTCGTCCTAATGTTTTCCTTTTGCAGATCTCAGACCTACCAATAAACATGATTTATGAAAGTGAATGAAGCTGATTCAGACATCTAAGTTGTCATAATTACTGTTCATTATTTTGGCAGAAGGATCCACCTTTTCTTCCTGAAAGCCTGTCACTGAATGATATTTATACACACCCTGTCAGGAAAATGTGGATATTATTACTAGGTTCAACGTGAGGTATGAACTACATGATGCGTTTGAGTGTAGATAAACGGTTAATCTGACTTGACCCTGAACTAAGGGATGGTTTAGTTGTGCCAGCCACCAACATATGAAGCTTCAAAGCAAATCAAAGTCATTACAGTTTACCATAAATTCCAAACCATACATGTATAGTATGGTATGGTATAAGTTAAAAATGTGCAGTTCTGAAGGAAACAAAAGGTGTTTATATTAATAAGGACACAATTATGCTTAACTAATTTAGCATTGTAATGTATATAACTTGTTAAAAGTCCTTAACTTGTTGTGCGCTCCTTTTTCAACTTGCCTAATCATTACTATTTCCACATTTTACAATTATATATTACATATTTTAAGATATTATTTAATAAAGAACATTAATGGAGTTTCCAAAGCTTAACCTTTCATACATGCTGTCTCTTACACAGTTTACTACATTAATTTCAAATATATAACTAAAGAAGCCTCTTTTACAGAACTGGAAAGTGTATATTTAATCTTTTCACAGATTTTAAACATGCATTAATAAATCAAGAACAAATGCGAGTCAAAAAGAGGTCTGTCACATTTATTAATCATTTAGTTTTAAAAATCAAGATCATTTTAAGTTCTACAACATAATGGTATTTTAGAATAAATCATCTGTCAAGTGCACAAAGACAATTAAATGTCTTAATGATTATATTGGCTAGGAATGATAGAACCATGATGAATGTTGTATTTTTGTGTACTTGCGAAACTGTATTTTAATAATAAAGAAACAAGTATAATACAAGTTATTAAAGAAATAGCTTTTTAATAACTTTTCTTTTGACTAGACGTGCATTAACATGTATTGCGAGTGCTTTTGTAGCCGTTTTGGTGCTTTAGGCCAAAGCTTGGCTTGTGACTCCTATTTTTAGCTCCATGTGTTGGTGGCAATGTCTTATGTGGTGTAATGATTGAATATTGCTCTTAAAAAAGGTCCCAATAATATGCTATATAATGTGTACATACATATTAATGTATAATCTAATTATTGCAAAGGAATGCTGACAATTTATTAACGCCCAATATACAGAGTACGTAGTTTCCAAATGGATCAGCATTGCACAAGTATGGGTTATTTTCTGATCCGGGTTAAACATTAAAACACTATCACTTAATATTAACGTAATACACAACACAATTTCAAACCACAAATTGAACCCATTACTGATTCAAAAATCAATGATTTAATGTTTTGTTTGAGTATACATTTTCAGAAACAATATAATGCAGAATAAATAATTCAAACAAAGCAGGTGTCTGAATATAAAACTAACATGTCACGCATGCTTACTGTGGCGCTCTTTTCCGGTCACGTGGCCAAAACCAATGACGCCAGACGCTCCCCACAGAAACGACATAAAGACGCCATTACCGTTGCCTTCAATTGACCTTTTCTACACGACCGCGTTTAAAATTATTTATTGGTAAAACAATCGCAATATAAATCACATAAAGGAACCACTGAAGCTAGAACGATGTAAGACTGCTCGGTCTGACTAGAAAAGCAGACAGAAAACAATAGCAGGGCTCACCGCGAAATCTCACGGGCTCCGAGTCCAGAATGCGAAAATAATTACGTTGGGTACAAAATGGCGAATGTTCTCTTCGTCTCGACATGCGCAGAACTGAGCAGAGGCTTTCCCTCGGAAATGAAGCTTCGTTCCCATACATCCGTCAGCCAATGGGCTTCGCAGATGGGACGCTTCTAGGGGAAATTGTCCAATTAAAAACATGGACAACGCAGAACAGGAAATATGCAGCCAATCGGAGGCCAGGATGGATTTGTTGTATTCCCAAAAAGTGAGAATCAAAGAACACCAATGAGAACGCGCAATTCGCAGCGCCGCTTTCGTACTCAGCAATCAGGTTGCGCGCTTTAGTCTGGCCAATAGAATGCAGTTTATTAAACAGCCAATCGCAATGCTCGGAATTTGCCCACAGCGGCCCAGGCAGCCAATAGGGATCCGAGAAACACAAGCTCAGCTCAACAGCTTGTTATTTCGTCTATGCCTTTGCAACCTAGTCGAATGCTGAGCTGAAGCAGTCATATAGGAGCATGTAAGTACATATTTATATTTCCACACACCGGTCAAACTCCGATTAAAACCGTGAAGTCGCATCTGTTTTACTTAATTCCGATAACCGGAGAGTAATCCAGTCATATTCGCCGTTTTCCCGTGGTTTCAAGCGAAGGTATTTAGGCGACGAAGAGAGAGAAAAAAATTGAATGGCAGAGCCTGGTTACAGCTAGTCGGCTTGTTTTCTCACAGCGTTAAGAATAAATAACCGGCGACTTTTACTTGTAATACCCGTTCAAAACCGTCCACTTTATAATCAAAAACTTGTAACTCATTCTGAAGGAAAAAGTCGCCGCACATATTGTTGCGGAACTAACCCGGGGAACTGTTTAAATCGCCATAACAGCTCCACTATATTTAGCTCAACCGTCACAATTTGATTGACAGGCGTCAATAACAATCATAACAGTCTGTTTGTCGTCCTTCAAAGTCTAATACTTGGCTAAATCCAATGTTAAGTGAGGGAAATGTGGGCTTAGTGGATGGTGGAGGGGCTGACATGGTGCAGGACGGTGTGTGAGCTATGATGGCGACGTGACACACACACACACACACACTGTGAGTGAAGCGGGAAGGAAACACGCAGGGTTTGAAGAGGTTATGTTTTCCTTCAGTGACTCCGTGCTTTGTTTTTACACAATCAATACATCGTAAGTGGCTCGGATTGGAGGTAAAGTCATAGTGAGATAGTTCAAGCTGTGTTTTTGATGGCTTGGTCTTGTTTATTTGGTCATTTTGAAGGGAGGAGGACGAGAAGTGGCTAACTGCGTTAGCTCCTTTAGCATTTTCTGTGTTGTCTGTGTTTGTGTTGTGCTGTCAAATCCTTCTCACGCATACATAAGACACGTTTTTTAAGCACATGGCGCCAGATCGTGACTCTGTTTCTTTATGCGTGTGTGTTGTTCTGTTTCAGAAGTCAAAACCAATCGAGCTGGACTCCCTCAAATAGCCATCAAGATGAAGGTGAGCCTGTGATCCTCTGCAGTTTTGAAAGGCGACGCCTTCCTACATGAAGCCCAACAAACATCGGGAACAAAATGTTGAAATGAGAAGAATCACACTTGTTTATATTTATTTAATGCAGTAACTGATCATGGATTATATTGGCTGAGTTTGTCAAACTGTCTTAGAACTGCATGAGTGCTGTTATTTATTTTGGTATTCATAGATGTTTATGCATGCTTAAATGGGCAGACACCAATATGTAGCATCAATGTGTCTATTCACATTCATAATATATGCTCTGTTTACAGGTAGCAGATGAACCTGCCTACCTGACCGTGGGGACGGATGTAAGCGCAAAGTACCGTGGTGCCTTCTGTGAGGCAAAAATTAAGACTGTTAAACGTATGGTGAAAGTTAAGGTAAGTTGAATCTGTCTAATACAAATCTGTGTTCATCTTGTCATGCCATTTTTATTTGAATAGTGCCCGCAATACACCATTGTTTCAGTGCAGCTTTTCATCAAATCATGATGTTAGTTTTATCAAATATTTTTATGCCATAAAAGTGCAATTTACCCAATTAAGACTAAGTAATATTACGTAGATTTTGCAATTTTATAAAACTAAAGCAGTTATGATTTACTATATATTATATAAAATATTGATTTAAACTTTGTTTCTTTTTATATGAGCTAGAGAAATTGTTAGAATTTCAGAAAATTGTTATTGTTTTGTCAGTTTCGTGCTATTGCAAACCATTATGTGGTTGTTTTTCCTGGAAACAGAAAATAATGTTTGCAAAATGGTAACATGCATAAATAATATTTTATATTCTGTATAGCGAATCACAACTGCTTTATTTTTAATGCACAATGCAAGTATTGTTTTTATCATTGCACTGTATGCTGTTTTATTCACTATTTACTGAATAGTTGGATGTATTATACACCGAATCACTGGATGGTGATTTTAGTTGACATTTTCAGAACATATACGCAACCGAGCAGTTTACGATATGGTGTATATATTGTTTTACATGAGTATAGTATGCAAATAGTCATACTTCCTTATTTTTAAAACTTTACATTTGTTTCTGGCTAATAATAACACAGTTAACATTTTGTGATAATGTATTTTGTTTGTTAGACTTTATTAATCCCAAAGGGAAATTTACATGTCACAGCACAGCTCGCCATACAAAGATAGATAAAATAAATTACATGTATAAAAAGACAATGATAATAATAAAATGTCCTTCATACTGCACACCTTGGTTTCAAACAATGAGTAGACACTAGTCCATATCTAATGCTATTACAATTCAGCATAATTCATCTAGTATGACTTTGCTTATACAATCAGATGTAAACCTCAAGCATAGCTTTGAAACTTACTTTTAAATCTTTGACCCCATTAAATAGTTGTTGACATGCTTTGTCATCAGTCAGTCATTTTTCTGTAAAAGTAAAAACAAAAAAGATTTAAAAGAGTCTGTAAGTTCAGAGGGCACATGTGACTTGCTTATCTATCAAGTCTGTGTCAGGTGACTTGAGAGGTAAACAAACTTTTACAAATGTCTGTGTCAATGCATAAATTTATGTGGCTTTAAAAATGTTGCCTTAATGCAGAAGTGTTAAAGCACTCCATACCCCCTCCCCCTCCCCGAAGCACGCTGCATTCAAACATTAAAACATCAGTTGTGCAAAATGTCCGTCTTTTTAGATGGTGGTTCACTAGGATACATGTTATGTGCATGAACAGTAACCTTACAAATAAGCTTAATTTAGCTCAACATTAAAAGTATATTGTTTTTGATGTATCACATTCTAAACTAGCAATCGGGTTGGCATGGTGGCCCAGTGGTTAGCACTGTCGCCTCGAGTCTAGGCTGGGCCAGTTGGCATTTCTGTGTGGAGTTTGCATGTTCTGTCTGTGTTGGCGTGGGTTTCCTCCTGGTGCTCTGGTCTCCCCCACACTCCAAAGACATGGGCTATAGGTGAATTGAGTAAACTAAATTGGCCGTAGTGTATGTATGTGTGTGTGAATGAGTGTTTCCCAGTTCTGGGTTGCAGGTGCGTAAAACATATGCTGGGTACGTTGGCAGTTCATTCCATTGTGGCGAACTCTGAAATAGAGACTAAGCCGGAGGAAAACGAATGAATGAAAAACAGGCAATGTTTTGTGACTGTTCTTTTTAACCAACTACAACATGAGTGTTTAGTCGAAAAGCACATGCATAAAGTTTGTGTTGCACAGTCTTAAGTGGGACGGCAAGTAGATTTGAAGTATCTGCTCTAGAAGATGTACGTAGGCACTCAGTTAAGAAGATTGCTCGAGAGAGATCATGGAGAACGTGCCGTCTGTTGCACAACCAGATTACTTCACCTTCACTGAGTTGTACTGCTACTGTCTTTCCATCCACACCGTTCTCACCAGCATGCTTTTGTGCTCTTTTTCTAAAATTTTTCTACCATTTTGTTTGCAGGTTGTGCTCAAAGGAGACAGCACCTCACAAGTTGTCCAAGATGACCAAGTCAAAGGACCCCTAAGGGTAAGAAGACTGTTTTGTTGAAGATCACGTCTGTAGTTCATTTAAATAATATTACATATAAAGCATTTGGTTAATTCTTGCTAATGCAACATGTTGTAAATGACAAATGTTTTATTTTATTATCTCACAAAAGCCATTTTTTTCTATCGTTTGGCATTTAGCTGGTTAATTTTTTTGTATAAAATAAATTGTGTAATTATGATGGGATTAACATTTAGAAGTATTTAGTACTTTGTACACTCTATAAATGAGATCTATAATTTTTTTGTTTCTCTTTATAAACAATTAAAATGTATTATGCAACAAGTTTATCGTATAAAAGGTGAGGTTGTGCAAAGATTGTTGTTATTATTATTTTTTTCTCTGTGGTCTCAGGTTGGCTCAACAGTAGAAGTAAAGAGCCCAGAGGGTGGGCTTAGTGAAGCTGTCATCAGCAAACTCACAGATGCCAGCTGGTACACTGTAGGTACGTACAGGCAGGACTGGACCAATCTCTCTGGAGTTGATCTTCTAAGACCATCATTATGCCCCATATGAAATTAATGTATGTCAGTAAGCTAAACTTATCATTTACATTCTCATTGCAGTTTTTGATGACGGAGATGAGAAAACCCTTAGAAGAACTTCACTTTGTCTTAAAGGCGAAAGACATTTTGCAGAGAGTGAGGTAAACAAATACATTTACTGTGAGGTGTTATGTCTGGATCATGTGTCTTGTGGTTAGCTTCTTTTCTTTGCTTTTTTCCCCTCTTTTCCGTAATTCTGCCTGTTTTGCTTTATTACAGACTTTGGACCAGCTGCCCTTGACTAACCCAGAGCACTTTGGTACACCAGTCATTGGAAAGAAGACAAATCGAGGTAGAAGGTCCTCTCAGGCAGTGTGAGTATTTTTCTTTATTATTTTTTCTTTATGTGGCCTCTTGCACTAAAGGGTTCTAACTTGTTTTTAAATTCTCCACATCATTCATATCCTCTTTCAAATCTAAATGTTGTTGTCTATTAGAGATGCAACGGAATTTAGATTTAGGTTGTACAATTATAGTCTGAGGAATAATCACGGTTATCACGATTATGGATTCATTAATTTCAAAACACTACTACTAAATCGCATGAAAACTCCTTATACTTTAAACTTTTATTTATTGTTGCTCAGTAACTAAATAATACAGCTAAATAATAAATAATAATAAAAAACAAACAATAGTCCATTTCTCTTTGGACTTAGTAATAATAATAATTATTAATAGTTATTATTAATAGTAATACTTTTGCACAGAAAAATAAATGACAAAACGATGAATAAATAAAAATGAAACAGTCGCGTTTGTCAATTGTAAATCGAAGCAGTCTTTTTTTCAAATTGTTTGGTATTTTTAATTTTGTAATTTTTTTTGTAGAAATGTGTTCAGTTCAGTTATTGTCACATGACTCGCGGTGCGCTCGCAGCATTCTTTCAACTATGTGTGCATGAGCAAGTCGTGCCCCTTGTGCGCCGCTCCCAATATGTGCACGCAAGCCATACACCGCCATTAGAAATAACGAACTTGCCCGCACAAAAGATGCAATATGTGAATTGCCCATAGTTAATAGCCTTGGCTACTTGTAGTACACTTTACAGTCTTGTTGTTGTTTCTACATTCATTACACTTGCATCCTAATAGCAAAATGACTATCATACTAGGAATTAAGGAAAGCACAGTATTCTGACAGAGTCAGTATTTAAACAGCTGATTTTCAGTTGTATTTAAAGTTGATATAAACATTATTTCCACTGTTTCTGTTTTATTTATTATTCTATTTACCCAAATACAGTTCAGCTTCTTTGATCAGTGTTTTAATGTGAAAGAGAGCCTGTTTCAAATGTTGATGCTCTCTGTTGCAATGCAGGGCAGAAGATGAGAAGGAGTCCTCATCAAGTGAAGATGACGATGATGATAAGAGAAGGCTTAATGATGATCTTTTGGGGAAAGTTGCCTGTGTTCAGAGTGGACCTGATGATTCATGGCACTGCGTCCTGGTAAGTCTTTAATTAATTTACATCTTTTTAAAAAAATATATATATATATTTTAAAGCAAGCTAGAGAGATTAGTATAATTTCTGAAAATAGGGATTTTTGTTACTATCATCATGCTTTTTAAAGCCTATACCATGTTATTTTTCCCTGGGAACACAAAGGAAGAATATTTAAAAATTATTAACTACACTTTTTATTGCACATAGTTGTACCGCCAACAAATTAGGAAGAATTTCTAAGGACTAAAGAAGAGTTTCTAAAGGTTTTCTGTGCTCAAGTGATGACTGTGTGGAGAATAGATTGGAATTTTTGTATGTATTTTGGTTTTGAAAAGGGGTGGCATAGTGACCCAGTGGTTAGCACTGTCGTCTCACAGCAAGAAAGTCGCTGGTTTGAGTCCCGGCTGGACCAGTTGTCATTTCTGTGTGGAGTTTGCAAGCTCTCTGTGTGTGTGTGGGCATGGGTTTCCTCCGGGTGCTCCAGTTTCCCCTACAGTCCAAAGACATGCTTTATAGATGAATTGAATAAACTAAATTGGCTGTAGTGTATGTGAGGGTGTGTGGGTGTTTCCCAGTAATGGGTTGCAGCTGGAAGGGCATCCGCTGTGTAAAACATATGCTGGATAAGTTGATGGTTATGAATAAAGGGACTAAGCCAAAGGAAAATGAATGAATGGTTTGAAACAACATCTATTTTTAAATAATATAGATAGAACCAGTCTGGAGATGTTGTATTGCTGCTGTTGAAAATTGCTGATTGCAATTTATTTTGGTGGGTAAATTGGCACTTAAACCTGTGATTCGTGATGTTCAGTGATTATAGTGAATGATAAAAGTAATGCTCTAGTTTTCATGGTGTAACTGCGTAGCCACTACAGTGGAAGCAAAAGATGTAGATGAAAATATATTTATTTATTATAAGTTACAAATAAGTCAGAAGAGTATAAGTGTACTGTACCCACAATGTCGTCGTAGGCAGCGGTGAATTAATTATTTATAAATAATTAATTCGTAACAAATTATTTATTTGTAGCCTACCGTTTCAACTACCTGACCCGCATGGTCTTTGTATTACCTACAACTAAATCATAAATAAACAAAAATAAGTTGCACACAAATTACCACCTGTCAATCACTTTTTCCACAGGACTCTGGCATGAATAGGCAGAGTGATCGGTGTCATTATAACGGCGTTGACAAACTTGGTTGGTAAAAAAGGGGCCCAACCAACAGTATCTGATGTTTTTGCTAAAATTACTAAGTATGAAAGCGAAAGATTGAAGCAGTGTACTGACGCTGTGACCTGTTACCTGATTCAAAAGACCGAAGAGTCATTAGATGGAGACAAGATTAATAAAATATCACGTTTAACAACTATAGTGAGACGCGATCCAGTGGTACATCCTTGATAAACTGTCTGATGTGCACTGCTCTCTGGGGTTTTGTGCTCAAAGCACCTACTGACTGATGGAGCTCAGATGCTGCAGCTCATGACAGAGTGTGTGTGTGTGTGCTCCTGTGATGTGCGTTTTCAGCGGTATAGTATGGAAGGAGGGCTTTTCAGAATTGCTAGGTAAAACGCCAGTGTGTACGTGGATCATTTTAGTTCTAAAATGGCATTTTAAAACGAAGACGTATTAGTTGTAAATGCTGGATCAGCATTGTGATGTCTATCGGCCATTGGCGATAGACGATGCCATTGTCCATCGACCCAACCCTAGAATCAACGAGATTGAGGAAGGGCATTAAAATTTAGTTGGCCTGTGTTGAAAAGCATGTGTATATAAGGGGAATAAAATAAATCTCGAACTCCATTTTAAATGTGCAAAAAGACCGTTTTGCCATTGAGGTCCACACGCTGCCTTTCATCAGGTTAATATTAGATTAAGTTTGCCTGATTTAGCATGTAGTATTGAGTCAGCTGTCTGCGAAAGAGAGCACTCTGATTGGTTGTTCTGCTGTAATTTTGTTGCAGTTCTCAAATATTGTACATGATACATTGACAATGTGATCTTATTAGATCAGGGGTCAACAAAATTGGTTGTGGTGAGCCGGTGTCCAACTTGCCTCTACACACCTGCCTGGAAGTTTCAACCATACACCGTAAAACCGCGGTCATACTGCACTTATCGTCTCTATTCATACGCATGTGGATGCGGCAGACCGGAAACGCAAACTCATGCATCAAGTTTCGTGATTGTGTTAGACCAATAGAAGATCAAAACGTGACCTCTCTGTACGGAAATTTAAATTATGGAGCAATCACTCACTTTTACCAATGTCTAATCATATTGTTTAATCCCGCTCCTTTTCACAGTGGCGTAAGACTGAATTTTGCATGCTTAAACTCTAGTGCAGGGGTACCCAAACTCGGTCCTAGAGGGCCGATGTCCTGCAGAGTTTAGCTCCAACTTGCCTCAACACACCTGCCAGGACATTTCTAGAAAGCCTACTAAGAGCTTGATTAGCTAGCCTAGGTGTGTCTGATTGGAATTGGAAATAAACTATATAGGACACCGGCCCTCCAGGACCGAGTTTGGGCACCCCTATTCTAGTGTGACCATGACATTGGACCTTGATTAGCGTGTTCAGGTGTGTTTGATTAGGGTTGTAGCAAAACTCACACCAATCTCAGGACACCAGCCCTCCAGAAACAAATTTGGTGAAACCTGTATTAGATTATCAGACTTATTTGCATGAGCGAAGGCCTCCTTGGTAAGTGAGAAGTACTGTGAAAATGGCATTGAACGCTGCTTGTATTGTAGTTTGCATGTGTGGATCACAATTTTGTTTTTTTTTTTGGGGAATGAGGCAACAAACTACTGGCCATTGCAGGTACAGGTACAGGCCATTGCAGATTTTATATTTTTTTCTCACTGCTGCTGTCCGTTAGGCGTGTTCACATGCAGACTTTTGGTCCAGGTACAAGGTGAAAACAGTTTGTTTTTGTGGGTGCTTGTTTATGGAGTCGGTTTGGTATGTCCAAGTCTTAATGCGTCACTGGTTGAGCTTCCACCCAATGGCCTGCATTTGTACTTGCAACTAATTTCTAATAACCAAGATGACGGCTTAGGCAAAGGTTGATCATGCCAATAATAACAAATATCATGCAAATACTTCTCATTTTCTTACTTGTGAGGGTCTGTAACAATAGATCCATGAAAAAATTACTTGAGTGTTTCGATTTTAAAAGTGGAATTTGAAAAATTTCCTGAACTTACTTTTTTTTCTCCAAATATGCTTGAGTATTAAAACGGATAGGAAAAAATACTAATTCAGCTGGGCGTAATTTTTATGCATCAAAGAAATATTTGTATTAAGATTTTCATGACGAATTTGTCAATTAAGACTTTAAATATTTAATTCTAGTATTTTAACACTGGTAAAGACTCTCTTACTTCAATGTTCTCTTTTTCAGGTTATATCTCCAAGCTGCAATGATGACGTAACTGTCAAAAAGGACCAATGTTTAGTGAGATCATTTGCTGATTCCAAATTGTAAGTAGCAATAAAAGAGTAGCTTTGACATTTACAAACCAAAGTCAAAATGTAACTATTATGTTTGCAGACATTATTCCATGTTTGAAAGCTTTGCTTAAGTATTTAAGAACTTTAGGGCAGATATTTTACATTGTGATTTTTATAAATTAAATTTAATAATACATTGCAACATTTACTTGTTGTTGTTTTCTCTCTGATGCATCTCTGTTTGTGTTCTGCAGTCACACCGTGGCACGCAAAGATGTTAAGGAAGTAAACACTGATACCCTGTCCAAACCTGAGTATTCCCTAAGAAAAGGTACAAGACCTATGATTAGCTGCCCTCTGTTCACTTAAATGTTTCCAGGTCAAATTCTCATCTCTTACTCGCAACATTTGTTCTTTTTTTGCTTTTGCCAGGGTGTGAAGCAGCAAAGCTCTTTCTTCACAACAGACAAATTCCTGACAAGTGGAAAGTGGACTTGAGCGAGATCCTCGAATCTTCCAGCAGTGATGAAGATGATGAAGATGAGGATGGTGAAGGCAAAGAGGGTGAAGAAGAGAAGGAGCCAGAACCAGAGGAAGTAAGTTCTTTATTTTCTCAATTTCTTTGCCGTTTGTCCAATAGATGGGTTTTCTTTTAAAAGTTGTGATTCTTTTGATGTTTTACTATTTTTTTTATCAGTAGTTGGTTATTTTGGGAAAGATGCACTCTTGTTGTTTAAAGAGGAGGCTATTAGTTTTCCCTAATTTTTGATTCTTATTATGGTATTTGAGACTTTGTTCTTGCTTGGACCCTTGTTTCTCATTCTTTATTGATTGGCATGTAGTTTTGCGGTGATTGCTCTGATTAAAGGGTCTGCCAGAGCTGGGCACCAGGTGCGCTAAAGCAATACGAGGCCTTTTGCTTCCAGTTGTGACTCTGAGAGCCCCAGTGTTGGTATTTATGTTGATTTTGTAAAGACATTCCATCGGCCCTTTACATCTTGTGTTCTCGTACACCTTGATTAAGCCCACTGAATGGTCCCAGCATGTGGGAAAGCCCCCAGGCTCTGGACAACAATGTCTCATTCTTCCTGCTCTCTGAGTTTGGACAAATGGCCATTTGCTTGGTTTTTCCGACACGTTTCCATGGCAACCGCACTCGTTTCTTTTGGTTGTGAAAAGGTGGCGGGATTGGCTGAGGCACAGTGGAGGTGTGCCAGTTCTGATGGTGAGCAGGGCTGAGCTCATCTGAAAGACTCTTCTCTCCTCACTGGTGAATGTTGTGCACGTCGCACAATTATAAGGCCAGCATGTGAAAAGATAAGTAGAACCATTTGTTGGAAGCGATGGGTTGCTTTTTTTTTGTTTAATGAATTTTGTATTTAGAAAGCCATCAGTTTAACTTTGTTTAAACTAGGAAAATGCAAAACATGCAAACATTTTTATTAATCAAATAATTGGTGTGTTGTCTAGTAATCAGATGTCCTATTTATTTGAACTTATGGTTTTAAAGGTTGTGCATTTTTTTTTAGTTATTGATGTTTATTAGCAAATCCTAAAATTTAGTTTATTGTGAATGAATGGGATCATTAAAAATGCAGCTGATTTGATGCTTGGCACAGCAAAGCCCTTTTGCTGAGTTGTCTCCTGTGTTGTACAGAAATGCCTCACTTTAATGCTATAGGCAGAATTTAAGATGCAAGATTTGAGGTAGCGTTTTGGAGATTTACTGCAAACAACCTTTAGGCAAGAACTTCCTCATTCTTGATTTATTCATTATTTAATGTTATCTTGCATTTAGCTTGAGCATTATAAACCTTAAATGTGCATTCTTGCTGGAAGACACTTGTACTAAAATGTTGTTGTTTTCATCACAGCT
The DNA here is from genome assembly GCA_903798205.1 of Danio tinwini. NCBI lineage: Eukaryota > Metazoa > Chordata > Actinopteri > Cypriniformes > Danionidae > Danio > Danio tinwini. The sequence continues at coordinate 12,578,592 of CAIGQZ010034910.1, forward strand.
TTTTGTTGATGCTTTTAGACTGACACTAACATACTAAACTGTTGTGAATCAGTAGGAGTGGTTGGTATATTAGTCTGACTCTCTTTCAGGCACGTCCATCTCTGACAACTGTTATGGTGTTGTGTTTGTTACAGGAAAGAGATGAAGTGATGCAATTATGTGACAGTGTTCTAAAAAATTTGTAATTAAAAATAACTACAAAACTTAAATTATGGTGAAATTGGACCAATTTTATCTGTCCATCTATTTATTACAATTTTAAATAGTTCAAAAAGAGTTGTCTATTACATCAGTGAGGCAATAATAAATGCAATGCTTTTTGAACATTCAAGAAGAGTTGCATTTATTGAATGTTTAAAAATAATCACATTTATTACCTCCCAATTAGTAAATAAATTCTTAAAGGCATAATTCAGCAAAAAAAAAAAAAAAAAGCGTAATTCACTGTAAAAGATCCATGATCTGTGAAAAAGTTGGTTATGTGATAATTCCACACCTCATATTCTGATGTTGTACTTTAATTTCTCTTAACCAGCCTGATGATGAGCCAGATCCAGAGGAAAGGGACCACTTTCTACAGCAGCTTTACAAATTTATGGAGGACAGAGGTAATACTTTCACATTACCAACTGAAATTAAACTATCTTCATTGGGCTGGCTGAATGATGTATATATCATGGGTGGGATTAGGGCAACACAATTTTATGTTACAAATTTCATCCACAGTAGTAATCAATGCAGAGTTTAATCACAATGGAGTAAAGGTTAATCATCTGCATGCGTTTTAAAAAAGAGATAGTTCATCCAAAAAATAAACATTACTTTTTTTTTCATTTCACCTCACACTTGTTTCATAAGTTTAGGAGTTTTTTGATGTTGAAAACAAAAAGAAGATTTTTTGATAACTCATAAACGTTGGGAACAAGTGAAGGATAAGCAAATGGTGAGAATTAAATTTTTTGGGTGAACTTTCCCTTTAATGAATGTGACTGTGTGAAGATTTCAATATATATATGAGTTTAAAACATCTGGCCACAAGAAATTATAATGTTTGCAACTTTAATAAAGATTACTTTATATACTATGAAGACTATTTAGTGTTGGTTATACAATATCTGTACCTGATAACTGTTAGACTCTCCATGAAACTATAATTCACTTATTTTTGCTATGTTATATTTATCTATTCGCATAATTTATTTGTTATATATTATTTGAGATTCACTCCCATATAAAATCACCCCAATCAATCTAAAATAAAGAATTGTTTCCAAATAAAGCTGTTTAATTCATTTGCTGAAATTGTCAGATTTTTCCAATATTGTGCAGCCCTGGGTTGGATGTCGTTTTTTTTTTTATTGTCAGTGTGCGGTCTCAAAAGCTTATTTATCTTATGACCAGTTATCCTGGCCAATATTTCTGTTTAACGCTTCTCTGCTTTCTTTCCAGGGACGTCAATTAACAAACCTCCAGTGCTTGGCTACAAGGATCTCAACCTCTTCAAGCTCTTCCGATTGGTACATATTCACGGAGGCTGTGACAATGTGAGTGTTCGAAGCGTTCCCACCCTCTGTTTATTGGACTCTTGGCACATGGGAAGTGAGATCTTGCCAAAAAATATGAAGCGAAAGTGGCCACTGATTAAATTTCTGAAGTTCATACAGCTGGACTAGGATGAAAAAAATGTCTTGTTTATCAAATTGATGTTCTGTGACTGTTATTGAGTGTAATTGTATTTTAAAGTTTGGAGTGGTGATGCTTGGTAAAACAGTTGTTCAAGTGATGTCATGTTTCTCTAAGCTATCTGATCTTTGGGTGTGGTAGACACATGTACATGACACTACCAGCTCTTAAAAAAAGAATTAGTGCTTTTAGTCAATAAAAAGACTAAAATGAAAAGACTTGTTTATTTATTATTGTTTTTTTTTTCTCTCTCTAGATTGAGAGCGGTTCTATTTGGAAACAGATCTACATGGATCTCGGCATTCCTGTGCTGAACTCTGCTGCCTCGTACAATGTGAAAACTGCCTACAGAAAGTAAGTGCAAGCTCTCACAAATCCTGCTGTACAGGACGATATTTGTTTGCTCAGCAGCTAGTTTTTTTTTATTTTTTCTCGTCGTAGACACAAACTGAAGACAATTTTACACTTTTAAAGGTGACTTTTGCTGCACTGCTATGATGATTAAAGGAAAATTCTAGATTTTCTCTTTTTGTAGTGCATCTGTTGCATGCTGTAGATTTACAGCAGACTGTATTTTCGACTCTCCAGTGTAAACAAATGAATAAAAAGCCTGTTTACACTAAATAAACGTTGCAGTCAATGCCTAGCTGCTAAGTATGCCGTACAACAAATAATTATTTCAGTTTTAGACCCCGTTTATACTTACAAGTTTTAGTTAACGGAGACATCTGAAAACGAAGGCACTTTGGAGCTGATTGGAGCTTTTTTCTTAATATTAGGCTAGTGCACAGTTCAGTCTTGCATCCTTTCTCTGTAAGTTCGGGCTTCGCAAGTTTGATACGGAAAAAAAACTCCCAAGGACACGTCTGGTAAATCTTCTGGGTTTTATAAGGTAAAAATGGGTTTCATAAGGTCATTCACATCACCATCTCAACAATAAAATTAAAACATAATATAAGGACTGCTTATTTTCATTTTGATATTAACAACTTAACAGACATCAAAGATGTTAAGGCATAGTTTAGCTATATGTTTATGTAACAGTCATCTTCACTGTATTCATATTTACAACAAAACAGAGCCTATAACATTACTGCCTCCTTTTCTTAGAAAAATATGAAACATACCCTCTCTTTAGCTGAATATCAGTTTTAATAATCAATAATGGCCATAAAAAGTGTAACGTTCAATAAATTTATAGGCTACCATACAGGCAAGTTATAAAGCAAATAAGTAGAATCAGTGCGGTTACATAAATTAATATATTAACTTTGTGCCAAAACGCATTACCTAAGACCAAATATAAGACCAAAGAGTTGTTAGATAGACACAAGATTAATTAAATATCACGTTTAACAACTATAGTGAAATGAAATACAGTGGAAGATCCTTAGTGAACTATCTGACGAGCACGGTTCTCATCTGGAGAGGTGTGCTCAAGGCAACCGCTGACTGCCTGTGGCATACGCTGCAGCTTGTGTGTGTGTGGTCATGTGATGTGCGTTTTCAGTGGTGTAGTGTGGACCAACAGCTGTCCAGAAACTCTAGGTGAAACGCCAGCGTAGACATAGATCGTTTTTGTTTTAAAACTAAAACGTATTATTGTAAATGGCCTAAGATTCAGAAACGAATTACTCATGTAATGGCCCGACAACAGAAACTCTTCAATATTTCCGATAGAGTACTTCAGAAAGAGTTCAGGTTCTCAGAAGAGGATGAAGTCAAATATGATGTTGTGTGGCTCATATTTGCTCATAAACAAGACTTTGTAGAAGTCACAAGGCTCAAAATAATAAAATAAAATTGTTGCCGTGCAACAAGTTTTCACTGCAAAAGGTTCACTGCATGCGCAGATTTAGTAGAAATTCATGCAGAATGTATCTTTGCACCTGAAACGCAGCGCTCAGGAATAGTTTAAAACAGTCATCATGTCAACTTGCTGCAATAAAACAAAACCTGCAATGCTTGCCTTGCCCCGCCTTCAAGCTCTTCTGATTGGCTCACTGCTCTAGAACTGAACGCAAATGGATTGGTTAATATTAGCTGTCAATCACTCAGTCAATGCCTTCTTCCTTCAGATGACAGGGAGCAACAACCGCAAAAAATGTAAAGGGCTGAAGATGAGAATGAAAACACTGACAGGTTTTGGTTTAGAAACCACCTGAAATTACAAAAAATGGCACATCGGATTAGTGATCATGTGGTGAATATTAATAATTTTTTACACTTTTTGAAGAGTGGATAAAAACTTCCATTGGGTTAAAGTCCGCTATGCAAATGACTAAAGCATTCACTGTAAAACCGGTGTGACAGAGTTGCAGGTAACAGCGTTTGTCACATCTACACATTGAAAGTGTGAGAGGTTGTGTTTTAATCCTTCATTTAATTGTCAGGATGCTGTCAGCTGTGCAAGTGGCAGCTATATGTAAAATGTACATATAATTCACTAAGATTAAACTAATATTGCAGCTCATGAAAAGACTGGTATTGCTAATAAGATGACGTATGCAAATAATAAGATATGTCAATAGCATCTGTGCAATATCAGACACCACCCATGAGAACACAGCAAAGTATTATTGTTTTACTCGTGTCAAGCAGCGCGTGCAGGGCTGGTAGAAGCATGCATATCTTTTTTGTTTGTTAGTTTTGATTTAGTGTTAAATTCAAATACAATGAATCTGTTAATATAAAACTTGTAACGGTGCTTATAATTGGTGGGTGTGACAATTTTGGCTGGTGCTCAAAAAATTTTTAAGTATGGAGCGCAAGTGCTACCAAGCAAAAAGGTTCATGTCGAACCCTGAGTCAGACTTAATAACCTGATTTTATTATCAAGGTCGAGATTAAAATGCAGCATTTCTTGTTTTTACCTCAACCCTAGATACCTGTATGGATTTGAGGAGTATTGCCGCTCGGCTCAGATCCAGTTCAGGACGGTGCATCACAATGAGCCACGGCCAGACATCCAGCCGGAAGTGCAGAGCATTAAGACTGTGAAAAAAGAGAGCGAAAACACAGATGAGATGATGCAGCAGGTTACAGCGGAGCCTGGAACCAGCGAGGACAAACCTGTGGGAGACGCTGATGAGTCAGATGCTGAGAGCGAAAAAGGACGCAAAGATGTCTGCTCGCCCAGGGTGAGTGTCTGTCTATCTGTTGGGCTGCACTCAGGATGAGGGATTTTCATGCTCAATGACCTGCCAGCTGTAGAGCAATAACACTTACGTTCAAAGTGTTTTTTTTTGGTCTTTAATGATTTGGAGGAAATGCACATGATGATACTGGAGAATGGTTTCACTTTCATGACCTGATGTCATGTGATGATACACTTCTCTTGGCTGTCTGATCTGCCTCTTGAGTTTGAATAGATTTTTCAGGGCATGTCTGTCGTTTTGGAGTTTTTTTTTTTAAACCTAAAAACATTGTGCTTTTGAAGTAATAATTCACTCAAATAAAAACTTGTGTCTCTTGAAAACTGCATTACTTTGTTTCTTATGTGGAACACAATAGGAGAAATTAATCATTTGTTGAAGCCGCTTGGTTTATTCAGTGCAAGTGAAGTGGCCACTGCTTTTACAAGAATAAAAAACTAATTTTCCTTAGAGCAATGGTCCCAAACTAATTTCATGGAGGGCCGCAGCTCTGCATAGTTTAGCTCCAACCACCTCCAACTCACACCTGCTTAATAGTCTCTAGTAGTCTTGAACACCTTGATTAGTTGTTGGTGCAGCTGTGTTTGATTAGGGTTGGAGCAAAACTGTGCAGAGCTGCGACCCTTCATGAATCGAGTTTGAGACCTATGCCTTAGAGTAAGTTAGGGTTGTCATAAACCAACGATTCAGTACCAATCGATCCTGAAATTTTACAAACGTCCATTTTCCCTTGGACGTTTGAGCGCTGTTGAGCATTCTTAAACACAGCTGATTTGCCATTGTGTTCACGTGCTTAACAGAAATGTCTGTGATTTTGGCCGTGAAGGTCATCATCAGTTCACTGAACTCATCGCTGTCTACTAAAGCCCTGCTCACACAGCTGAGATTTTTGTAATCTGAGACAAATTCGGGAAATCCTAAAAGATTCCTAAAATCCTGGGCTAAAATCTGTGGTCTTTGATCGTTTGTTTGACATGTTCACAGACAACGCTTTGTGCCCGTTGCGATCAGATTTTCTCTCTGATGAAGTTCTGGCAGTGTCTAGAAGATTTCTGACACTTTACTGCAGTGTGACAACAGCTGTGTTGAGCGTCAATCCAAGAACCAATAGGAGCTCCAAATTTGATGACGCGATTCATGCGTCAATTCAAATGACCACGGGAAAGGTCAAAACCGTTTTTTTTTTCTTCCTGGTTTTATTATTGAGACACGCTTTGTGCAAAAGTGCTGCTACCGTTTGTTTGCATTTGCTGTGAGGAATCATTTCAGAACATGGGATAGTGAAAGCGTCGCGGGTGGGTGATGTCAAACTGCAGGAGAGTTTTCTTCCATGTTTGGTGCATCTTCATTGTCGTTCAGTTTGACTTTATGACGGCTGAGATCCTACAGTGGGACATGAGAGCCATGTTCGTGCAGTCTGACATGCTACAATCGTCAGGATTATAAAAAATCTCACAGTGTGAGCCGGCCTTAAGTGTAACCACAGATACAGGGACACCGGAGCTTTTTAAAGTCACATCGATCAGCTTGTTTGTCTATAAGCTGACATACGAGCGATACACTGAATGGCAACTTTAAAACGCTCCAGCGTCCCTGTATCTGTGGTTACACACGGTAAACACCCGTGAGGTCGGTGAACTGATGACCTTCACTGCCAATTTAAACATTTCTGTTGAGCATATAATATATATATAGTTTAAGAACGTGCTCAAAAGCGATCAAACTTTAAAAACGTTCATTTCCTGCTGACATTTAAGTATCGATTGGTACTGAATTCCAATACTGTGACAACCCTAGAGTAAGTTATCAGTAGGTCCACACGAAACTTGCATGCACAGAAATCTGCAGATTTCCACAGATTACTAGCCCATCAAGTCTATTTTTATTACTGTGTAAAATGTGTGTAAATTTATATTTATTCAGTTTTTAAATTAATTTCAGTAATATTATTGACTAATATGAAAATGTTCATACGATTAAGTAATATTTTCTGTCTTTTATTAGATATATTATATGAGAAACTTTGCTTTGTTTACCAAATAAATTGATCTAATTGGATTTGTATAGCAAAGCATTAAATAAAAGTTAAAAACATATATATTTTTATTTCATATATAAGATTTTAGTTCCAATACTCCCAAAATCTTTCTGCATAAATCAAAAATTTAAAAATTTTATTTTTATTTTATATTTTAATTTTTTGCAAATTTCTGCACAGAAATAGAGAAGTCAGCAGATTCTGTCTGGCCCTAGTTATTAGCAACCTTTAAAGGACTCTAAAGATTGCGACTAAAATACTAGCACATTACTAGAAATCACCTTTTATCCTAGTATCACAAATATATTCTTCAAAGAACAGTTTCTTTCCAATCAGTTTTTGCTTTGTTCAAACTTATTGATTGTATGCTTGACTCCTCAGGGTCGGCGGCGGTGTATGACGACCCCTGTGAAGGTAGAGATGGAGCCCTTAAAGCAGGAGAAATTAAAAGAGGAGAAGAAAAAGGAAGAGATACAAAGTGTAGGAGAAAACAACGAAGAGGAACCAAAGGAGAAATTCGATGGGGAGATCCCTGGGAAACGTCGCAGCCGCCGTCATGAGTCTGATAAGGATTCTGATGATGATGATGACGGGGATGATGACGAAGAGCGGGACGATGATGAAGATGATGATGATGAGGAGGAGGATGAGGAGGACGAGGAGGAGGAGGAGGATTATTTTGAAAGATCCAGACTCAGGGAGCGGTACGTTAGCAAGCATCATCTGTGCTTAACCATTGAAATATTTCGATGTTCTAATTGGTGACACAAGACCTGAAACGCTGTACCAAATGTCATTTAAACTCTGAATGACTCTTGGGGAGCATTTGAATTGAAAACTGTCATGCGTGTGATAAGACTTGAAACTTGGGAATTGAACCTGTTCCAGCAGAGTCAAAAGTGATGATACCAGAGAATGGTTTCGCTTGCATGACTGATTTCATGTGATGTCACGCTTCTCTTGGCTGTCTGATTAATCTCTGCATTTAAACTGTAGAAAGGGGGTTATTTCATTAATTGGCTCTGTTTTTTCAACAGAGTCAGAGCTTCTTAGAGTTTTCTTTGCAGCATTCATAATTTCTTACACAATATTCAACTGTAAATATTAGAGGTTTGAACCTACACTAGTTTCATGGTTTGGTTTGATTACGATTCATTGTGTTTGATATGATACACTGCATTTAACTTCATGTATCAGTTTTGTCATTAAATACAATCTGTCAGATATGAACTAAACCTTTAAGGATACTTTCACACCTAGACGTTTGTTTCGGAACTTGTCTCGTTTGCCCTTTTAGCTTAGTTTGTCATATGACAATCTACCAATCACACTCTGATCTTCACCAAAACAATCTGTTGGAGACCACCTGAATAAGGTGGTCCCGGCTCGATTTAAAACGAACTCTAGGGGAGATCGATTGTAGTGAAAAAGTAATACGAACTAATGAACCAGGCTATATCCTGTATTATGGAAATGTAATAGTCTTATATATATGGCTATATGGAGAGAATAATGAGTAGGGTGGGGTGTCATTCCTATTGTTAAATGTGCGTTTCATGACTAATACGAAAGTGTAAACCTGCTGAAATATTAACAATAACCGTTGAGAATTGACCGCAATTACTATCTGATATTAAATTATGGAAAAAATATATTACAATGTTTTGTATTAGGCGTATTTTTTTCAATTCTGCACTGACACCTCAAAAGAAAGATCAACATTGTTCTGCTTCATGATCTGACTGCAGCCTCAGTTCATCTGTTATTTCTCTCTATAATTTACTTTAGCCTATAATGCATAATTCTAGCCAACATTTTTTAAGCTCATAATTAATAGTGTTAATGGCCAATAACCAATCAAATGTTACAAAAACTGATAGGCAATAGATTGATTGATTGATTCAAAAGCTCTATTTGTACAACGTTTGACAATTGAAATTTAGGCTACTTATGAGAAAGTTTAAAATTTTGAATGGTGACACTCACAGAAATCAAAGTACATCTTTTCGCTTACGTCTTATTGCTCATCATCACAATTTAAAATAGTGACGTATGACCGCTGAGCAGAATCCGTGGGTCCCTAAAAACAAACCCTTAAACTCTGACCAATGTGAAGAGAGTTTACCCACACGTGACATATTTTGGCCCGTTTAGACACTTTAAGAACAAAAAGCAAGAACACCAAGAACAAAAAGCAACATTGTAACCATTTTAATCGCTGTGTCGGAACAAAACTGGTGTGAAAGTACCCTATTTTTACCTGCTCTGAGAAAACTCGCTTCTTGAATGTATCAAACATTTTTACTCACACACAACCACATGTCTCGCCTCCCTTGTCTCAGTATCCTAATTGCACACGTCTCACCTCTTTATGATATCATCATAATATAAATATTTTTTATTAAAATTTTTTAAGTCTTAATGCTTTAAAGAATGCAAATATATAAGATATAAAAAAATTAAAGAATAAAATATATAAGGATAAAGAACAAAATCATTTGTGTTTATTTCACAGAGATGAGAGAGAGGAGGGTGATGACTGTGAAGACTCTGAGCATTCTCTGGCTGGTACTAAAGTCAGGGTGAAATACGGCAAAGGGAAGACGCAGAAGATCTATGAAGCTAACATCAAGAACACTGAGACCGATGATGGAGAGGTTCTTTACCTGGTGCATTACTATGGCTGGAACGTGAGGTGAGGAGTTGATGTGTGACTGTATTTGATGTGTAATCCCCAATTTGAAAGGACTGTAGTAAACAATTAGATTCAACTTTACACATGTACAAGGCAATGAAATGCAGTTTAGGTCTAACCAGAAGTGCAATAGCAGCAAGTGCAGGATATAGGTATAAGTTATAAAATGCAATTGCAGAAAAAACTATGGTAATATTTACAGATGGATGTACTATGAACATTTATATACAGGTTGTATTAACTATGATCAGAGATTTACAATAGATAAATATATGTATAAGTTTCTGTTAATAATCAGAAGTTCAATTCAATTCAATTCATCTTTATTTGTATAGCGCTTATACAATGTAGATTGTGTCAAAGCAGCTTCACTTGGAAGTTTATAGTGAATTGAAACAGTGTCAGTTCAGTTTTCAGTGTTTAAGTTCAGTTTAGTTTAGCTCAGTTCAGTGTGGTTTAATAATCACTACTGAGAGTCCAAACACTGAGGAGCAATTCCATCGATGCGCAGCTCTACAGATCCCGAACCATGCAAGCCAGTGGCGACAGCGACGAGGAAAAAACTTCACCAATGCAGATAGATATGAACATAGAAAAACATAGAAAAACTTCAGAAGTATGCAGATAGATATGAACATAATTACAAATGTATATGTGCAGTGGATATGTACAATTCAAGATGAATTAGTGCAGTGGATTTGCAATATTTGCACATTTAAAATTGTACATGTGTCAGGATAAACGAGGAAATGACTGAATTTCTCATGTAAATATTATATAACTGCACAGTGCTACTAAAAATCTTCAGATTATGGGGTCAAACATGATGATACCAGAGAATGGTTTCGCTAACTTGACTGATGTCATGTGATGTTACACTTCTCTTGGCTGTCTGATTTAGCTCCTTCTATTTCACATGTATTATACTACACTTTAATCTGTTACCATTAGCAAGTCTAATATACAAGATTTAATGGGTTAAATTTGAAACCTCACAAACAATGTCTGTTATTGATAAAGGTTCAGAACGGTTTAAACCATCAAATTTATTTATTGTTTGGCTTGTGGATGATGACAATATCATTCAAGAAATGTTGTCTCCTAACAGATATGACGAATGGGTCAAAGCAGATCGAATAATATGGCCTGTTGATAAAGGTGGAACAAAGAGAAAACAAAAGAAAAAAGTGAAGGTGAGTGACCAATCCATCTTCCAAACAAAAACAAGACTTCTCTTTTGACAGCCTTTGGCAATGATATTTTTATTCTCCTTTCACCATAGAATAAAGAAGATGGAGAAAAGGAAAAAGAGGAGGATAAGACCAAAGTTGTTGTTCGAAGAGGTCGTCCTCCACTCAAATCCACCCCTCCTGGCACCTCTCGCAAAACCCCCAGCAGCGAGGGTCGGTCCAGCAGCAAGAACTCACGGCCCGCAGATGCTTCAGCCCTGCCAAATGGAGAGGGTAAGACTGTCCTGAGTCAATAGCTCTGCGTATGACCTGCATGAACCTGCAGCTAAAATCTAGGTTTGGTAACTGGAAGGTTGTTGATACTCTGCTCAATTTTGTTCAGTGGTGGTCGGTGCATTCAATTTCGCCATATGATGATCATCATTAAGATGCAGGCCACACTAGATCCAAGCTACCAAGTAGGAAGGACATTACAGTTCAATACAGTCATCAGAAAATGTTGAGTCCTTGCAGCAGATCTTGTAAATAAACAGAATTAAATGATCTGATGATTAAAATCTGCGGAATTCTGCATGCGCTGATTCTGTGTGGGCCTACTTATAACCTACAGTAAAATTTGTTATGGTTCATTATATTGAACAAAATCAATAATAATTAATTTGTGTATTTGTAGTATTTCATTAGTAAATACTGTACATGTAATTTATGTGGACATTCTTGGGAAGGCTCATTTAACAATACAAAATTGGGCCTGCAGCTGCTTGCATCTCTTAATTTCAGCTTTTGAGTCTCCTACAGGGAGTGCAGAATTATTAGGCAAGTTGTACTTTTGAGGATTAATTTTATTATTGAACAACAACCATGTTCTCAATGAACCCAAAAAACTCATTAATATCAAAACTGAATATTTTTGGAAGTAGTTTTTAGTTTGTTTTTAGTTTGAGCTATTTTAGGAGGATATCTGTGTGTGCAGGTGACTATTACTGTGCATAATTATTAGGCAACTTAACAAAAAACATATATATAAATAAATATATACCCATTTCAATGATTTAATGATTTATTTTCACCAGTGAAACCAATATAACATCTCAACATTCACAAATATACATTTCTGACATTCAGAAACAAAACAAACAAATCAGTGACCAATATAGCCACCTTTCTTTGCAAGGACACTCAAAAGCCTGCCATCCATGGATTCTGTCAGTGTTTTGATCTGTTCACCATCAACATTGCGTGCAGCAGCAACATCAGCCTCCCAGACACTGTTCAGAGAGGTGTACTGTTTTACCTCCTTGTAAAATCTCACATTTGATGATGGACCACAGGTTCTCTATGGGGTTCAGATCAGGTGAACAAGGAGGCCATGTCACGCTGTTAAGTACTTGGACGCGTGTGATGGAGCATTGTCCTGCATGAAAATTATGCTTTTCTTGAAGGATGCAGACTACCTGTACCACTGCTTGAAGAAGGTGTCTTCCAGAAACTGGCAGTAGGACTGGGGGTTGAGCTTGACTCCATCCTCAACCTGAAAAGGCCCCACAAGCTCATCTTTGATGATACCAGCCCAAACCAGTACTCCACCTCCACCTTGCTGGCGTCTGAGTCGGACTGGAGCTCTTTGCCCTTTACCCATCCAGCCACGGGCCCATCCATCTGGCCCATCAAGACTCACTCTCATTTCATCAGTCCATAAAACCTTAGAAAAATCAGTCTTGAGATATTTCTTGGCCCAGTCTTGACGTTTCAGCTTGTGTGTCTTGTTCAGTGGTGGTCGTTTTTCAGCCTTTCTTACCTTGGCCATGTCTCTGAGTATTGCACACCTTGTGCTTTTGGGCACTCCAGTGATGTTGCAGCTCTGAAATATGGCAAAACTGGTGGCAAGTGGCATCTTGGCAGCTGCACGCTTGACTTTTCTCAGTTCATGGGCAGTTATTTTGCGCCTTGGTTTTTCCACACGCTTCTTGCGACCCTGTTGACTATTTTGAATGAAACGCTTGATTGTTCGATGATCCCGCTTCAGAAGCTTGGCAATTTTAAGAGCGCTGCGTCCCTCTACAAGATATCTCACTATTTTGGACTTTTCGGAGCCTGTTAAGTCCTTCTTTTGACCTATTTTGCCAAAGGTTGCCTAATAATTATGCACACCTGATATAGGGTGTTGATGTCATTAGACCACACCCCTTCTCATTACAGAGATGCACATCACCTAATATGCTTAATTGGTAGTGATTTTCGAGCCTATACAGCTTGGAGTAAGACAACATGCATAAAGAGGATGATGTGGTCAAAATACTCATTTGCCTAAGAATTCTGCACTCCCTGTAATGTTCTGATGAGTTGATTCAGGTTTGTTTAATTAGGAAGAGTTTGTGAAAAATGTGTTGATTAGGGTTGCTTTACCAGTATGAATTTGATCTGTTTAGTGATCTTGGCTTGTGGTTTTACGTACTCTTTGAAATCTTTTGACAGGCACTCCTCGTCGGCGAACAAGGAGAACTTCCGGGATGTATGATTCTGATAGAGGATCTAATGGTAAGAGCTGCTTGCATCAGAATAATACTAATAAAAATCCAAGCACCTTCTGATACAGAAAGCTTGATGTTTTTTTTTTTTTTCCTTTTGCTAACTTTTTCTGAAATGAAATGCCAACTCTAATATAAAAAGTTGAAGAATTCTAAACCAGTGCGCAAATGCTATGACTCTGAAAAATTATGTAAGACCTTTTCATGGTCGTGGAAGATCTTTTCTCACCCCTGTTTGAATAATCTACTCTGATCTATTGTTTTTTAAAAAACTGGCTCGGAAACACGTATATGGCAAAAACGTATACAGTGATATGACTTAAATAGATTTGTTTTCTGACCTGTATGAAATAACCTTGAATTTGTGTTTTTGTATAGGTATTGGCCATGGTCACACAAGTGCATTTTTGAATTCTTGTGCACTGTTCATGTAGATTAATGCAGACAGCACTGCAAAAGTTAGCAGCGCCATCTAGTGGCTGTATCTCTCTTGAGCCAACAGTACATTTTGTGGCCTTTTCTGATAACCTGCTTAAGATGCTTTAATAATCTTACATCCGTGAATGTCTGACTTTGAGTAGCATTTACAGTTAAAGATAACTTTTTATGCTTGTATATTTTTGACATTTTTAGATTCTGGGAACTCTTCAGATGATAGTGAGGGTGAGGAATCTCCTGAGAAGAAGCAGGAGTGGACTGAGAGAACTGATCCACCCCCAATAACAAATCAAGAGGCAGCTGAGGATCTCCCAGAGGAGAGCACAACACCAGAACCAGCACAGACTGAGCCTGAACTTCCTAGCAGTCCTCAGGAGATGCCCAACTTTAAGGAGAGCGATAATAAACCCGAAGAAGACCCATCCATGCCCCCTGCTGAATCTGACATCGGATCTCCAAAACTGAAAGCGAAGAAGCCTCGTTTGAAAGAACCAGGATCAGAAACTCCTACACAAACACCTGCCGCTGCTAATCACCACACAGAGACAGAGGAACCTTCCACTCCACCACGACCTGTGAAGAAATCACAGGAAACACCACACAGCAGTCCTGTAGAGAAAATAAAGCCGGTGGAGACCGCTGGCTCAGACACAGACTCTGCAACAGAGGACATCGACCCTCCAGAGCGAACCAGTGCAGCGAAACGAAAAATCAATGAACAGCGAACGCCGGAAAAGAAAATTCGCTTGGACAGAAAAGAAGAACCTAAAACGCCTTCTCCTGTTAAAACATCACCACTAGAAAAGAAACCTGAGCCTGAGAAGAGGACTGAGATTGTGCAGAAACTTGAGGAACCACCCAATCCAACACTGTCATCTCCCAGCAAAGATGTTGAGATTAAGTCTGAGATGCCTTCTCTTACCAGAGAGGTGCACCTTAGGTTAGAAGCTTCTTGTCCAGACCTGGAGGATCCAACAACAGTGGCAAACGAGGAAATGATGCCTCAAATTGGCCCTGAAGCGCTGGTCTGCCATGAAGTAGACCTAGATGATCCAGAGGAGAAGGACAAACCCTCTACTGAAGAGTTACCGATAATGAAGGAAGAGAAAGTTCTGCCTCAGCCTCTGGAGTCTTCTGACCACCTTCATGTCCTAGCAGCAGTGGGACCACCGCGTCTGTTTTCACCATCCTCTGCCCCCAGCCCGGACGAATCTCACAGCACTAAGAGCGAGAGTGATGCTACCATCGAAGTGGACAGTGTGGCAGAATCACAAGAGGGTCTCGGAGAGAATGAGTCGACTCATAGCTTTGATGCTAGTGCTAGTTCGAGTAATTCCAGCATCTCACTTCAGGATCGAGATGGAAAGGATAGAGGTAAGTTAAAAGCTTGATGCTTTTTTTAATTGATATTAAATTCCGACTCTTAATCAGGGTTCCCACGCGACTTTAAAGTACCTAAATTTCAGATATGGATTCAAGACGTGGAAAGTACTTAACATCATTCAAGCACTTTCAAGTACTATGTTTGTTTTTATTTCAACAATTGTACTGTGTAGCTGTTAAAAAACAGAACAAAAAAGAGCAATTCTTGATATTTAAAAATCTTACATTTTAAATCTGACCAATAATGTTGTAGTAGTAGTAGTAGTAAACTTGTGTTTGACAGGAAATTTGTTATGGTCAGCGCCATATTGCTGCAGACGTTCCATAAAAACAATACAAAATACAGTAGTTACAGTAATTATAATGTAAATAAAATAAACTATTGTTAAATAAACCCACTGAAACCGGTACAAAGGAGTTCTTATATCGGTTTAACCTACACTTGAGGACTCTATATCTCTTTAGATCATTCAGAATCCTTTCTACCTGATTAAGGACAGAATTCTCATAAAACTAGATTCAACTATTCATCGTGCCCAACCTGCACATTTGATCAGTATTTCAGAAACCTCATTTCAATATTACCAGTATTAAATTCAACAAATTTTTTCTTTTTTAAAATTTGTATTTATTACTTTTTTAATATTTAATTTTTTTTACGTAAATATTAACTGTAAGTGAAATATTAAGTACAGTGAGGACTTTCATAATAGGCTGGGGTATAAATTACAAAGGTGCTTGTTTTAAAATTAATGTTGCTTTTAAAAAGTCTTTTGAATCTAGTGTCTATGAAAAAGTGGGAAGCCTGTTTAATAGCTGCTAGTTTATGCCTTTTAATTGAATTAAGTTACCATTAATGAAGCTTGTGGTATAACATTTTGTGAATGCTAAACTCAAGGGCCCATCAACACTGCAATGGATTTAGGTCCGTCCACAAAAGTTTAATACTGTTTTGACCTTTTGTCTACATTGTTGGTGCCTTTTGAAACACTACTTTTGTATAGTAGGTTACAGAGTGAGAAAAATACAGAACATTCTGAATGCACTTGTTCATAAAACAAAAATGCTGTGTAATAATTATTATTTTAATGTAATTTTGTAAGACTTTTTAGATTTACCTCAATAACTAAGATTATACTGATTTAAAAAAAGAAAAACAAGCAAAAATTGATGACAAGCAAAAAGAGGGACAAAAATGATGATACCAGAGAATGGTTTCGCAAATTTGACTGATGTCATGTGATGTTATGCTTCTCTTGGCTATCTGATTAACCTCTGCTTGACTTCTCACATTCATCATTTTAACCTTTAGAATTTCTATTTGTGAGCAGTGATGCTTTAGGGACAGTTCACCCAAAAATTAAAATCCTGCCATTTACTTGCCTTCACTTGAGTTTTTCTTCTTTTGAACACCAAAGATATCAATATAATGCTGGTAGCTGGCACCCATTGACTTGCATAGTCATTTTATGGAGGTTGATATGTGGCAGCAACCAGTATTCATCAAAATAGCTTTTGTTTTGTCATGACAAGACTTTTAGAATCCACAAAAGAACAGAAAAAAAAGATTGTTGCCATGTGGATGTATCAAGAGCATTTTTTTAACTGGCTAAAACAAGTCATCGTCAATTCCAGTCTTGCTTCCTTTACAAACATGCCTACTATTTTATAGTTTTCATTGTCTGTCTGTCATAGTCTACTTTGACCCTCAAGCACTGTAGTTGTATCTGAGGGCTAGAGCCTGTCACAATATCCATTTTTTGTTGTATGATGTATTGCACAGAAATATATTGTAATAAACCGTATTATTGTCATTTCAAGACCATTTTATGCCACTCATTATATAATGCCAGAATGACAATATAATATCACCACAATGCAAGTACACTTTTAAAGAACACATTTTATTCTTAAAAATATTTAACTTAGTCATTTTAACACTTTAATAATTAGGCATTGGAATTAAACGTTAAAACGCATAACCTAAATTAAGAATAATACATGTTCACAAAAATTGCAAGGTAAAAAGTAACAGAGGCTGCGATATTTGCTATCAGAACTATTTTCAGTTAACAGACACTAAAATGAAAATATACTATAGTAATTTATAGTAAATACTATAGTGTTTTTTTAACCAAATTGACATCTCCAATAGAGATAGAGAAGTTGCACAATAAGCTAAAATGTTGCTTTAACTGTTATGTATGGTGATTTTATATATTGCATCACCAAAAATGATCGAGGTCATGTCTATGTGTTGTGCGAAAAGTCAATATATTGATTATTGTGACAGGCCTAGCTAGAAGAGTGCTTTATGCTGTCAAGATGCTGCTGTTTTCTCCACTGTGAAAGTAAATCTACTTTGCGTCTAACGTCCAAAAAAAAAAAAAAACAATGACACCATTACTGTTCAAATAACTGTTTACAAGAAGCTTCTGAGACTGACACATTTTATAAGATGTAGACTAATCACAACATACTGGGCTACCTGATCAATCAGAGCATAGTAGACTTTAGGAAAAGAGGACTTTAAAGAGAGTAGCCGCTTTAACTAACTGCATCAGACATGCTCCAATTTTTATTTATTGTTATTATTCATTTATTATTTTACATTGAACGAATAAACTTTTGTCAGACACCTACAAAACAAAAACCTTAAAAAATGGGGCACCTTTTAAAAAGTAGGAAAAAACTTGCATGATATAATTATCTTAGATTTTTGGGGGGGTGTAATTAGACTTGTACTGCATCAAATAATCACCTCATACCTGATGCTGATAATGCTCAGCAATATTTTGTCTTTTTTGTCTACCTGTCTATTAACTGTTTGTCACTTTGTATTTTTAGGTCAGAAGAGGTTATTGGATTGCACTACAGTCTCCTCGGCCAAGAAGCAAAAACGGAGCCAGAAACGTTCAAGTGTTGGTTGTAAAACTGAGAAGAATGGAGCAGGTGAGTGTTTTGAGACAAATTTAAAAGACTTGAAAGGTTTTTGGATTGCTGTCCAATTCTTGATCGCTTTTAACTGGTTTGTTTGGCTTTAGCTTTTGTGTTTTTCCTTTTGTTTTGTTGTTGTTCATTTTTTTTATTAATATGGATTAAAAGTTAATGACAAGCGAAAAGAGGGACAAAAGTGATGATACCAGAGAATGGTTTCGCAAATTTGACTGATGTCAAGTGATGTTATGCTTCTCTTGGCTATCTGATTAACCTCTGCTTGACTTCTCACATTCAACATTTTAACCTTTAGAATTTCTATTTGTGAGCAGTGAATCTTTAAAGGGGCAGTTCACCCAAAACTGAAAATTATCATTTGCTTATTTCACTTGTTCAAAAACTATTTGTTTTTTTTTTGTTTGTTTTTTTTAAAGATGTTTTAATATAAATTCTGGTACCTGGCACCCATCGACTTTCATAGTAGGAAAAACAATACTATGGAAGTTGATGGGTGCCAGCAACCAGCATTCTTCAAAATATCTTTTGTGTACAAGAAATGAATGTAGAAACAACAAATTATGTGGAATGAATTCATTTGTAAATGAACATGATCAGGTTGTACATGCAAGATGTAGAATCGGTCACTCAAGACTTGGGACCAATCCCAATTCTACCCCTTAGCCCTTCCCCTTGTTCCAATACTCTTTAGCTTGAAGGTGTAGGGCTAAGGTGAAGGGCTAGATACTTCGAAAGAAAGAATAAAATTTATTTTTTTTTTTTAGGAAAACACTCTAAACTAAGGGGTAAGAATTTCCCAGAATACACAAGCCACGACGGCAGCATAGCTGCACCCAGAAGTCAGGAGATGCACAAATTAGTTTTTTTTTGGCCATTATTACGAATTTTTACGACAAACAAGCATACGTTTTATTACATTGATAACCGCATTTGTGTTTTACCGTCATGCTTAAAAAATGCTAATAAACCCCAGCTAAATTTTGCCATCTATAATCCCTAATAATAACTCTTGTATAGTAGTCCCTCAAAATACTTTCACATCTGACACTCAATGACACATGAATCCCCTGTTAGAAATTTCTAGTTGCTGCAAATTAGCTTTTTACAGTGTCTGCTATAACGGTAATGTTGTTTTCTTGTCTTTACATGGATGACTGTGGCCACGGTGTAAATCCACAGTGCAGTTATGAGTTTGCCACATGTTATTGTTATGATAACAAGATATCGCTGCCTTCAGTGATTTCCTGAAGATAAATACCAAAAAAAGAACGCAACTGGAATAAATACAGCAGTCGCGATCCTTGATCTCATGTGAAGCAAGAGATTGCGATAAAATATGATAACGTGTGCAGGTGTTGTAGTGTTGTCCCATTTCTTAGGGCAAAATTTTGAAGCTCTTCACACTCGTTTCAAGGGCCAAGGGTACAATATAGAATTGGGATTGGGCCTTAAGGTTATTGTACACTCAATCTGAAATTTTCACACATTAAAAAATAAATTAGACCTCACACTGTGAAATTCATATTGACACACTGCCTCCGAAACTTTCATCCATCCTTAAAAAATGTTTGTTTTAAAAAGCACTTTGAGATGTGTTTTGACAGTTCAGAGCCACCGTTCAAGCAGAATGCCATAGTTTGAGCTACAGATAAATTTGACAAACACAGTGCATAAAATACAGACACAATGTGGCGGACAGTTGAAAACACGTGACTGGATTCAGTGACTGGCGCACCCCTGTCCTGCTGCTGTTTGGTGTGTGTGTGAGTGTGTATATTATAATAGAAAGCATGGTCCGCTTTTGCTCTATTGCTTCGACATGTCACGCAGCCACCATCTATTATAATGTCTATAGGTATTGCCAGCCTTTGTTCAGGATTTGTTTACGTGTGTGAATGTGTTAAGTATCACAAGCAGTGTATCAATTTTACTGATTTCCTAAAATAAACTTTGCATTTTGGGATAATCCCGAGCAGCTCTTTGAGCTTTTTTACTTTGGAGTAGAGAGAGCAGAACAAAGTATCACTGCTTGTACTGACACCGAAATGTTTTGTATTTTTTCAAAATAGATTAATATGCATCGGACTCCGTGTCCAAGGTTTGTTTACGTGCCGAATTTTTCGCATATGAATATGAAAAAAAACGCATACAAAAATTTCTGACTTGTGTGAGCAAAGACCTTTAGACACACATTTATTAAAAAGGGAAAAAAAAACTTTTGACGATAAAACATTTTAATAGAATTTAAATTTTTTTTAAATGATATTAGACATTTTTTTATTAAGGAAGTGTTTTAAGGAAATGTTTAAAAAGGTGTCTTCTGGAGGATTTTTAGAATATTTATCATTAATCGAGCTAAACGATTGTACATGACTCTTCAGTGTTATTTGTTTTTTTTGTACAATGAATGTTTATTAAGAAACCGATTTGATTCCATGTTATATATTTTATATTTAGAAGAGGTGTGAACCTACACTGGTCTCACGGTTCAGTTACGATTATCATGCCATCGATTTGGTTCAATTCGATATCTTGGTGCATCACAGTGCATTGATGATGCTTTCCATACACAATTTAATATTTCAGTTCACAGCACAAGAATTCTTGTAATAAAAAGTATAAATATATTTATATATTATTTGTAATACAATTTTGTCTTAAAAGCAGTCGGATATATAAACTGTACCTTTAAAAACTCAAGTATATGCACAGAACAACATCAGCATTCATAGCAAATAAACAAATGTCTTGTCAAGCGAGTTCTTTCTTACACCCCTATGAATGGTCACGCGTTCAACAGAAAGAGCTGCTATTGGCTCTGGCACTGTTTACCGATGATAAACACTGATGAACTGCAGCGGCGATGGACGCGGAGGAGAAAACTCGCTATGGAGACACATGCTCGTGTCCGGATCCACAAGTATTACTGTAATAGCAGAGAAAAGAGTAAACGTTACCTCACGCCAGCAGATCAACATTCGAGACAGAAATAGTTGTTTTCTCTATAGCAGGGGCATCTGCTGTAACTTCAGTGTCAATAAAAGACTGTTCAGCAAAAACAAACACAGTGAATTGTGCAGAGTTTCTGTGTTTTTAAGTAGTTCGAGTGTTTGAATTACTCTCGTCATATAAGCTACCACTATATAGCGCATATATGATAAATGACGTCAGTATGTGATGACCAGTTTTGATTTATTACTGAACCGATACTGAATTGTCCACGTCTGCACCCCTAATATTTAGTATAGGTTTTGCCATAAATATAGCCTAAATAAATAAAACCTAAATAAATAGTGTTCAGATTCATAAAGATTTAAAACCACATGAGGGAGAAAAAACTATAAGGTAATTTAAATTTTTGGCTGAACTATCCAATTAACAGTGTATAAAGGGATTTATTTTTATTATTTTGCTTTTGTCTGCTTTGTTCATGTTGAGTCTGTGTTAATTTCGATGATCTCTCTCTGTTTGTGTCCAGGTCATAGTAGCGACAGTGAAGATCAGTCTGTGATGGACGGCTCTAATAAACTAACCCCAGTCAAGCACTCCATCCTCCCCAAGAACCCGAAGCTTTCTCGGTCACCCGGTCTGGGTTCTCCCAGCAATAAATATATAGAGAAAGACAAGCACAAAGAAAAGCAGTCAGTCCCGTCCCCCCGCACATATAAGTGGTCCTGCCAACTCAGTAAGTCGCCAAACATCCTAAATAACTTAACACATTTTAGTTATGGCTTTGGTTTGGGTGTTTCCTGTACTGGGAATTTATTTAATTAATTTATACTGTATTATACATTGAGAAACACCGATAACTGTACACAAAGCATTTTTTGTCTATTAAAATTGTCTATCTTGTCTAAAACTGGGCTAAATTCTAAAATCTAATCGACGTGTATAAGATTAGCCCAAAAATAGACTAGTCATCAAATACAGAGGTACATATAACTACACATGTGAAGTCTGTTTAATTGATCTATTGGATGATTAGTCAAATTTTGGGCTATTCTTAGACATTTTGTTATTTTCAATGACAGCTCAAATTTAGCCTTGTTTTAGCAAAGACATCAATGCTAGACATCTATTAGATGTCTATTAAACACAAAATTGCTTGGTGGGTACCCAGATGTCTGTGTATTCTAAAGGCCCCAGTACACTTTAAACCAAGTTTTTTTTCGTTCTTTGTTTGAGGGCGAAAAGTAGTTTAAAGGGCCATGAAACCCCCTGTCTCAGCACGGTGAATGGGAGAAAACAAATCCTCCACATTTCTCGGTAACTTGGATGACTCTGTAGGTAGCGTCAGAAAGCTGTGTGTGTTTAGACTATCCTGTTACAAAATGCGGCGAAAATCCTGTAGGACGGGAATAGTTTGATCAGGTTTACATTCGGAGAGCAACATTTACAGCGGATCTTTCAGTCTATAATATTGTACTATACTATTGCAGTGATATTAACATATTGTAAACGTAGTAACTAAATCGTTTTGACTATGGTATGTCTTTAAAATCTGAAAGAGCACTGCTGACGATACAAACTAACTTTGCCATCTGAATGAACAAAGAACTGATCGCACACTTACCAAATCTGTAGAGAAAGGACAGTCACTCTGGAACTGTGTCTTTTTTTAAAAGGAGACGAGCAGCAACTCCGGATTTCATAATTTCCAGATGCGAAAAGCTCTCGGGTAAAATGTTCCTTACAAACGCATTGTCACGTGCACTATAATCCATATGAGTCCAGCAGCTCTCACAGCGGGAAAATGAAAACAAAACCTTCGTTGCAGCACATTAATAAACACAGCGCACTAATAAATGCAACACTGACGACCCGTGTCTCCAAATTTTTGTTTTGGCAACACATCATGGCGTCTCTGTCATCTGAACACTGTAACGGGTCTCCGAAGCTATCGTGCATATTAATGAAGTTGCACGTCATACACAATAAAGCGCTGATTGGTTTGAACAAAGTCTTTCTCTTTAATTGCTGCACCATCAGAGACGTCATGATGTACCTGCAGGTACAGACAGCCAATCTCCACGCTGGATTTACACGCAAGTATCTCATGGCCGTGACGCAGCTTCAAAAATTAGTTTCAAACCGGAAGAACAAATTTGCTCAAAATAAATGCAAAAACAACCAATTTTCACTTTTTAGTGCAATATATGTGTCCTAATAGTGTTTATAACAGCGTGAGACACATATATGACTGTCAACAGCTCAAAAAATGTGTTTTGGTGTTTTGTGACCCTTTAAAGGTTGACTGATGTTATACTGTTTTTTTGTTTTTGTTTTGTTTAACACTCCCAACACCAATGTTCATGTGCTGCTTGCATGAACCCCCTAAACACAACGATTGTGGCTGAGAGAGAAGAACTTATTCATAAATATCTGGCAAACAGGCTTCTCCACCTTGCAGTCTTTACATTTTCTATTTGCTGTGGAAACACTGAATGGTGCTGCCGGTATGCGCAAACTCCTAGAAAAGATGTGTCTTAGATGGGTACATCTGTACCAGCTCTGTTACTCGACTCTCCAGTGTATTCATTTGGCTAGTGTTGTTTTGGATGTTGTACCTCTGTCTGACCTCTGTTGAATGAGAAACCAATTGGGAAAAAAATGTCAAAGTAGACTGAGTTCTAGAACTAACCAATGGTAGCTCAAAGGTCACCCCAAAAGTTCACTTTGGTAAGGTATTTCGAACTGCCAAAGAAATCTCAAAAATAACTTGGTTTCTGCCGGAGTTTGTTAAAAATAACTTCAAACAAAATCAGAGAACAAACTTGAATATACCAGGCCTTAAAGCAGTTTATTGCAGATTTTATGAAATATTGTAGTCTATGGATTTATTCAGTTTGTACATCCTCTCCTGACTGATTTCTGTACTTTTTTTTTTATTTTTATTTTATTTATTTTTTTATTACAGCTGAGCTGGACAACATGTCAAGTGCTGAGCGCATTTCTTTCTTGCAAGACAAGCTACAGGAAATCAGGAAATACTACATGTCACTCAAGTCTGAAGTGGCTTCCATCGACAGGAGGCGGAAAAGGTTAAAAAAGAAGGAAAGAGAAGGTAAAGTAATGCAATTATTTTTAAAACTTCATTTAATAATAACTATGTTCATTAAAATAATAGCGGCAATAATAATGTACAACTGTGTATAATACCATAATATTTTTAAATAGTAGTTCTGATGTTATTACTACTACTACTACATTTTAAGATTGTGTATATATATGTGCATTACGAATACAATTATTTGTGCTATTAAAATATCCTACATTTATTATAAGAATAATAAATAATTGTTTGTCTACAGTATTTAAATATTGTAATGCTTATACAATGATAACTGCATTATTGGATATTTGAAGATATTAATTACATTGTTATTAAATGGGTATTCTATTTGAAGTTGGTAGTGCTGGTAGTAATAATTAATAATAATTAATGTACAGTATTCAAAAATAATTGTGCAATATTCAAATGATAATACTTTCAGCTATATTAATGAGAATACTAATTGTGATTTTCAAATATTATGAGATTTTCAAATGATAGAAATAATTCTAACGTTTTCTTTTGATACTTTTGGAAATGATAGCAACAAATAGTAAATACTGTTGTATCTTAATGTAATAAAATGTGATTATTGACATTAGTAGCACCAGCAACATTATTATTATTATTATTATCATCATCATGGTTTCTAATTTTATTTAATTTATCCATGGAAATATGGTAGCAGCATAAAACTGCATAATGAATGAAGTGGTCAAACAGTGAGTGTCTGATTAACTTCTGGTGTACTGCCGTCCCATTTACCACGCCTTTATGAGGTTTACAACCAACAAATTGAACAACGAATTGATAAAGTAATATTTACACAAAGTACAATTTTCAAAGAATGGCTGCAAAAGTTATGTTATTTAATGCTTTTCTGTTGATTAGGTTCGACAAATGTAAAAAAAATACAAAGTTTTTGTAAAAGTGGGATATTTGAGTTTATCCTAGGGGTGTAACGGATCACGGCCCACTATTCAAAATGCACATAATGCGTGTATTGACTTTTTTTTTTTTTTTTTTTTTTTTTTTTTTTTTTTTTTTAGTTTCTATTTTTTTTCTTTTTTATTGTTGTTTTTTTTTTTTTTTTTTTTTTTTTTTTTTTTTTTTTTTTTTTACTTAATCCAACATTTGCAAATTTTAAATGATGATGATGATGATTTGCAGATGCTTATTAATCCTTCGATGTGCTGCATTAAAGTCTGCTTTTGATTGAGAAAGAGATTAAGTTTACACTTTTCAGTTAGTTACAAACAATTAAATAACCCATAAGTACTAGGAGAACAGTTTATAGTTTAGATATAAATACAGATAATTATGGTAAAGGTTAAAACCACCTTTAATGCAACTTGATGCTGTTCTATTTTGTAGCAATAACATTCTTTAACCAATAGCTGGTGACAAACAACTATCCAAAAATATGTCACTTAATAAGTCTTCAAAAATGATACATCTAGTAATGAAACGTGAAATTTTGTGAATTATTGAATGGCTATGTGACTCAAACCATAGTGTGATCCATTACACCGGTGTTTCTCAACCAAGTTCCTGGAAGACTACCAGCACTGCGTATCTCCTTTGTCATACCCATTGCAGGTCTTTCAATCTCTGCTAATGAGCTAATGATCTGAATCGGGTGTGTTTGGTTAAGAAGACATGGAAAATGTGCAGAGCTCCTTTAGGAATGTGGTTGAGAAACACTGCGTTACACCAATGTTTCCAAATCTTGTTCTCGAAGGCACACCAAGAGTACACATTTTCAACCTCTTCCTAATTACCTTATCTTTGCTGATCCGAATAACAGTCTGATCCAGGACTCAAACCATAGTGGGATCTGAACCGTGAGATTTGTGATCCATTACACCAATGTCTCCCTACCCTGTTCCTGAAGGCACACCAACAGTGCACATTTTCAATCTCTTCCTAATTAAACACACCTGAATCAACTCATCAGAAGAGACTACAAAACCTCAAATTAATGGGTCAGATAAGGGAAACATCCAAAGTATGTACTGTTAGTGTGCCTCCAGGAACAGAGTTGGTAAACACTACGTTACACCACTAGTTTTACCATTGGTTGTCCTTTGTGCATTACTGACCTATGCTGATCAGAATAATAGTCTGATCTGTGACCCAAACCGTAGTGTGATTCGTTACACCAGTGTTTCCCAACCCTGTTCCTGAAGGCACACCAACAGTACACATTTTCAACCTCTTCCTAATAAAACACACCTGAATCAATTCATCAGAACATAAGAGAGTCCAAAACCTCAAATCAATGGGTCAGATAAGGGAAATATATACTGTTGGTGTGCCTCCAGGAACAGGGTTGGGAAACACTGTTACACTATTAGTTTCTTCATTTGTGCATTACTGACCTTTTGACCTCTACTGATCGACAGTGTCCCACACCACAGCATCCACCTCATCAGGCTCCTCTGACACGGGCATGAGTCCGTCTTCAGCTTCGCCCACGCAGAACACTGTGGCCGTGGAGTGCAGGTGATGTCAGGCGGCATCTGCTCTACCTCCGCCTTCCCAGAGTCCCGCTGACAGCAGCACTCGACTGCCCACCGCCTCCACCTTCTGCACTTTCAGACCTGATCCTGCCTCCACCAAACGGGAAAACGGACTCCACGTGAGGCTTGAATGTAAATCGATGATATCAAAGCTTACGATTGATCCATCCAGAGCAACACGACGGCACTTTTCACTTCACAAACGCTGAACAGACCAGGCAACCTCCTCTTACTGCTTCAGACCGGAGTTTGGATGCAGTAGTCAATCCTCCAGTCACATCCCTAGGTAATGGTCACCTTAACCAGCTGGACATGGTTATTCAATGAAAGGTCAATTGTAGTGCGCTTGTTCCATCAGAACTGCCAAAGTAAAACGTGTTACAGCAGAGTGCCCTATTTTGGAAAAGTAGGACAAATCAGTTGCAAAAGGGAATGTAGTTTACTGAAAACTGCAGCCGGCGTCTTCCACTTCTATCTTAGTATGCGAGCACAGAGAATTATGCAAATCTTATTTTTGTCGTCTCTTGTTTTTAATAAAAACGTAATAAATAAATAAAAAAAAATACCGGAAATGTTTACAGTGGAACTCGATGAAACTGTTTTCAGTGGACTAATTTCCTTTGCAAGTGTATTTTGTCTTTTTATATGTAATCGCAGAGTTTTTATTTTTAGTATGGAAAATTTCGAAATATATCGCAGCCGTGAAGTTATTTAATGAAAGATTTCTAGCGCTGAAATTTTTTTGTGTAAAATAAAAGGTATTATCTTGCAACTTGTTAAATATATTTATTCAGTCGGCGGACGGCATTTTTTTGTATTTTTTTACAAGATGAGAATCGCAGTTGTCCTGCGTTCGGTTCGATTCGGTCAGGGGTGGATGGAATAGGACAATTTTGTGGGGTCGTCTTGAAACTCTCTGAATGTGACGTCACAATTTGGGTAACTACTGTGCAGTATACCGAATCCTCTCCACTTTTCCTTTTTGTTCGTTTGGGCCCAAAGCTACTTTGAGGGAACACCAGAAATTGGTGACATGCTCCTTTTTTTTCCCCTCTCCCAGTTATTTCCTGGTACTTTCTAAATATTTTGATTCTTGACCAATTGAATAAATGAGTTGCTTCTCTCAAGACTATGTTAAGCCCAGGGGTTTCTTACGGATTGTTCTTTTGTAAATAGAGCTTTCAAAAAAACATGTATTTGAAAAATACATTTTACACAAACTGTAAAAAGGATTTATATTATTTTTAAAGCGTACATCTTTGTATATTAACTAATTTCTCCTTTTCTATGTCCAGTTGTTAGGAGCACTAGCACATCTTTAGACTTCTGTATATAATCAACCATTTAGGAACCTAAACCCAAGCTGTCTAGAGTGACCCATGATGACTATGTTGAACATTTTATGCTGTAGGCATCGATTCATTCACGGCGATGAACTTGCTTCCCTGTGACTTCAGTTTATTTACAGATTCCTGGATGAAGAAATGAAGGCATTAGGTTCCTAAGCAAAGCCATTGTACTTTTATGTAAAATAAGAAGAGGTCTTCTCATTTCTAATAAAGTTGTGAAATATTAAGAAATTATCCTTACTCTTTTCTCCATTAACTGGTTGATCTATTCAATTCAGGTTTATTTGTATAGCGCTTCTCACAATAATGGTCTAACTAAAATATACAGCAATATTGTGTAACCGGCCACTTTATAAAGGTATACCTTACTTGGACCCACTTTTGCCATTAGAAATGTCTTAATCCTTTGTGGCATAGATTCAACAAGGTACTGGAAATATTTTTCTGAGATTTTGGTCCATGTTTACATAATTGCAGTTGCTGCAGATTTGTCGGCTGCACATCCATGATGCGAATCTCTCGTTCCACCACATCCCAAAGGTGCTCTATTGGATTGAGATCTGGTGACTGTGGAGGCCATTTGAGTACAGTGAACTCATTGCCATGTTCAAGAAACCAGTCAGATGATTCACGCTTTATGACATGACACGTTATCCTGCTGGAAGTAGCTACCAGTTACCTGTTACCTTTCTATCAGCTCGAACCAGTTTGGCCATTCTCCTTTGGCATCAACAAGGCATTAGTGCCCACAGAACTGCCGCTCACTCATTCTCTTTTTCAGACCATTCTCTGTAAGCCCTAGAGATGGTTGTGCATGAAAAGCCCAGTAGATTAGCAGTTTCTGAAATGCTCAGACCAGCCCGTCTGGCACCAACAACCATGCCACGTTCAAAACCACTTAAATCACCTTTCTTCCCCATTCTGATGCTCAGTTTGAACTGCAGCAGATTGTCTTGACCAGGGCTGTTTCTCAATATGCGTTCTTCAGCGGTCTTGCGTCCTCGTGTTCTCCTGTAACGTCATCATCAGCTGCCAAAGTTCAGTTCCAATACTCAAGACCACAAGAACAGAGGACGCATGAAACTTCCTGGATGTGTTCTTGATAGAGGACGCATCGATGCAGACTTGAGCACCAATCTCGCTCTAGACATCCCAGAAGTCATTGCGACTGGAGGTGGGAAGCACAGCTTTTTATTTAGATTTATTATTAAAGTTCAGAGATATAACTTATTTACCTCAGGAGTTTCCCTAAATGAAAAGCTGAATATAAACATTACCATGGGCATCTTAATAAAGGAATAAACATTAAGTGTTTGTTTGCTAAAATTCGTATTAAAATCTTTATTTAAATTGTGTAACGTATATTTATAATGTTTTTATGCATAGAATATATTTTGAAAAAGGGGAAAAACAAATCGTATGAATGCTGTAATGTTGAAATTTCCATTTAAAACACGTGAAGGTCACATGACCATCAGGAAGAACGCAGCATCTAATTTCTCACAGGACACGTTCTCTGTTCTCGTGGTCTCTCGAGTTCGTTCTTCCGGGGACACCTGGCAAGACCGGTCTCCACAAGAACGCAAGTCCGTTCCTGGAACTGATAAACAGCCCATGTCTACATGCCTAAATGCATTGAGTTGCTGCCATGTGATTGGCTAAGAAATTTGCATTATTGAGCAGTTGGACAGGTGTACCTAATAAAGTGAGAGTATGTGCATATTTACAGGAATTAACTTCAAATAATTGCATGATTATAGATATTTTCACTTCAATTACAAAATAACTAATTTTTTTATAATTTTATATATAAAAAAAGTCAAATTAAAAACATCAGATTTTTTTTTTATAACTTTAAAATATATTAATAAATTTACTCAGAAATGAGATTTTTCATAACATTTTATTTTTTCAGCATGCTAACAT
The DNA here is from genome assembly GCA_903798205.1 of Danio tinwini. NCBI lineage: Eukaryota > Metazoa > Chordata > Actinopteri > Cypriniformes > Danionidae > Danio > Danio tinwini. The sequence continues at coordinate 12,608,506 of CAIGQZ010034910.1, forward strand.
AAAAACAATCAAGATCTTTCATGTTATGTGGCTGACCTGGTTAATGTCCCCCAAAAAAATGAGGAATGTCTTTTCATTGGGGGAAACAAAAAAAAATCCCACCAGTCCAGATATCTGCAGGCAGACAGTAGAGGACTTCTCCTAGTATTATCTGCAGTCCTCAGCCTCTGAGGGTCCGTTTAGAGGCCCCTGCTCTATGCTTGAATACAGAGAGCCTGGCGTAACGATCTGGAGTTCAGTCCAGCAGCAGTCGGTTATCGTGGTTGTGCTAATAAGCCGGCTTTTGCGGCCAACGCTTCGTTCTGCTGGATGTGATATTCCTGGAAGCGCATGGAGATCCTCTGTGTCATCTTCAGGTACTTCTGCAAGCAGCTCTCAGAACATGTGGTCTAGAAGAATGTTGATATTTTAAATTGAGATGTAGCTTTGCATACAATGAATAAGGTTTATTTTGTTTATGGTGGCATGAAAAAAAAACACAAAAGTTAGAATAATTAAATTGTAAATGTTATTTTTTCCTGCCAATTAACATCAATCCAAACTTTTATTTATTTATTAATAATATTTTGACATGTAGTTATTTTTAATGCTGACTTCATTATAAACATGTAATTCTGAGTTAAGTCTTGGAATCTCTGATTAACCTGGAATTAAAAAACAGTTTTTGAGGGGAGGAAACGAGTTTTTACCAAAAATTGTGAGATACAAACTTCCTAAAATGTCACCGTCATAAATGAAAACTTAAGTAACAATTGTGAGGAAAAGTTACACACACACACACATATACATATATATATATTTAATGAAACTGACTGACTTTTACCCTAATGATTGTTTTGTCATTTTAATGTTATAGTTATGTTATTTTTCTGAATTACAAAAAACAAGGCTAATAGTGAATTCTTCTATCTTTCAAATCTGGAGGTCAAAAATCAGACGTCATTCTTGTAAGTTTATATCCCACAATTCTTAATTCAGATATCTTGATTCTGACTTTGTCTCAAAATTGTGATTTTTAAAGTGAGATTTATGAAATTAAAGCTCAGGCTCCTGTGGTGGAAATGGCTTGTTAGACAAGAAAAAAAAATAAAAATTTAGCCCCCAGGAATTGATCGTTTGGTCTTATTTTTTTTACACCAGTAAAATATTTTCGTAGTCATCTTACATGTCAGACAGATCTTTCTCAGCCACCATTCAAAATTACACCTCGACAATAGCAACTCTGACATGTGGTGTTCCACAGGGGTCTGTTCTGGGTCCAAAATAGGCTTGGGTGGTATCCAAATTTTGATATCGTCAAACCTCCACCCCATTTTACCTTGGTTTATGGTACTACTGTGCATAATGAAAAGATTATGACATAAGGCTTAGATAATGTCACCAAACTGTTGGCTTGTGTCTAAACTATTCAGAAACTGAACACTGTACATGCAACCTTTGGTTTGGGGTATTTCAATCTCTCGTGGTCACCTTATTGTTGAACAATTTGCAAATTGACTTGTCTGTATTTACCACTTTTCCATTCTCATTCGGTCGAAACCCGAAATACTGCCAAACTGCAGATGTTGTGCTTTTTTTGGAGACAAGGTCACTTGGTGCGCAACTCGCCATCTTTCCCCACCTCTCTCAGTCCTCCACGATGTCCCGTGATGACAGTTTAGGTATTAAATAAATTATATTTAATATTTAATCCTAGTCTACTATACAAGTGCATTGTTTTTTATGCCAGTATTTAAACTGATACCCTTGCTTTTTTTAGATCCCGCAGTATACCATATTACCGCCCAACCCTAGTCCAAAACTCTTTGGCTTTACACTTGCAGCCTCTTAGGCAATAAATAGGATATTTATTATCTTTGGTATACAAGTGATAAATATTATAAAAAAGCCTGAAGATTTGACCAAAATGGTCTCCGCATGTAAATTATACGCAGACATGTTTAAAAAGCTGCAAAAATCTCATTTAAACTTGATTTACTCTTCATTTTTCTTTGTATTACCATTTTAGCTTTTAATGTTTGACTTAAAATGTACCATTGAAACAAAAATGATTTGCTTACAGAGATATTGTTGATAAGTTTTACTGATTAAAGGTAATTTTGATGGCATTTTAGCTTTTTTATTCTTTATAAAATCACATACCTCCTCTGGCTTGACCTCTCTTGTGGTGAAATCTTTCACACAATCCATGAAGCAGTTTTCTGTCAGTTTATTGTAGGTTCCCAGGAATTCCTTAAACTACATTATACAATAAACAAGTCAAATTCTAAACTATAAACATTGAATAAACCTGCATGATTGTGTGTGTGAATGGTATCTCTTACCTGTTTGATCTGATCTGATTCAGTGACCTGAGCTGCCATCGTTACGATGCTTTAAAACCAATGATTAAACAATTAACAAATAAACCTTTCTGTTGTCACAGACAGTGCAGAATCTCCTAAAATAAATACATTTCTTTATTAATAAAGGCCTCAGAGCACAGTGAGATGTGAGTGGCTACATTAGCCTTTAGCATCATGTACATTTATCACACCGACCGTGCAGAAATGCCTCTCAAATTAAATGAGTTAATATTCGCGTAATGATAAATAAGATTTTGACAGGAAAAAAACGCATGAATAAACAAGACAAGTAAAAGCATTAAAGCTACTACCTTTGATGTCAAAGCTCAGGATGTGAAGGACATGTGAGAACACCACTGACTGAAATTATCCCCCGCTTCACAACGGCACTTTCGAAACAAATAAAAGCCCTCACGATTTAAATAGTAAATCGTGTTTT
>CAIGQZ010034910.1:12621644-12646705 GCA_903798205.1 Danio tinwini
TGCAGAATAGTGGCCAGGTCACAACATGATGCTGGTGGAGCAAAAGATTTGCTGACTCGTTCATCTAAAAACACCCTAAAGTGGCTGAATAATATTTAGCTCTGGTGACTGTGCAGGCCATGGGAGATGTTCAACTTGTTCAATGCCTGGTTTTGGACCACAGTAATTCATCAGTATGGTGTAGGGCCTTTTTTGCAGCCAATATAGCATCAATTCATCGTGGGAATGATTGATACAAGTCTTGCACAGTGGCCAGAGGAATTTTGAGCCATTCTTCTTACAGAATAGTGGCTAGGTCTCTATGTGATGCTGGTGGAGGAAGAGGTTTCCTGACTCAATCCTCCAAAGCACCCCAAAGTGGCTCAATAATATTTTGATCTGGTAGCTGTGCAGGCCATGGGAGAAGTTTAACTTATTCAACGCCTGGTTTTGGACCACAAAAATTTATTAGTATGGTGTAGGGCCTTCTTTTGTGGCTAATACAGCATCAATTCATCTTGGTAATAACTGATACAAGTCCTGCACAGTGGCGAGTGGGATTTTGAGCCATTCTTCTTGCAAAATAGTGGCCAGGTCACTACGTGATGCTGGTGGAGGAAAAGATTTGCTGACTCATTCATCTAAAAACACCCCAAAGTGGCTGAATAATATTTAGATCTGGTCACTGTGCAGGCCATGGGAGATGTTCAACTTTAATGGGGCATAAGAATAGGACGTGTGTTTGGACATAACTTTGGATATTGACCACACTTCTTCATTATTATTGTTCATTTAATAATTTGCTGGAAATTAGAACTGAATTTAGAAATAGTTTCGAAACATCTTTGCACTTAAACTAAATTAACTATGTAGGCTTATGGATGTCTTCAGTGGAGTGCGTACAACACAATTTCCTTATCCACGAAAGTAAAGGAGTAAAGTAAAGAGTAAAAGTAAAGTAAAGAGGAGGAAGCTCGTTCTTTATTCTCACTGCAGATGGTCTGTTTAACTGTTTTCTTGCTAGTGAAAAAGTGTTCAGATTTTTCCTCTTACAAAGTCCGCCAAGTGAATAGCAAATACACCATGGCGTGATGCAACTGACTCTTAAAAGGGAATAGGAGATGAGATTCTGATTGGTTTAATGCATGTTATGCTCAAAAAACACCCATAACTTATTAAAAGGACAAGCACAACCCTGTTAGACCATGCGTCTAGGCGCAGACCGTATTTTTCCACCCTTAAAATAGCAAATGCGCTTTAGACTTTGCGCCTACATCACTAAAATAGAGCCATTTATGCTCACATTAATCAACTGAATATCTAAACAATACAGAAAATGATTATTCAAACACAATAAAGTCAACTCGACAGTCATTATTAATTTAATAATAGAAGAGAGGGAGAAAAAAAGGATATTAGTAATCTTAATTTGTGTTCCAAAGATGAACAAAGGTATCAGGGATTGGAATGACATGAGAGTGAGTGATGACAATTGATTTTTTTTTGGGAAACTATTCCTTTAACTGCATCCCTTTTCTGCCTTAAATTTTTATAAAAGTGGCTGAAACTTTGAAGTATTTACCTCTTCTGATCATTCGCTTGTTGCATCTCGCATTTCTAAGTCTCTGTGGATCAAAGCATCTGATAAATGAATGTATGTAAATGTAATAATCGCACATTTGACCTACATACACTACATGCGCTACGCTTGTCCAGATGTTCTATTGAATTTGGGATATTTTAAAATCGGTGCTAAAATAGGTTGCTTGCTGCTGTTTAATTCAATATGTGTGTGTGTGTGTGTGTGTGTGTGTGTGTGTGTGTGTGTGTGTGTGTGTGTGTGTGTGTGTGTGTGTGTGTGTGTGTTGAGACAGTGGGGAAATTCTGCAGTAAGATGTCTGTTGCTACTGACTCCATTTTGTCACTTGTGCACATCAATCGGGTCGTCATGGCAACCCGGCTATTTCAGTGGCAGCGTTGCTCCATCTCTCAGCTTCTCTCTCTTTCTCCATTCAAACGGGCTATTTTTACCAGCCTTCCTTTTGTTTCTCGTGTACATCATCAAAGTGGCATTAAATACTGGCGAAATCGGGATTATGAGGGGCTGTGTCATGTTGAGGGTCCTTTTATGTTCACCTGTCTATGAGTAATTCTCCAGGAAATTAGAAGAAGTGTATTAGATTTGGTTTAATTATCAGAGCACATACACTGTGGGGTTATAAGGCACATTTAGAAGCAGGTGTTTTTGTTTTTTGTGTTGCTTTTTTCTTTGTTTGTGAAACATGTGCAGTTGAAGTCAGAGTTATTAGCCCTCCTAAATTATATGCCCCCCTGTATATCCCCCCCCCCCCTTTTTTTCTGTTTAACGGAGAGAAGATTTTTACAACACATCTCTAAAATGCTTTTTTAAACTGTTATGAACTGAGATCTTTCTTTTATGTATTAACAAAGGCCTGGAATGAGATCCCACAACAACTAAAATCATTAATAACACTGAGACTTCCGTCTGTTTTGAAAAAATCCCATTCTGATGGTCAGCTATCGCTGTAGCCACTCAGATAGTGGCCTGTTCCTCTTTATTTTCTATGTTTGGTGATTGTTTGTACTCTTCTCATGTGTTGATGGATGAGATGGTAAGGATGTCTCTATGTTTTTATGTTCAGCAGAGCAGGAACCTGCTGAAAAACAGCATTCATGCTCAGTCAGGCCCTATTATCTTTACATTTTTTCTTGTTGATATTTATTGATAAATTGATGTTTATTGATATTTACATGATAAATGAATAAATAAATAAATAAACATACTAGTTTTAATAACTAATTTCTAATTCTTAATTTCTTTTATCTTTGATTTTTTTTATCACTGCGTCACCGTGCAGCCCTCTTTGCCATAATGACAGTACATAATATTTGACTATATGTTTTTAGGATACTAGTATTCAGCTTAACTAGGTTATTTAAGTAAGTTAGAGTAATTAGGCAAGTCATTGTATAGTGATGGTTTGTTCTAGACAATTGGAAAAAAATCTATTAGTTATGGAGGCATGGGTTAGCTCCAGGTTACATTTGTGATCTGGTGACTTTTTCTACTCCTACTTGCTGTCTTCGTTCTGCATGTGGACTCACTTTGTATCAGCTGCGATGTAGACTAAAAACCATGAGAGGCAGTGCTTTTTCTTAAATTATGGAATGCATCACCCACAATTATCAGGAATGTCGTTTCTTTGGATTGTTTTAAGAAGCTTCTTAAGATGCATCTTTTTACACTCTCAGAAAAAATGGTGCAATGTTGTACCAAAGAAGGTACAAACCCTTGTCACTGGGGCAGTACCTTTTTATGGAACAGAATTGTACCTTAAGACAAGAAACAAATTTGTGCTATTGCAGTTTGTACCTTAAGGATATAATTTGTACCATGGGAAACTAAAATGTACCTTTGGTTTTTAAAACCTGCAGATACAATATTGTACCTTCATCAAAGGTACAAATGTGATCCATAGAGGTACCACTAGTGACAAGAAGGTACAAATTAATAGTGTAAATTGTGTTCCATCAAGAACTATTTAAAGGCATGTTGCTATATCCAAAATGTGCCAATTTATTTTCAGTAGATATAAAACATCAAATACATTTTTAAACAGTTTCTTTTTGTGTAAATGCACCTTTTTTAATTTAGAATAAAGAATAAAAAACACTACCATAAATCAAAAGATCTATTTTTTTCTAAACATTTCACACTTTTCACAAAAATGATACAGAAACACATTCTCCAATCTACAATATAAATTTTTTTTCTCTAATTTTCACACCTTACCTTTGTAATTACTGAAAAGTTCATTTAATTTACTTAAATTTAAAATAGAAATAGAATTATGCAAAGGTATTGTAACGAGATCTGCCCAATGTTTGATTGGTTTTACAATACTAAAATGTCTGCATGAACACTTTGCACATGCATGATGTTTGCCAGCTCATGAGCGCATGAAAAGCAAACGCCAAAAGGTGCAGATATCAATAATGAAACTGTATTTATCAGAAAATGCTTACCAAATATTTATTAAAAATACCTTAAATGTTTAGTTTACAATACCTATAGTTTTGCTTTACCAGTTTTGTATTATAGAACTTAATAATTAATGTTTATGAGTTTCTTTAAACATGTGCTTTTAAATGATGATTCATGTTTAATGATGGAAATTATTCATAAAATCACTTTTACCTTTACCTTTCCAGTAATATTTATTTTCAAAGATATTGTAATAAAGGAGCTGTCCAACACTTATGTACCTTTTTTATGAGAACAGTTGTGTACCTTCATTTTAATTGTACCATAAAAGGTACAGAACAGTGTCATAAGAGGTCTTTATCTGTACCATATAAGGTACAACTTTTACAAAGGTACAAAACTGTTTCTCAGTTCCTCAGGAACATTATTTGTAGCACTGTGTACCTTTTTATTTTCAGAGTGTAAGCATTTAATTTGTGATTATCATTGTCACTTTAATGCAATTAGTAACATTTAGCTTCTTTATTGTTCTTTATTGTTGTATTATTGTGGTATGACTTCTGACTTACTGGGATTTTATGCAAGCTTGTAATTTTCTGCATTTTATCATTACATTATTATTTATTTCATTTATTTGTTATTGTATATGGTGTAGTGCTTTGAGTTTAAAAAAAGCACATCATACATAAAATGTGTTATTATTATTATTATTATTATTATTATTATTATATTGACCTTAAAATGGTTTTAAAAAAATAAAAACAGATTTTAATCTAGTCGAAATAAAACTAATAAGATTTTCTCCAGAAGAAAAAATATTATAGGTAATACTGTAAAAAATTCCTTGCTCTGTTATATACCATTTGCAAAATATAAAAAAAATCAAAAAAGGGCTAAAAAGTTTGACTTTAACTGTGTTTCAGGGGCTTTATATTGTTTATCTTGATGAATGATTGAATGAATGAATTTATTTTATTTATTTATTTTTGAATTTCCAACAATCATCAATGTGTTATTAAGTGTAGCATATTAGTAATTGCTAATTAACATTATTTATGGATATTTTATATCACAAAAATTGTAAAAATTATTATTGCTATTTGCTAGCTGCTGTTCACTTAAATGACCCTGTGGTGTGACAAATGACTCCCTGCTTGAAATGTCATTCTTTATTCATTTCTTATATTTATTTAGCCTTCAGGTCAGATAAATGTGCCTAAACTGGTGGTGAAGATGAGGAAAAAATGAAATGGGTGAAATAGGAGTCAAATCATGTAGTAATGAGAAGAGAAGCCTGTAGATTTTACATTAAGGGTTATGAATATTGCAGATGCCCTCAACAGCAATTCCTGTGGTCTTTTCTCATCAAAGATTTATGGGTAGGAATTTTAGCCCATGCTAGACAAACACTGGGTATGTCAAGATATGCGGTTACCTTATATTAGGTAGATGAGGTCATCCTTAAAATGGTCTTTATTTTGCAAATATTTTATTTGTTTTTAACACTCTCATCTGCATACATGCTTAAAAAAATATAGGTCAGTAAGATTTTTATAATTTCTTTTAAAAGACATTTACCTGATTAAAACTACAGATTATATAAGTATCATTTATTCAGTTTTGCTTTACATTTTAAAATGCAAGCCATTTAATTTCAAAGCTAATTTCAAATTTTTGTTGTAGTTAATTCAGATTTTGATTGCTCATTTTTTAAAATTTTTTTTAAACACTCTTGCTCGATACAAGTATTAATGTCTTCAAAAAAATCTCAGTTTTACTAAACTTTACAGTTTTACTTGTTGAAACAATGTTGTTGAAATGTTATTGTGGTGGATTGAGTGCACTGTAGTAGGATACAAATACAAATAGCTACTCCCTCAATGTTTAGGAGTATAAGTGGCGGATTCGGATATAGCTTCTGTTTTTGAACAAATCATTTGAAAAAAAAAAAAAAAGATTCAATAACTCACTCATAAAAACAGGCCCTTGTCGCCACCTACTGGCAGTTTTAATTTTATCCTTCACTTTCGCAAATTGTTGAAGTTTTATCCTCGCCGCTGTCGCCACTGGCTTGCATGGTTTGGGACTTGTAGAGCTGGGCATTGATGTATTTGCTCTTCAGTGTTTGGATTTTCAGCAGTGAATATTAAAACCACACTGAACTGAACTGAACTGAACTTAAACTCTGAAAACTGAACTGACACTGCTGCGATTCACTATAATCTATTATGTGAAGCTGTTTTGACACAATCTACATTGTAAAAGCGCTATAGAAATAACGATAAATTGAATTGAATTTAATATTTATTTTTTCAGGCTGAAAGTGAAAGATGTTCTGTTACAGAACCAGGTATTAGATTATTTTTACCCTCTTCTTTTCAAATTAGTTTATGCATATTTTAATAATTTGCTTATTATTATAATTAATTATACAAATAATAATCATATAACAAACACAATCATGTTCAACTCCTGTATCTACCCTACTTTATAATTTGATCATTTATAATGTTTTTTTTATGCCAATGGCCAGTCCCCTGGATCAGAGGGCCTATTGACCACCTTTGTACACACTGCTCTCTGGTTTAGGAATGGCCTACCTCTCCACACCAGCCATCTCAGTCCTCAGTGTAAGAGTTTTTTTCAGCAGGAGACATTGTAAATGTGCAAGACCTCAGCTTATGCCACAAAACAAAGATGTGCTATTTCTTTTTAAAAATATAAAATCCCAGTCATCATTTTAGTTTGTTTATATTACTGAGTCTTTAGTTTGTATTATTATTATTAATATTATTATTTATTATTATTATATTTTTTGTTTTTAAAATAGCAATTTAGTTGCAAAAAATGTGCAGCATTTAACAAAAAAGTGAAAGGGCTCTTCACCTTTAAATTTGTTTCAAATAATTTAGTTAAAAAATCATGACTAAATCGTGAATCGTGAGATTAGTATAGTGAATTGTATCCAATCATGAATCAGGTGAATCGTTACATCCCTATTTATTTGTTGTCCTTATTAATTAGTTATTTGTTATTATTATGTATTTGTTTAAAACCTAACCCTAAGTTATGTAAATGTTTAAAAATAGCTCTTACCTCCAGTGTTATGTTTATGTTTATAAATATATGTATTTGCCATATTCCTGCAACATTTCCACTTCGTGTCCACACATGAAAAAAAGACATTAATATTTAATGCTATTAATAAGCATTTGTTTGTTATTATTATTTGTTTATTATGTTTATTTGTCTAGTTGTGTTTGTTATTTATTGGTTTAAAAAAAATTATTTCATCCAGTCCATATTTATGATTAAGTTTATGTAGCACACACTTTTTTATGCAGGACACGACATTTCGTTTCACTTTATGTGCACACATGTAGCGGAATGACAATAAAACTCAACTTGACTCGACTTGCACTTCATTTTGAAAGCTAGAAAGCTTCTTGTCAGCACTTCCCCAGCAACCAGGAGATGCCAGGAGAGTCTGTCTGCCCCCTACAGGGATGCCCTTTCCCATATAAATGGCAGACTTTATTATTAGCCAGTGCCCTTACCTGCCGAGACCTCCATCAGTGTTGATGTGCGCCGTATGGGGGGAGGGGTTCACATGTTATGCGTCACAGACACACGCTAGACATGTTAGTCAGACAGACATGCAGTACAGGACAGTCAGATGTGCTCCAGTCAATATTGCAACAGAAACCAAACCGTTAAACATGTACTTGTGGAGCGCCCTATTTCCATGGTCAGACAATGAATTTTTACCTGGAGTCTTTAAATGAAATATTTTTAAATGTGAATCCTTCCAAATAAACCAAGTAAACTGTTGTGGTTTGCATTTTATACACTCACCGGCCACTTTATTAGGTACACCTTACTAGTATTAGGTTGGACCCCCTTTTGCCTTCAGAACTGCCTTAATACTTTGTGGCATAGATTCAACAAGGTACTGGAGATTTTGGTCCATATTGACATGATAGCATCACGTAGTTGCCGCAGATTTGTCTGCTGCACATCCATGATGCAAACCTCTCGTTCTACCACATCCCAAATGTGCTCTGTGGGATTGAGATTGGGTGGTTGTGGAGGACATTTGAGTTCAATGAACTCATAATGTTCAAGAAACAGAGATGATTTGCGCTTTATGACATAGAGATGGGAAGATGGGTACACTGTGGTCATAAAGGGATGGACAATGGTCAGCAACAATACTCCGGGTAGGCTGTGGTGTTGACCCAATGTTCAATTGGTGCTAATGGGCCCAAAGAAAATATCCCCCACACCAATACACCACTATGGATCCATGCTTTAATGTTGTTGAGGCCAAATTCTGACCCTACCATCTGAATGTCGCAGCAGAAATCGAGACTCATCAGACCAGGCAACGTTTTTCCAATTTTCTATTGTCCAATTTTGGTGAGTCTGTGTGAAGTTGTAGACTCAGTTTCCTGTTCTCTTAGCTGGCAGGAGAGGCACCCATTGTGGTCTTCTGCTGCTGTAGCCCATCTGCCTCAAGGTTGGACATGTTGTGTGTTCAGAGATGCACTTTTGCATACCACAGTTTTAATGAGTAGTTATTTGGGTTACTGTATGGTTATTTGAGTTGCTGCCATGTGATTGTCTGATTAGAAATTTGTGTTAACGAGCAGTTGGACAGCTGTACCTAATAAAGTGGCCGGCGAGTGTATATTATTATTATCATTTATGTATTATTTATTGCTGTTGATGACTTTTTATTAGTGAAATACTTTTATAATTATAGAAAAAAATATTTATAAAATGTGGTAAACTTGATCTGTGTTTTGCCATGATAGAGCCAGAAAACTCTCTTTCAGATGTGCCCCATGATGCATTAGAAAACCTGCACACCCTTGCTCTTTAATGACATTTTCATGTAGTGTTTATGCAGGGTTTAACTGGATATTTTTTAGGTGTTGACTAGCACTTTTTATGTTTAAGAGCGGCTCTCCCGACAGGCAGCAGTCTGGCATGGTGTGTCTGGCAACGCTATTACGAGAATCCGGCCCTTGGTGAGGTGCCAGCATCCATGTTAAACGCTGACTATTGTTTACAGCTCTGTGTTTGGAGTAATTATAAAGGCAGCAGAATGGATCTGCATGCAGCCACAGGTCCCGACATTACAGCTGATGTTTTGCAGCTGTGGACGTGTGTGGGGGTTTGACGTCACGCCGGCAGCTGGGAAAGCGGATCGGAATCTGTGCGGTAACGTTGGCAACCGTCTACAGACCTGTCAGGCGCTGTTGTTTTCATCTGTCACAGTAAACAATCCCAGAATGCACTTAAAAAAAAGAAATGGCTCAGAAACACGATGACTGCTGCAGTCTGGTTAATGAACGTATTGATTTGTTTTCAGTGTTATAATATATTTTCATTGAAAATGTCACCTCTTGGGGAAAACAACAGCATTTTTGTTACATTTATGACCTTCGTTTAGTCATCTTCAGGGTGTAAATGACTAGTGGACGTAATTTAGTTTATTTAAAATGATATAAACTGCCTTTTTGTAATTGATTTTTCTGTTTTTTATTTTAAACATTCTCTTTATTATATTTTTACATCAGTACAAATTCTAACTTTTACATATGTATTCATTTTATTTTTAACAAGAAGTTCAAGAACGTCATGTTAATATATAAGTTGAGCTAAAAATACAGTGAAAAGAGGGGGGAAGAGGAAAAAGAAAGAAAGAAACAAATAAAATGACGGGGGATTTGAGATGTTTCCACTACGTTTCAATTACTGCTCTCTTGTTAAAGTACTCAATAAATTGATCCCTTATTACATATTACAAATTCTTAGTTTTATTTTTAAGGGAAAGTCTGAGCTTCTCAAGTTGCAGGCAGGACATGACATTTTTTTTCAATGTAGAGCATCGGGGAGGATGTTTTCGGTTTCAATTCAGTAAAATCAATCTACAGTGCTCAGCATATACAAGTACACCCCTCACAAATCAAATTTTTTAATTCATAATTTTTATAGGAAGCTATACAATATTAAATTTGTGCATATACATTAGATTAGTCAGTACTGAAGCCATATCTGGAGATTATCTAACAAAATAACTTATGATAACGGTCCTAAAACTAATACCCCAAATTTATATGTTAGAAAAACATTAAATACAAATTTAAAAAAGAGGAAAAATCAAGAGACATTGCCAAACTACATTGCCTATATTGACTAAGAAATTGATAAAAATATAATTTTTTTTAAATGGTGTATACTCAATTATGCTGAGCCCTGTACATGCCAAAAGGGTTATAAATCTAATCACTGTACGTTGATGTTTAGATAGTTCTGCATCATCACCGACACCAAATATAGCTAAAATAGGCCTGGGGTATATTTGTCTTCCCACCACTTCTGATATTAATAAAAAAAACTAAAACTAAAACTTTTAATATTATTTTAACCCTCATGTACTTTGTGGGATGTTTTAATCCACTCTGGGGTGTTGTTGAGTCTTAATTTGGCCATAACTTTTTTTCTGGGTTTCAGCTAGTGAAATAAATTTTTTGGTGACCAATCTTATTTTGACACATATTTTGGGAAAATGCTTTGAATTAAAAAAACAAACAAACAAACTCAACAATACACTCTGGGCAAATTTACTACCCCTTTGTTATGTTAGGAATGAAAACATCCAGTGAATTAAGCTGCTCTAAAATACATCAGATTATTATATATTTTTAATGTTTTTGCTCAACTCTGTTAATCAACATCAGTCCTGATCAATACTACTAAATTGCTTAGAAAATTACAGGATTTAAAATTTTTAATTGGCAAATTCACAAATGATGTCACTGATTTGATGAAAAAAAAACACACAGAATAACATATTTTTAATATTAAAAAGTATTGTGGACTGAATTATTATTTTTTTGACCTTTTATCAGAGTCTTAGACATGTAAAACAACATTGCCTTTAAGGCATTGTTTTTATTGATGTATTTTTTTTATTATTAATTTTTTGTTAATTTTTTTTCTCTCTAGTTTTGAGAGAAACTTTGGTGGCTGTTTTTGCCCCATTGACTTCCATCGGGGGACTTTCATGACTTCCACCACATTTACAGAATATTTATAGAATATACAAAAGTTATTTTATTTAGAAGAGATACTGCTTATTTTCTATTTTTTAATATGAAAAACATTAAAAACTAATTTTGTTTCCAAAAGTGCAAGTTATTTATTTTCACTTTTTGTTTTTAGAATAAAGTGATGTTCATTTCCGGCAATGTGTGTTTTAATTTCAGTTGTTCAACGCTGATGTTCAATAAATAATCATACATAGTAGATAGTGTGTTTTTCTTTCAGTTATTTTAAAATCAAGTTATGATTCATTCAGAAATCTTTCACCTGTAATGTGCGAGCATTTACTGTACAAAACCTGTCAGTGAACAATAAGGACAAAATAAATAAATGAAATAATCATTCATTAAACGCAATCGAGTTAAAATGTTCAATTAACCACCCTAGTGTATTTGTGTGTCTGTGAGTGTGTGAGAGTGACCTTTACGCACTTACCTTGATGCGTCTGAGAAAATCTAAATATGCATCTCAGCTCTCAGAACTACATGGAGTAAACAAAAACAAAGACTGTGTATTTATGCACCATCAAATGTGGTTATAATGGAAGTCAATGGGCCAAAAACAGCCACCAACAGTAAATTAGGGAGAAAAACCAAAATATAACAATGCATCAAAGCCAATGTTGTTACTAATCGTTCACATCTCCAAGACTGTGATTAAAGGTTAAAAGAAATCCAGTCCACAATTACTTTTTATATAGAAAATACATCATTTTGTGTGTGTTTTTTTTCACCAAATCAGTGACATCATTTGTAAAACTGCCAATTAAATAGTTAAAATCCTGTCATTTTTAAAAACATTTAGTAGTTTTGATCAGGACTGAGGTTGATTACCAGACTTATACAAAAAAAAAAAATGATCTAATGCATTTTTACAGCAGTTTAATTGAGTGAATTTTTTCATCACTAACATAACAAAAGGATAGTAAATTTTAACAGTGCACAAGGGTTAATATACAGACAAAATGATTAATTATTTTCCTAAATTTTCAATGCATTTTTAAATATAATAATTTTAAAAACTCATTTCTAATAACTAAAATCTTTTTGTCTTTGCCATGATGACAGTACATAATATTTTACAATTTTTTTTTGCAAGATACTACACTGTAACACCCAACAGTCAACTTTATCAAATGAAATGAGTGTCGTTAACTTAAAATTGACTGAAAGTTAATTCTACTCATTTGAAAAGAGTTTTGAACTCAGAGTTAAAGGCAATGAGTTAATTAAATATCTCATTACTTCAACTTAAATGGCGAAGTTCACAGTACTCAAATAGATTTTTTTTTACTCACATGGTTTGTAGCAATCGGTTTCCTTAAACAGTTTAAGTTGCCTTAACTAATTGGGTTTTACAATACTCAGCTGGTTTGAGTTCTCTTCTTTTATTGGGTTTTATTGCGCTGAAATTGCTTCGTTTACTCAATTGGATTAAGTTCACAATACTCATTAGGATTAGTTTTGAACTTAAATGGTTGTTGCAATCTGTTTCCGCGAACGATTTGAGTTACCTTAACTTTTTGGGTTTTACAGTGTAGTATTCTGTTTGAAGTTCAATTTAAAGGCTAAACTAAGTTAAATTAGGTTAACTAGGCTAAATATATATATATATATAAAAGAAAGTTAAAATGCTTGCTGCTTTGTCAACAGCTCAAATCATTAAAAAAGTTGAATGATGTGGATGATGTTAAATGCCCAGCTATTTTAAAGCACATCTTTTTTAGCAATCATTATCAGCAGTGATTTATTTTTTTTTTTTTTGCATGTCTGCTTTTTCTCTCCCATGCAGCGCTGAGGGTTTTGCGATACAGGAGGCTTTGTTTGCCGCCAAGTCATGAGACTTTAGCTGCTCGTTTAACCATATTCAAGAAGCTTGAGGGCCTCATGTTCCCTGTTAGCCAGACACTGGGGCCCGCTGAAGGCGCACTGCTGTTGTTCCAGTCCCTCCTTACTGTGCCTTTTTGACCTTAAGGAAATGATTACGGTCAGGAGCGCTCTACTGTTGTTTTTAGAGGATTGAGAAACCCTTGTCCTGTGTATTTATATAGCTTTGTTTCCTTTCGTCTACATTCCGCAGTGCCGCAGGGAGAGCATTCCACTCTCCAGCCTCCTAATAGGGCTCAGGGAAGAGATATTTTACATCTGCGTGATATGAGGTTTCCCCCCTCCGCGGACTCCATTTGACTCTCTCCATTTACAGTCATGGCCTGACAAACTGTAAGAATAAGTGTTGGCGAGTATCACGTATTTATGATCAGGGCCTGTTGGCAAAGCATGCTGGAATTGTGCAGAATTGATGACTGGCTAAAACACACGGGGCCTTGTTAGAGTCGCAGGCCTGCAGCGGTGTGTGTTCTGACTGCTGACTGCAGCAGGTGTCCAGTGCCCCGGCTGATCCTTGCCATATCTTCTCTCTTTTCAGGAAATGGCAGACTTCAGGACCAGGGCCCTAATAACCGGAGGTCTCCCGAGAGATGCGCCTTGCAGTCTGTTGGGGTAAAGAGGTTTGCCATGGCAACAGCAGACAACAGCCAACCAGAGCAGTCCAGGTAATAATAGATCTTGTTTTCAGAGCAGGAAGGCACACAAGCCCTCGGCCCTTTCGTGTTTCATGCTACACAGCGTGTAACCATAGTAGTGGCCCTACTACTTCTTTTCCCAAGCCAAAAGAATGCTTTTCTTTTATTTATGCAGCTTGGTTAGCTTGTCTTGTCTTTTTCGTTTAAATGTGCCTTCGCAATGTTCCATAAGCAAGGCACTTTAAAAAATGGAGCAAGTTTTGCTCAAGTGTCCCTTGATGCCTTAGCACAACTCATCAGAATGACAGCACGAGAAGCAGTTCGTTGATGTTGGTGCTTAGATTTTGTTCTTGGACTGTGATGTTGCAGGGGGAGTTCTCAATAACACAGACGTGTTTTTTTGATCCCGCTCCAAACACTTTCTGCGCCACATCTGCTAATTTATTTGGGCCTCCTTGAAGAAATTTTGCCATGAGGAGCAAGAACATTCAAAGTGTAGTTTATTTAGCTGTCATTAGGCAAGCAGGAGATTGTTTGCAGCTGATGACGCTAACAAAAGTATTTTTTTTTTATGTATATAAGCTAATTTTTTTTTTTTCTACATTTTAGTATATGTGTGTGTACAATGGTGCGGTTTCAAGTTTTTTTATGCTTTGGTTTAGTTTATTTAGCTGTCATTGGGAAAATGAGACATTTTGCAGCTGATGCTAACAAAACATACCTAGAAGTGTCATGGCTTTTAAAATGTGTATAAGCAATGTTTTTTTTATTTAGACTTTTATTTAGACTTCCATATAGATACAATAGTGTGTGAATTAGCGATTGACCAGTGAGAACCAAATCATGATGTCAGAAAGATTTCTACCGAATCATGACACTGATGACTTGAGCAGGTCTTAGTGACCTTATCAGGTTCAAATGGAAGGGTTTAATAGAAATTAATAAAGAACATATGATGTTTTAATTGAATATATGAATTTATGATTTGTGAAATGTGTGTGCATCGTCCATTGGCAAAACGGACTAGTTCTATTAATATATTCATCTAGAATGGGGTATATGCACACAGACTTAATTTCAGCCAGCCAGCCTCAGTGCTTTCCTTTATAAAATTGCCAAGTTTAAGGGTCTGATTTCTTTAAAAATCGATGATCTTCATTGCTTGATTGATATACGACATAAAGTTGCTCTCAGACCGAACAAGAAGCATTGCGTTAAATTCCATTTTCCCCCTCCAAGTCTTTAAAATATGAGTTTATTTTACCCCAGTATTTTCTATGGAGTTTCTGCGCTCGCCTGCTGATCCTGACGGCGCTAGCAGTTACAGTCTTTCATCTCTGTTGAGCTGCGCATCGATGGAATTGCTCTTCAGTGTTTGGACTCTCAGTAGGGATTATTAACCCACACTGAACTGAGCTAAACTGAACTGATCTGAGGCCGTACCCACACTATGTACAGTTGCCTTGAACCGGGCCAAAGCATGCTTGTCCCGCCTCCTGTCTCCCCCCGACAGCCCGCACTCACATTACATTTGGGCCTGGGCGCGCTAACGTCATCGATGACGTGCTGCTCAGTAAGCGCTCTTGCTCAGCACAGTAGAGATTTCTTTAGTTATATCGTTTAAGTCGTTTGATATGCGGTGACACGCAGTCTAATATTTCGCCGAACAGATCAGCCACTTTTGACGCTTATAAACAATCATAAAGTCCTCGTGCTGCAAGAATTAGGAAGTTTGCTGAAGGCGCAGCTGACATGCGGTGAGGGATTTGCGTCTTTAATAATCTACGACAGTTTGCGTTCATTGAACAGTACGAATGATTAATTAATCCATATGAAACAGTCCCTTAAAAGGCATGTCTCGCTTTCAGTTTCAGGCTTAGGCACGCTTGCACTCACACTGTAAGCGTACCGCACCTGAGCCCAAGTGAACCGCGCTCAGGCCCACCTCTTCCAACCGGGCCAGGGTCGCCCAAGTGAACTGTGCCTGAGCCCGATTCATAGCACTCACACTTCTCAAATGATCTGGGAAAGGGGCCTGGGCATGGTTCGGATAGCATAGTGTGAGTAAGCCCTGAAACTCTGAAAATCGAACTGACACTGTTTCAATTTACTATAATCTTGAATGTGAAGCTGCTTTGACACTCTACATTGTATAAGCGCTATACAAATAAAGGTGAATTGAATTTAATTGAATCTTGTTTTACACTTAAACAGCTAAACGCTTAAGTCTATTTAACTGAATGTATTGTAATTACATTACAACATCAATGCTGTAAAAGGAACCTTATGAAATTGAAAATAGTCACATTAAGCTTTCACCGAAAGTTTTATCATTGGCTGAAAAACACTAGCTGTGCATACAGTACACCCCATTATATGCCAATGGCAATACAAATAAAATCAAAAATAATATTCTTTATCATTTAATTCTATTTGCATCTTAGTACCATGAATATGGCAATAATTCAGTACATAATGATAAAAAAGGATTGATCATTGATTGATGATATTTCTTTCAAAAATTCAAAATACAAATGTTGCCATTTAGTCCATTTTAGGCATTAACGAACAATTGGTCAAATTAACAAACAAGATGGCCAAGAAACACAATACCAATGCTTTAATATTTAGCTAAGAAATCAACACTGGGTGGAATAACCCTGATTTTCAGTCAAAACCAACAATAACCGTTGTTATTTTGACCAAATGTCATTAGCTATGCTTCTATCCACCTATATTTATGTGCATCAAAATGCATGGAAACGCCAAGATGCGCATAAGTTTTTAAAATGGGCATAAACAATTTATCTGCATAACTGAGTTGGATAAACTTTTTATTCAATAAGAAAAGATGCACATAAACTACGATGGAAACACTTTTACCAAACAAATTCCAGTATGTGCACAAAAAGGTCATGTGATTTTGTTATAAGAGATCATGTGATGATAAAAATGTGTGTGAATGGACAAATTAACAGGCTGACCGCATTTACCCATTTCAGTATTAGTGTTATTATATTATTAATTACCTCCAGAATCAAGAGCGTCTGTGCTCCTCATCTCACACCTTCAAACGCACTACACGTTCACTGCTTGTCAGCATTATCTTCTGAGGCATAAGTCATTTATTAAATTAAGAAAAGATTCACGCAGCTTCTCCTACTTCACATCTTTGGATGGAAACAGCTACTTTCAGAGAGGGAAGAACATATCTAAATTACAATATTTTTGCTTAAAATTTGGAAGAAATTTTTATCAGACCTTTTATAAAATTATCAAATACTAAATGTACCGACTACATGATCTCATATTCTTTTCCATACAGTTTAGTTTTTGGTAGCATATCTTCCTTTCTTTTGTTCTGCGTAACAGTAAGGGCTCTTCTAAAAAAAACAAGTGAGGGAGAGTGAAAGTCATACATCTGCAGGTTAGCGAGTGCTCTGCACAAGATGTGCACACACGAGCAGCTCTGGGAAGTCTCTGAGCAGCCTCTGGTTCCCATGGCAACTGCGGGGCGGTCTCTATCAGCTCCATCTGAGAATAGGTAAAGTAAATCTGCATGCATCTGGCCGCCCGCCAGCGTCTCAAATGAAAGAGCACTTTGAATGGCTGCCAGGTTTGGTGGAGGAGAGAGGCTGTCAGGCCTGCTTAATGTTGGCAGTTTGTACTTGGCAGGACTCGCCTTTTCCCAGAATCCCTCACTCTGGCAGCCCGCCAGCCACTTAGCGGAAGCTGAGAGTTAACCCCTGCGATAAGCTGCTGGAAAGATGAACATGGAAAACTTTCCATGTGGAGTGTGCGTGCACTAGTGTGTGTGTGTGTGTGTGTGTGTTTATCTGTACATATATGCATGCATGTATGTATGTGCCTCTCTCTCTTTCTGTGTGTGTGTGTGTGTGTGTGTGTGAAAAAGAGAGAGTGCCAAGCCTCAGGGTGATCTGTATTCATGAGAAGACTACAGGGACAGCGAAACATCTCTCAGTGAAAGGAAAGGAGGGTGAAATATCCTTTACAGGCAGACTGCAAACGCATATTATTAACAGGATTGCATTTTTTTGCACCTAAAATACAAATTACATGATTTTTTTGCAATGAATTTGAAAATGAAAACGAAATAGGAATATTCTATATATGGTCTTGTGTAGTGCTGGTTTTATTTTAAAGGGATATTTCATCCAAAACTGATCATTCATTTACTCACCCTTTACTTGTTCCAAGCATATTTTTTGTTGAACTTTTTTGTTGAACACACACAAAAATGTATATTTTTAAGAATACTGGAAGCCTGTAAACATTGACTTCCATAGTAGAGCTGCACAATACACTACCTGACAGAATTCTTGTCGCCTTTTCAAGTTTTAGCAATAACAAATAATAACTTTACTTCTAGTTGATCATTTGGTATCAGAAGTGGCTTATATGAAAGGCAAATGCCTCTAGATTACGCTCATTTCCCCAAAATAAAATATGATCATGTCTTGATTTTTAATGATTTCATTAGGACAGTAAGGTCTGACTTTGCTTAGACAAAAGTCTTGTCACTAAACAGAAATAACGGACAGTATAGAAAATAAAGTCATGGTGCAGTGGAAAAACAATTCATATTGTGTATGACTCCCATGAGCTTGGAGGACTGCATCCATACATCTCTGCAATGACTCAAATAACTAATAAAGTCATCTGGAATGGCAAAAGCGATCTTGCAGGACTCCCAGAGTTCATCAAGATTCTTTAGATTCATCTTCAATGCCTCCTCCTTCATTTTACCCCAGACATGCTCAATAATGTTCATGTCTGATGACTGGGCTGGCCAATCCTGGAGCACCTTGACCCTTGCTTTCAGGAACTTTGATGTGGGCTGAAGTATGAGAAAAAGCGCTATCCTACTGAACAATTTGCCCTCTTTTGTGGTTTGTAATGTAATGGGCAGCACAAATGTCCTGATACCTCAGGCTTTTGATGTTTCCATCCACTCTGCAGATCTCTCGAACACCCCCATACTGAATGTAACCATAAACCATGATTTTTCCTTCATCAAACTTGACTGATTTGTGTGAGAATCTTGGGTCCATGCAGGTTCCAAAAGGTCTTCTGCAGTGTTTGTGATGATTGGGATGCAGTTCAACAGATGATTCAGCAGGAAAATCAACCTTCTTCCACTTTTCTAAATGATCAACTAGAAGTCAAGTTATATATTTACAACTGGGATTGACGACAAGACTTTTATCAGGTAGTGCATATCATTTCAGCATCGATAGGATCTTGGGATATAATTGGGATTATAATTGATCAGCAGAGCAGTTGAGAATACGGCATTTCAACTTCATTTTAAGCGTTCGGGTGCAAAAAAGTACATTTGTAACTTAGGGTAATTTACTGACTCCCAGGGCCTTTTATATCAAAGTTGATATTTAGCCGCACCATATTGGTGTTTCATAGCATTAAATTTTTACGAGGTGGATCGTTAGCCCAACGCTCAACCCCCAACCCAGAGGACCAGGACATACACACATAGACTACGGACAATTCAGCTTACCCAATTCTTTAGACTGTGGGGGAAACCGGAGCACCCGGAGGAAACCCACGTGAACACGGGGAGAACATGCAAACTCCACACAGAAATGCCAACTGACTTAGCCGGCCTTCTCACTGTGAGGCGAACGTGCTACCCACTGCACCACCGTGCCGCCCACATACATGATTCACACCCCTACTAATCACACCCCTAATCATCCTAATCAATAAAAATGAATAATTTCTTTCCAAATTAAACTATTCAAACCACGTGGTGAAATTGTTTTCATATCGCAATATATATTGCATGAAAAAATATTGTCATGTCATATTTTCCCAATACCGTGTAGCCCTATTCCATAGTATTTTTTGTGGTTTTCACCTTTTTTCTTTATATCTTGTTTAGTGTGTAACAGAATAATTAAATTCATAATAGTTTGGAACTACTTGAGGCAGAGTAAATAGCGAGTAGATTTTAATTTTTTTGGGTGAACTATCCCTTTAAGGTCAGTTCACTCACTTCAGTGCTAGATAATTCCCACAAAGACTTGTTTCTTTGTCTTGTTAATTTGGGTCACAAATGAAAGGCGTTGAGCTCATTTACACGATCCAAGTCACGAGTGCAGAGCACAAATACTGTTGGAATTGTTTCCGGTTTTTAACGGCCTGTCTGCCATATCAGCATGGTCAGATTATCATTTTGACGTTCATTTGACATTTTGGTGTGTTAACTTTTAATGTACTATGTATATATTATTTTCACAGGACATTCTCAGGTTTAACTGTTATGTTGCTTGATTGTGATGTTTTTTTTTTTGCCTTGGAAAAAGGCTCAGCTTCTTTTGGTGCCAGCAGAATGCAGGGATTGCAATAAATGGCATTTCTCCTCTCCTTCAGACCTCCCTTGCTTTTTTTTTTTTCTTCTCTTGGTTTTTCCACCCTCTTGTGTTGTTGTATAACAGTGTGAGTTTTTTTTTTTTGCATCGTCTACTGGTTGTAGTTAAACAGAGAATAGACCATGGGAACAGAGCTATTGGGGGCAGGGCTCAAAACTTCCTTATTTAAAGTAAACACTGATAGATTTTACAATGCAAACCCACTGATCTTTTAACATGTCCAAATATGTCCAACAATGTGTGTAAGCATGCTTTTTTATTGCTGTAAATATACATGAATTTTGGCAGTATAAGCATTTTTATAACATGATCTTACATTATTAATAGGACCACATAATATCAGCCAATAATATTTCAGCAGTACAAACAGACTCTGGAAGAAACATGAATTCCTCAGATTTTCCACCCACAACTCTGGCTCTTGTTTGAAAGCATACCGGGGCCAGTGATGCATGGCAAGCTGCTTAAACGTTAACTTATTTTTTACTTATAAAAAATATTTATCTTAGACGTCCAGTAATGACCATTGTATGATTTTAGTTTTCATTCTAGTATTTATAATGACAGTATTAGTTTGGTAATTAAGTTCTAGTTATTTATCTAATTATCTCAATAGTGATTTATTTTTTGTAGTTGTAGGCCTAGTTTTGATGTAGTGTTTATTTATTTGATAATGCTGCTTGTTAAGAAACTCTGGATACTAATGAACACATTTACAATTGTATTTTGTTACTATAACAATTACTATAACAATAAGTTAGTTACAGCTACTGACTAACTAGAAGCAAGTAAATAAATACTAGTAGCCTATTAAATGAATAAATGCTAAATAAATCGATACATTAAGAACTTTTGGTCACGTAAAAGTGCAAGTAAGGAAATGGATAATATTATGTTGTGACGCAATGAATGTTTTATTGGCTTGCCATACATGTTGGCTGTGCGCGTTTCTCGGTCCATTCAGAAGATTTGTTAGGGAGTGGTTAGCGCATGCGCACTCGCATGGCAACAAGTGGCTTGTCATTTGTAACAGAAAAAGGAACTGCGGAACGTGGTGCTGACGTCACCGGCCCAGCCAGGTGGCATTCCGAGCAGCAGAAGAGGCGCATTCGCCTCCTAGTAACCGTATAACGGGTCCGAGAGGAGCAGCTCAACATGTCTTCGGCGCAGGTCTCCTCGTCGAGGAGACAGTCGTGTTATCTGTGCGACCTGCCGCGCATGCCGTGGGCGATGATTTGGGATTTTACGGAGCCCGTGTGCAGGGGTTGCGTGAATTACGAGGGCGCGGATCGGATCGAGTTTGTTATCGAGACCGCGCGCCATCTGAAGCGGGCTCATGGCTTCCAGGAGGGGAGATCCCCGGGTCCAGCGCCGCCGCCTGCGGTTAAAGCACAAGCGGGCATGTCATCCAAGGAGTCTGTGCAGATGAACCATGTGGACGGCTCGTCTAAATCGCAGCAGCAGCAACAGTCCGGCTTGGACAGATACGCGCTCGCCACCGAAAGATCACGCTTTGATTATTCCAGCATCGGCACGCACAGGCTTCCGAACGGGCTCGGTGGACCGAACGGCTTCCCCAAATCAGACGACGGACCCCCCGAGCTGAATCGACAGAGCCCGAACTCGCGTCGCAATCACGGGCTGGTGGCGGTGTCGGGGCAGATGAGCGTGCCGCCGAACCTCCTCCCGCAGACCCTCCTGAACGGCCCACCGTCGGCGGCGAGTATAGCGCAGCACAGCCTTTCCGGACGAGCCCCGCCAGCCCCAGCCAGCATCGGACCCGCGCTCGCGCTCTCTGAACAAGGTAAACGACCCGGCTCAGTGTCTAGCACGGACCAAGAGAGAGATCTGAAAGAGAAACAGCGTAACGCTGAAGCTCTGACTGAACTTGGTGAAAGTTTGAGGAACAGATCAGAGGAATGGACGAATAAACCCAAAATAGTGAGAGACACACTGATCACGCTTTCTAATTGCACTCCTTTTGACGTAAGGTTCAAGAAAGACCATTCACTTCTAGGTAGAGTGTTTGCATTCGATGCCACTTCCAAGCCCGGCATGGACTATGAGCTAAAAATCTTTATTGAGTATCCCAGTGGATCTGGGAATGTGTTTTCCAGTGCGTCCGGTGTGGCTAAACAGATGTACCAGGACTGCATGAAAGACTTTGGCAGAGGGCTTTCCTCTGGTTTTAAGTACCTGGAATATGAGAAAAAGCATAGCTCTGGTGACTGGAGGCTGCTGGGTGATTTACTCCCGGAGTCTGTGCGTTTCTTTAAGGAGGGGCTCGGGGGTGAAATGCTTCCCCAACCTTACATTGATGCTAGCTGCCCTCTGCTGCCCTCAGCACTGGTCAACATGCCCCGGGCCGTGGCGTCGGGCAGCACGCTAAGAACGGGTGTTCGTAAACGCAAAGCCTCCCCGGAACCGGACTCGGCAGAGGGCGAGCAGCAGAGACAGCAGTGGATGGCGAGTCAAAGCGAGGCACTCAAACTGACCATGGCATCAGGCTCTTTCGCAGCCTCTCACGGCGGACCTCCACCATTGGGGTCAGTACACTCTAGCCGAGCCACCCCACCTGAATCAGCCCCCCAGAACGGACAGTCCCCCATGGCTGCGCTTATGTCGGTGGCAGACACTTTGGGTAATGCACACTCACCAAAGGACAGCAACTCTGTGCACTCCACCACATCCACCCGACATAACAGTAGCAGCCCAGTCTCCCCTGCCTCGGTCTCTGGACAGCGCCGTTTGGCATCCAGGAATGGGGAGATCGGTCTCTCTGGGACACCGTCCCAATCGGGTTCGCATCAGGGCATGGATCAGGTGCATCCTCAGAACATTCCAGACTCACCCATGGCCAATAACGGACCTTTGTGTTGTACTATCTGCCACGAACGTTTAGAAGACACACACTTCGTACAGTGCCCGTCAGTTCCCAACCACAAGTTTTGTTTCCCGTGTTCCAGGGAGAGCATTAAAGCGCAGGGGGCCACAGGAGAGGTGTACTGCCCCAGCGGAGAGAAATGTCCCCTGGTAGGGTCAAACGTGCCTTGGGCTTTCATGCAAGGCGAGATAGCAACCATTTTAGCCGGGGATGTTAAAGTAAAGAAAGAAAGAGACCCTTAAATATAAATATATATGCTTCCTACATCAGAAACAGACATGTGAAGCGAGTATATTAAAGGATGTGTTTTAAAACCTAGCAATCTGCCTACTAAGACAATATTTAGAAGCATTATAGATGCATTTAAATGCCCAGAGATGCTGTGTAAGTAGGCTACGTGCTTGGTTTTGACACACACTCTACTTGTTGTGAATATTGAAGTTACAGAAATAGTCCAGTGTACAGAGACATTTGTTTTCCTCCTCGAAGGAGGAGGCTGTGTGCGTGGAAACCTTTTTTACGGCACTTTTACAGTTTACGTTAACGTTTCTATTCAATTTCACACTTATTTTTCACATCTACATGTACAATCCCAAGCAAAAAAAGAATTATTAATGAATACACTTTTGTGGTAGGTATAACAAATGAAGTGAGTCTAAGAGAGGGCATTCTTTGTTTCTTGGTCCCGTCTGTTTATTTGTTTTTGTTTTGTTATTATTATATAGTATGATCTTGAAATGATCTTTTTTTTTGTATCCCGTGGTCTGAGAATACAGATATATTTTATTACGTGTTTTCATTCTCTCTTTTTGCTTTAAAGTTGCACGGACGCTTTAGTAGAGCAAAAAATACTGTAAATGAAAAATGAAATGCTCTGTTTGTTTATACATATTTCTGTAGTAACAGAAGACTTGTAACGTGCCTTGGAGCTGAGTAAATTGTAATAAATTCATTGATATTAACTCTTTGTTGCGTGTTAATTTGTTCAGGGTAGAAATGTCTTTGATATTAGATTGTAAAGTGGCTTTGTCAGATTTTACAGATTAATTTAAAAATGGTTTCGTCAGATTTATTGTTATAGTTGGCAAACGTGGCTTATTAAGCTTGCTTAAACAGTTATATTTATAAAATCAAAGAAATCTTGGCAGCATAAAGATTTTAAATGTCGTCTTTTTATCAAAAAGGTTTATTATTTCTATTTATTTTGTAGATTAATTGCATCGACTACAGGCATTTTTCATTCACTCTGCAATGCTGTTCTTTAATTTTTAGCAACCATATTATTATAATATTTAAAGAAAAAAGTGCAATTGTCTGTTATCAAATTAAGCAGTGGCTCGAGTATCACATTAAGCATATCTTTTTCATTGCTTTTAGTCAGTGTCGTTAGCATTCATGTCATTGATTGTGCTCCAGACAGAAGCAGTCTTGCTACACTGACCTAAAAGTTAAATGTTTGATGCAGCCACAGGGCATGAAGCATCCATTCAGTTCTCACTGATGGATGTCACATGAAGTAGGTGCAGTGTTTTTTTTTTATTTGTTTTTTTTTAACTCTCCTAGCAACAAGTTCTGTTAATGGCACACTATAAAAGCTGTTTTACTGCAAATGCAAGAGGCGTTAAAATAGCACACAATTACCCTGCTCTTAGCACACTGTGTCTTAATCTGTTATGCCTCAATTTAGGAGCTGTTAGCTGGTCCCTCTCTCTCCGTGTGTCAGAGTATTTTGGTGCAGGCAGGAACGCTGGAGAGGGAAAATGCTTGCACATGCCTGAGATGGCCCTGGGGATGTATTCCTCATTTAGAATTCAGCTGGTTGGTCATGTGACTTGTCAGTCGTACTATTGCATTGGCTGCGGGAGCGAGGGAAAACAGTTGGTGCGTGGCTGTTGCCATGACTCAAGCTAATGCTCTTTCACAGACAAATAGAAGGTGGCACAATTCATTCATGGCAGCCGGCCATGCAAGAGCGTCCAGACCAAATAACAGGGGGGACGTTAAGGTCAGAGAACAATGCACATGCCAAGCTATCTTACTGGAGCAAGCTCTGGTTGAATTCTGTGGAGGCCTGTGGTGCACATCCTGTAGATCGGAATCATTTAAGCAAGAGACATGAGCCAAAACAGGGTTTAAGCATGTTTAATG
>CAIGQZ010034910.1:12659801-12675465 GCA_903798205.1 Danio tinwini
TATTATTATTATTATTATTATTATTATTATTATTATTATTATTATTAATTTAATCAAACACTACCTTTCCATAAAAGATCATGACAACCTATTTATTTATTTATTTATATTAGGAATAGGCAATATACAGTTAAAGTCAGAATTATCAGCCCCCCTGTTTATTTTCCCCCCTAATTTCTGTTTAATGGACAGAAGATTTTTTCAACACATTTCTAAACATAATAGTTTTAGTAACTCATATTTAATAACTGATTTATTTTATCTTTGCCATGATGATTGTAAATAATATTTTACCAGATATTTTTCAAGACACTTTTATACAGCTTAAAGTGATTTAAAAGCCTAACTAGGTTAATTAGGTTTACTAGGCAGATTAGGGTAATTAGGCAAGTTATTGTATAATGATGGTTTGTTTTGTAGACAGTCGACAAAAATTTTTGCCTAAAGCGGCTAATAATTTTGACCTTAAAATGGTTCTTAAAAACTTAAAAACTGCTTTTATTCCCGCCGAAATAAAACAAATTAGACTTTTTCCAGAAGAAAAAATATTATCAGACATACTGTGAAAATTTCGTTGCTCTGTTATACATAATTTATGAAATATTTAAAAAAGTAAAAAAAATTAAAAAGGGGGGCTAATGATTCTGACTTCAACTATATAGTACTAATATCAGTACAATTTTTTTTATCGTAATAAAAATGAAACGTATAATCGGACTGTACAATGAATTATTAATACAGTAGTATGTGTGTGCTACTTTTGCATTTGAGTTTGTTTACAAGAGATTTACTGATATACTTTAATTCAAAATTCACTTTAGTCAAGTGTTTGTAATAACTCTGTGTTGAAGACTATTTTGTTCAGTAAAAATATATATAGAAATACATAAAATGTATATTTTTGTCTAAAGATACAAGACTTTTTTTGTGTCTCAGTGGATACAAATGAAATATTGTTATCAATAATTTGATATATAATTTGAAATCCATATCGGCCATCCTGATTACTTTATATATTTATTTGCTTGATTTCTTACTTGCTGTATTTATTTCCATGATTACAACTTCTTATGATCAAAAAATCTGACAAATGTGCAAAAATTTTGTGCATATTCAAGGTGAATTTAAAATATGTTTTGCATAGAGTATTTTTTGTTGTTAGATTTGAGAATTTGAGAGAAAACGTGGTGAAGTCATGAAATATATTTGCAACAGTTTTTTTTTGTTTTTTTGTTTTTTTTATTTACCTTTTAATAGATTTTCATTTCTACTTCTTCCCATAATAATAGTCTTTTTGCTTTCTATCAACATTCTCAAGTATAGAAAACAAGCAGAAATTACAAATACATAAACTACAGTAATTGAGTAGTCTTTCTCAGGAATTGTAATTTACTGAGTAGTTTTAAATATGGGTTCTTTTACTTTCATTTGAGTACATTTTTAGTGCAGTATTGGTACTTTTACTCCACTACTTTCTGTCAACCTGCAGTCACTACTTTATTGTCTGTGAGGCTTAGAAAATTCAGTCCTGTGATTCCTGTCCAATCTAATCGCTCATATAAGGTAAATCGCATCATTATGAACTACCTCAGTACATGGCGATTTATAATTGCATTAAACTGTTTGCAAGCATTAAAAGTGTCCATGAAGATGCCCAAAATCTTTACAAGCATTGACCCAGAGACTGTTTAGACGCATGTCACTGATGAGAAGATGACTGATGTTTACTGTATGATGACCGAAATGGACTTAAACACACAGACCCAGGCACAAGACGTCAACTTGAGGTCAGATTGATGTTGTACCCCAACTTCATGAGAATGTTGCATTTTGTTTGGAAATGAAAATTGGATTGACATCACAACTCAACGTCAGGTCAACAAAAAATCAACCAAATATCAATGTCTAATGATGTTGCAGCTTAATGTTGTGTGGATAAATCAGGAAAAACCACTATGATGACATCAATCAGATGTTGGATTTTAGTTGCCATAACTGACGAATAAATGTCAGTATTTGACGTTGGCTCAACGTTGGATTTTTGTCTCTTTCTAACACAACCTAAAACCAACCAAATATTAACGTCATTATTGGACATCAAAATAATGTTGTCTTTAGACGCTGGCTAGACATTGAATTTTGGTCATCTGACATCACAACCTAAATCTAACCTAATATTAATGTCTTATGACGTTGTGTGCCTGCTGGGCAATAACTAAATGCATTACAGAATGTTACGTTTACACACATCCACAAATTACATGTAAATGCATCAGCTTTTTACAGCGCAATACTCATTACTCATTACTCACTACTCTTTAGTACTTTTGAATGGTCTACTTTGAGTAATATTTGCAACAGTTACTTTTAATGTACTTGCACTACATTTTTGGGCATGTAATGGTACTTTACTTGAGTTTGATTTTTCAGTAATCTTTCCACCACTGACTGTGTCAGTTCTCCCTGTTTCTCAGCATTTTTCTTCCACTCTGTTTTCTCCTGATTTATTTACCCAACATTTTCACTGCATATCTTGCTGACTCCTGCTGTGTGCTGCGCTTGATGACCTCAGCTCCTGCCTGCTGATTGGTTAATGGTGATTTTGACAGCGCTGTAGCCTGACCAGAACCCCCCAGCAAGCAGAGCTGTTTTTTTATTTGGATGAGTAGAGTCGTAATCACCTTCGTCCTGTCACCTGGGCTGAGTGTGACGCCCCACCTGTAGCCCATCTGTTGCGTGAACCAGACCCGTGATGGTGCTTCATTACAGAGTGTTAGAGGAATGTCAGCAGCTGTACCAGACTTCCCTTCACACTTCCAGACTTGAAATGAGAACAGGGGGAAAAAAGTATGTGTAAATTGTTTTCGCAGATGGTTTATTTTGGGCTTGGCTGTGTGATGATGTTCACACCGATCTTGAAATGGTATAACTCAGGAATGCTATTGAAAATGAGCTGAAGAATGTCATTGACAAACTCTCCTTTGTGATATTTTTTTTTGCCCTGGTGCTCTGAAGTCACGACTGAATTTGAAACACTGAAGGCCATTGATTGGGTTTCCATTGAAGTGAGTGAATGTTGAAACAATGAGTCTTATACATGACAAATATTTTGGTGTGAGCCTTGTTGTTATTTCTTTAATCAGTAAAGGCTCAAAACTGAGAAAAAACTATGGGGAAGAAATAAGATGGGGTTTCTATGTAAAAAAAATATATTAAAAGGAAGGATTTCTTTATTATAGGAAGGTCAAAAGAGCAGCATTTATTTATTTTCTGTTGATCAACTTCATATAATATCATATGTCATATATCATCCTTTTTTTTTTTTGCTTAGTCCCTTATTTATCAGGGGTCACCACAGCCAAAACTTAAATTACACTATTAAAATGGTGCGTTGATTAATTTTCATTTATTTACATTCTATGCACATTTAGTGTGCGTTAATAATAATAATAATAATAATAATAATAATCATCATCATCATAATAATAATCTCACCCCAGACATTTATATTTTTGATAAAATGAAGGATTTCTTTATTAAAGGAAGTTCAAAAGAGCAGCATTTATTTGAAATGTTTTACTGCTGGTCAGTTGCATATAATATCAGATATCATGTCATATATCAAATAATATATCATACTATATTATGTTTTGCTTTGATTTTTTTTCTTCCCATTTTGCATATTTAGGGTGTGCTAATAATAATAATAATAATAATAATAATAATAATAAGAAGAAGAAATAGAAGATTACCCCAGACATTTATATTTTTATTAAAATGAAGGATTTATTTATTAAAGCAAGTTCAAAAGAGCAGCATTTATTTGAAATGGCACCTTTTTTTGTTGATCAGTTGCATATAATGTCAGATATCATGTCATATATCAATTCATAAATCATACTATGTTAAAATGCTTTGCTGTGACTTATTTTTATTTGTTCCCATTCTATGCACGTTTAAGGCATGTTAATAATAATAATAGACTATCCCCAGACATTTATAGTTTTATTAAAATCAAGGATTTATTTATTAAAGGAAGATCAAAGGAAGCATTTATTTGAAATATTATGTTTTACTGTTGATCAATTTCTTATAATGTCATAAATCATGTCATATATTAAATCATATATCAAATTATTTATCATACTATATTAAAATGATGCTTTAAATTATTTGTTTTTCTATATTTGTATCTTTTATGCACATTTAGGGTGTTTATAATAATAATAATAATAATAATAATAATAATAATAGTAATAATAAGAATAACAAACATAATAATAATAGAAGTACTAGAAATAATAATAATAATAATAATAATAGTAAATAATAATAATAGTAGAAGTAGTAGTAATAATTAGCTTACCCTAGACACTTATATTTTTATTAAAAGGAAGGATTTATTTTTTAAATGACAGCATTTATTCGAAATATAACGTTTGATCAATTACATATCATGTCATAAATCACATCATATTTCAAATAAATAAATCATTTATAAATTATAATATATTAAAATGGTGCTTTTCTTTTATTTATTTGTTAATTTTTAAATATTTTTTCCAATGTATACACATTCATGGTGTATTTATAATAATAAAAATAAATAAATAAATAATAATAATAATACACAATAATAAATAATAATAATAATAAACTTACCCCAGACATTTAAAAGGTAGTGTGTGATATAATATAAAAATAACAAATTTTTTTAATTATAATATAATTAAATATGAATATAAATATAGTATTAAAAATATAATACTAATATAAAACATTTTTTTTGCATTTATTGAGAAGCTGTTTTAATATAGTACTGAGACAACACTCGTATTTTAGACCTGTATTGCTTATAATAGTAGTTATCAGTACTGGCAAATGAGAAATTCATGACATCACTGCGTGGTTGCTATGCGATTGCTAGAATTCTCTGGTTGCTTCTAGGATGTTTTTTGGCAGTTTACTTTCTGACTGAAATCCGAATAGCCTATGCCCGGAAGTGCTGTGGCCAGAATGTGATACTTGGAAGTCCTAACCCCAAGGATAAAAACAGTAACAGCAATACTCACCTTAGGTTTACAACACTTTTAGATGCATCTATTAGTGGAGCAATATCTTGGCATCTTCTCCGACATTTCTCGCAAATGCCATGTGTGCTGTGCTGCAGTCTGGCATGGCATTAGATTGTGTGGCTCTCCATGTCTTCAGCGTGATTGTGGGATGGAGCCTGGTCTTTAAATAGAATGCCAATGAAGGAGTGCATGGTCTGATTGGCAGTGGCAATGTATAATTCAGTTTTCAACCCCCAGGATTCAGAGCGAGTCTGTGTTCTGATTACTAATCAGCAGACACGGTAACTCTCCCCACCGCGACCAGCTATCAGCTGCTGTGTCTGTCATGAACTGTTGCGTGCCAATCTGGAGAGCGGGCAGGAGGGGTGAGAGAAGATGCCTGTTGTCATGGAGAAGCAGACGTGGCGTGATGGTGGTTGGTTGGGAGTCTTTTGAGTCTCCTGATATTCATGCCTTTTAGTTTCCTCTTGGCTTGTGAGTGGTCTGCGGTTCATGGGAAAATACAGCTTTTGTGGCATTTTGTTGTGCATGATGTGCAGTAGAAGTCTAGTAGATCTGTTTATAGTAATAAACTAGTATGATTCCTGAAATCATGGCATTTTTAAAAGTTGCACTGTGAGAAATATCCTGATGTTTTTTAGTCAACTCTGGCCAAAAATAATTAGAATATGAAGTAAATATCATGTTCTATGAATATATTTTGTAAATTTTTTACACTAAATCTATCAAAATGTAATTTTTGATTTGTAATATGCATTGGTAAGCACATTTTTTTGACATTTTTAAAGGTGATTTTCTTAATATTTAAATATCTTTGCACCCTCAGATTCCATATTCGGTTCTGGTTCACGTGAAAATACAGTTTTGTAGCATTTTGTTCATGTGTATGTGAAGTCTGTTGTCTGTTTGTAATAAACTACTGATATGATTCCTAAAAACATGGCATTTTTGATGGGAAAATTGCACTGTGAAAAATATTCTAATATATTTATTAAACTCGTCCAAAATCATGAGAATATGAAGTAAACATCATGTAATATATTTTGTAAATTACCTACACTAAATATATCAAAATGTAATTTTTGATTTGTAATATACATTGGTAAGCATATTATTTAAACATATTTAAAGGTGATTTTCTCAATATTTGGATTTTTCTGCACCCTCAGGTTTCATATTTGGTTGCGGTTTATGGAAAAATACAATTTTGTGGCATTTTGTTCATGTCGACAAAAAGTCTGTTGTATCTATTTGTGATAAATTACTGGTATGATTCCTGAAATCATGGCATTTTTGATGGGAAAGTTGCACTTTGAAAAATATCCCGATGTTTTTAATCAACTCATTGGAATTAATTGAGCCAAAAATGAAAAGTGGTTGTTTATTTGCTCATTCTTAGGCCAAAAAAGGTGTAGGTGGCTTATTCTTTTCTTCAGTAGAATATTAAAGAATATTTGTTTAGCTGAACATATGGTCTTTGGTTAAAATATCATGTTCCGTAAACATATTTAGTAAATTTCCTACACTAAATATATCAAATGTAATTTTTGATGTGTAATATGCATTGTTAAGCACATTATTTAGACATCTTTTGGAGGTGATTTTCACAATATCTAGATTTTTTTTGCACCCTCATATTTCTTTGCGGTTCATAAGAAAATACAGCTTTGTGGCATTTTGTTCATGTGGACGTGAAGTCTGTAGTATCTGTTTGTAAAAAACTACTGGTATAATTCCAGAAATTATGGCATTTCTGATGGGAAAATTGCACTGTGAAAAATATCCTGATGATTTTAATCATAATTGGCATTATTTGAGCCAAAATAAAAAGTGGTTGTTTATTTGCTCATTCTCAGGTCATCAAAGGTGTAGGTGGCTTATTTTTTTCTTCAGTAGAATATTAAAGAAGATTTGTTTATGTGAAAATGTGATCTTTGGTTATAATATCATGTTCCATGAATCTATTTAGTAAATTTCCTACACTAAATATATCAAAATGTAATTTTTGATTTGTAATATGCATTAAGCACATTATTTAGAGGTGATTTTCTCAATATTTAGATTTTTTTGCACTCTCAAATTCTATATTTAGTTTATGGGAAAATACAGTTTTTTTTATTCATGTGGACGTGAACACGTGTGAAAAATATCCTAATGTTTTAATGTTTTTGTGGCATTAATTGAGCCAAAAATGAAAATAAGTTGTTTATTAGCTCATTCTCAGGCCATATTAGGTCTAGGTGACTTATTCTTTTCTTCAGTAGAATATTTAAAAACTTGTTTGGTTAAAATGTAGTGCTTGATTATATATAAAATGCTTGTCTATATAACATCATATATATGCAAAGCAAAACTAAAGGAAACTCACTTAAAATAGGCTAATTTTACAGCTCCACTAGAGATGTACTTTTTTTAAATCCATATAGATGATCTTTAGTTCTGGCGGGAACACTTTTAGCTTAGCTTAGCTTAGATCATTAAATCGGATTAGACCATTAGCATCTACCCTCAAAGATGAACTAAATAGTTCTGAATCGTCTCTAACAAATATTTCCATGAATATATCCTATTGTTCCTCTAACAATAGTTTGTTGATTATTGCACCAGAATGAGAGTATAGTTTCTAGCTATGCTGACCCTAAAAAATAGTAACTTTTTATTTTCCGTCGTAGTATGCGATGTAACTACAGAAGAGTCAAGCTTCAAATAGGAAACTCATCAAAACTCTTCAGAGCAAGACGCTAACGCTTTACTTCGATTCAATGATTTATGCTAAGCTAAGCTAAAAGTGCCAGACCCAGAGATCGGTAGAATGAATTCAACAACGGTAAAACTAATCTGTTTAACTTTAGGGAGGTTGTAAAATGAACTTATTTCCAAGAATAAGTGGTTCATGATGATGCACTGAGTGATAATAAGCAAAACCGATTGACCTGAGCAAGAAATTGAACATTATTTACAACATTATTATTTCCTTTTACAGTCTTTTGAGTGCTGTTGGCAGCTCAAGCTTCCTGATGCATAATGACGCTTGTATTATCTGACATTGTTTGTTTCAGCTTTTTGATATACTGTAGGTTGCAGCATCCAGGAGAAATACTATTAATTTTCATGAATAATACAAGATGCACACTCATGCTCTATTGTAAACAACGTGAGTGTTTGCTCCGGTTTGCACCTGCATCTATGTCATTATGCAACAGGAATTTTGTGCCTCTGACTGTCGTGAACGCACACAGGGTTGTTTGCTGGGGCTCTGGATTATGGGTAAAAATGTTATCAGTGACGTTCTGCTTTTTACACAGATCATTATGCTTTTACTTGGAGCCATGGTCTAGGGCTGCACAATATATAATTAGAGCACCGATATCGCAGTGTATGAATTCCTAATAGTCACTATGTGGAGTCGGGATTAAAGTTGACCAGGTACAACAGTTCAGAGCATGCATGAGATTTTTTAGTAATTTCAGCAACTATTCATTCATTCATTTGTCTTCGGCTTAGTCTCTGTTTCAGAAGTTGCCACAGTGGAATGAACTGCCAACTATTCCAGCATATGGAATATACGCATTTACACGGCGGATGCCCTTCCAGCTGCAACCCAGTATTGGGAAACACCCATACACACTCATTCACACACAATACGGAATTTTAGTTTCACAGGGAAAACAAGCACACAGAAATGACAACTGGACTCGAACCAGCGACCTTCTTGCTGTGAGGTGACAGTGCTAACCACTTAGCCACCGTGCCACCCATCAGTTCTACTCTAATTAAGTGAAAGTTTATCAGTTGCTTGTGTTTTTAAGGCCTGTGTTAACATTGTAAACGAGTTTAAAGCATTTAAGAACAAGGAATTATTACGTTTGTAGCTTTAACAAAGATTAATTGTATTTAATTATTTACACAATGAAGAATATACAGCTTTATTGCACATTTGATTATTTTATTTCTGTACCAGTAAACTGTTAAACTCTTCCATTTGTATATTTGCTCCACTTTATTTATCTCTGCTTGTAATTTGTTTATTATATTTTATCCGTTCCTCTAAAAAATCATCCCAATCTATGTAAAAGTATTAATAAATTAAGTTATCTTGTAAAAAATCGCAATATAAATCGCTGAAAATTTAAAGGGGTGGTCCAGAGTGTATTTTTAAGGCTTGGTTGTGTTTATAAGATGCAAAGCAATGTGTGCTCATGCTTCATTTGTAGAAAATCACGCTATTTTTCACGTCATATTTCCTAGTTCCTTCAAAAGGCCTGCCCTCAAGAGGCTCTGATCGGTCAGCTAACATAATGTGCTGTGATTCGCGGATCAGCTCCAGTCACCAGGAAATGCTTCACGCCTCTAATGTTGTGTAAATACTGTCAATCAGTTTAGCTGTTAGTCATATCAGTTTGAGCCTGAATCAGTCAGAAAACGAAGAGGACACAGCTGAACCTCACATCTGCTCTCTAAAATAACATCTGACAAGTGTCTTTCGTATATATTCAGATTAAGCATGTGTAAGTAATATGAAACATTCACATATCTTTTGTGAGTTTGTTATTTGAGATGTAGATCGCAGGGAAAGCGGCTGGATAGAGAGACACAGCAGCACTGGTGAAGATTGTGGGTGTTTACAGCAGTTAAATATAAATTTGTAGCTAAATTGTTACCGGTATTTCAGTATTTCCTGTTGTTTACATCCTTGTTTACGTCCTCGCTACAACATACCGTTAATGCTGGAAACTGTGCATGTAATAGATGCAATTTTAACAAATAAAAATACTTACAGGTTGTGGCTCACAGTCCACAGATTTTTCTATTATGGTTGGAGCTGCTCCTGTGAGAAGTTTTTAGCTAAATCCAGCACTGAACTGTGAGAGATTCTGGAAGCTGTCCTTTGTCGAATGCTAGCTATATATATTTTTTATAATTCTCTGGAACATAATTATATTGAATTAAACTGTAAGCACTTCTGTCTTTGTGTCATGTCCTTTGGAAGCCCAAATACAGAAACAGAACAAGCTCTGTGGAAAGAGCAGCGTTTGGACGGCATTTTAGCATATAGCATTACAGTGCCTCTGACCACGCCCCTTCACTTCGCAGGGTGTGTTCACGTGGTGAATGCGCTTAACCTGAAGGGTTTATGATTTCATTAATCTAGATGTATTTTTTATAGTCCCCAAACTTCGTTCGCTGTAGGCTTTGCTAAGCCAACTCTGTAAAAGCCAATGTCTCCCTTTGCATTGAACTTTAAGCGTCTTACATTCAGAGATGCTGTTTATGTTCACACAGATACATTACACATCAACTAAAGTTTAAAATATGATATCGTAGTAGACCACCCCTTTAAATATTGCAATTTTTCCAATATCGTGCAGCCCTACTATGGATACTCATTTTAGTTTCCCTACATATGTATTGGTAGCCATTGATTTACATGGTATGAATCAGCAAGGAACATTGTTTTCTAGTAAAAACAATTTTTTTTGTGTTCTAATAGAGAAGAAAAAAGTGGTAAGCTTAATAACTAAAATAAAAGGTAATTATGAAACTGTTAGCTCTATCATTTGTGTAATATTTTCTTTGTGATGAAAAAAAATGCAAGTTTAAACTTGAAAACTTCCAGAAAATCGAAAAGTTGCGTTTTGTGAAACAGCTGTTGTTATTTCCACGTCAGTGATTTAAGCAGCACCGTAGGTGTGATGAAAAATGATGGCCCTGATTTTGCAGAGTGAAAGTTTTATGCAGATACTTTACAGCTATCTGACTCCAGAGGTCGATTTTTGGTCAGCGTCTATCTTGTTTTCTCACTGGTTTTTGGCCATCTCTCTGCTATTCATCACGAATCTCCCATCTCATTGTGTTTTTGTTTTTTTGTTCAGGGGCCAAACCTCTTTTTGTTTCATCCATCCGACTAGTCCACATTTTTGTTAATCAGAACCAGAGCCGCTCCAGGAGTCCGACGTCCCACAAGGAGCCACTTGCCTGGGGTGAATTCTGGCGGTTTGCTTGTGATTATTCACATTCCATGGGACATTTTTGTTTTGTTTTGGATTTGAAATATGGGCCAAAGAGTACACCAAGTACAGCTTTCCTTTTTCCACTCGTGTCTTCAGCATTTTGCAGCTTTCCAGAAAACATTGCCCAGTTTTCCCCAAATTTAAAACCCATTACTGAATTTCAGCCAGTGGCTAAATCAACCTTGTGTTCCCATGTTGTCTGCAAGATAATCAGATATATGTAATATCCACCGAGGGAGTTCAGAGCGAGGATGCGTCATAGCTAGTGCAGTTTTAAATCACAGGCTTCATTCACACCCCTGAACGCCTGCATCGTCTTTTAAAGGTTGAGATTTGCTCATTCACACACACGCACACACATACACACACACACACAGACACACACACACACACACACACACACACACACACACACACACACACACACACACACACACGCACACACACACACACACACACACACACACACACACACACACACACACACACACACACTGTTGCTGCATCCGCTATAGCCAGGAGGACTCCTGCTGGTCAGTATGTGCTATTGCAGGCTGTCTAAATTATTTGAGGATTTGTTTGGAGGTAAATTGCATTCTTACTCTGTTTGAGCTGTTGAATAGTTTATTGACTGTAAAATATCTACCCTTTTTTTTACTTAATCTAAATCAGCATCAAAATAAGTCACAGGAGTCAACATTTCATACATGTCTCTGAAACACAAAGACGCAGGCAAGACGCCTCTTTATTGATTATTGCGCACACCAACAAAAGTGTTCCCTTCAAGTTCAGATTCTTAAATGGCACTAAATTCAAAATCGCTCATATTTGTTTTCATCATAAACATTGCTGGTCTATTAGGGAAAGGTTTATTGTTATGTTTTGTTTCATTCATTTTCTTACTATAAAGCCTTATTGTTTTTGTTTG
The DNA here is from genome assembly GCA_903798205.1 of Danio tinwini. Lineage (NCBI taxonomy): Eukaryota > Metazoa > Chordata > Actinopteri > Cypriniformes > Danionidae > Danio > Danio tinwini. The sequence continues at coordinate 12,671,816 of CAIGQZ010034910.1, forward strand.
TACCCTCCATTGAAGCTCACTTTTCACACTTTCAATTGGGTGAACTGAAACCTCCCTCCTTCTTATTTAATATGTTGTTTTGCTTATAAATGCATCGTAAACTTTTACACATAAAGGTTCTTTATTGTTATCGATGGTTTCTAATAGTCACTTTTAAAGCTTCTTCATGTTAGAATTTGTATTGATTCATTTATTGATTTGTTTTTTTTTATTGCTGTTGTGTAAACAGTTTGTAAGGAACTTAAAAATGAGACTTTTCCTGACATCCAAGATTCAAAAGTGGATTCTGCGTTTGCAAAAATATCTCTTTTTTTTTCTTCTTCTTTTTGCAAAGTACTTCTGATTTTCCTGGCAAAAATAGCATATCCTTTGACCACAAAACAACTTTTATTTTGCATGGGTATATTTTTGGCAGTAGCCTAAAATGCAGTTTATAGGTTAAACTTATCATCTTTGTCTTTTATGCCAAAAATCATTAGAATATGAAGTAAAGATCATGTTCCATATGGAGGATGAAACCCGCAAAAACAATAAATAAATTAATTAATACGCAAATAAATAAATAAATGAGTAAATAAATCCATGAATTTCTGCATAAGTAAATCAATAATTAAATACACAAATAAATGCATAAATAAATAAATAAATGCACAAATAAATACACAAATAAATACATAAATAAACAAATATACATCCACAAGTTCCTGCATAAATAAATATATAAATAATGATAGTACGGACAGATAAATAATTAAATAAATTACATGAATGTTGGGGGAATAAAAAATCAACTTCCAGCTTAGCATTTTCTTATTCCCCCAACATTGGTGTAATTTATTTAATTATTTATCTGCCCGCACTATTAATTATTTATATATTTATTTATGCAGGAATTTGTGGATTTTTATATATACAATTTTAATTTATTTGCAAATTTATTTATTTATTTATTGTTTTATGCAGGAATCTATTGATTTATTTTTTTATTCATTTGTGTGTTTATTTATTGTTTTAAACGGGAATCTATTTATTATTTATTCATTTGCATATTTATTTATTTATTTATTTATTTATAGTTTCAGGAATCTATTAATTAATTAATTTATTTATTTATTTATTTGTTGTTTTTGCAGGTTTCCTTCTCCATAGTTCCATAGAGATATTTTGTAAATTTCCTATATTGTAAATATATCAAAATGGGCATGGGCGATTAATTGAAAAGTAATCAAAATCTTTTCAATTGGCATTCAGAACCTATAATCAATCTAATTTTTCCAACTCAATTTTTTCAGTTACTTTCCTTACTTACCGTGTGGAATCACATGACCCCGCTCTGTTTAGGCTGATTTATACTTTTGCGTCAAATGCAAGTATGGTCCGGCACAGCGTTAGTTAAAATGTAACTACACGTCGCACATTTGCACTATATTGACAGTGATTGGACGCTGCACCAGAGATGCCTTAAGATAAAATATTTGTTTACAAAAGATGCAAGAGTTGTTTTATTTAGAAGAGGTACACTGAAAATAATTTATTTTGTTTCCAAAAGTTAAAGTTTTTTTTTAAGAGAAAAAACTAACTGTTGGTTTTAGGCAATGTGTTTTAACTTCAGTTGTTCAACACTGATGTTCAATAAATAATCAGAAAGAAGATGGTGTGTTTTCCTCAATTGTTTTAAAATCAAGTAATGCACGCTTTATTCAGAAATCTCTCGCTTGTAATATGTGAGCATATTTACTGTACAAAACCTGTCAGTGACCTATGAGGGCAATAAAATAAATAAATAAAATAATCGTTCATCAATCCTAATCGTGTTAAAATGTTCAATTAATTTAGATTTTTGATTTTAGGCCAAATCACCCAGCCCTATATCAAAATGTAATTTTTGATTTGTTATATGCATTGCTAAGCACATTATTTAGACCACTTTATTTGTTATTTTCTCAATATTTCTTTTTTACCCTCACCCTCAGATTCCAGATTTTCAAATAGTTTTGAAGAGATAGTTCTGACAAATATTTTCCTATCCTAACAAACCAAATATTAATGGAAAGCTTATTTGTTCAGCTTTCAGATGATGCATACATGTATAAATTCAACCCATGTTTATTTTTTAATATAGTGCTTATCACAATAATTATCATTCTAAAGCAGCTTTACAAATGGTGCCCATTACATTACAGTCAAAATGAGAAAGTTATGGAGTTGTACGTAGGGTTGTACACTCAATAAACATTAACCTGCAGTATACCCTTCCAAAAAGGTGATGTCTATGGTTATAATACATATAGTTCAATGTAGTCTATTTGTCTATTAAGTGTTCATGTTGTCCTCAGAGTCCTCAGATGGTGGGCATCATCTCTTCAGGTCCTCGTAGGGTTAACATCACCTCTGCTAGGCATGGGCCGGTATGATAACCTTGAATAAAAATATTACAGCCTCACAGTATGATGGTATTGTGATTACTGCTCTAAATTATGTTCCTTTTAAATGTCTGGGTAAAAAACAACCCCCCCCCCCACTGAAGACAATATATTTTATTTAAAGAAACATGTCAAATATTTTGGCACAGTAAACATGTCAGGCTAAATAATTCAGATAAATGATTGAAAAACACAGATTTCTTTACTACTTGAAAAGGCATCTTTGGATATGCCACTTTTCTTTGTATATAAAAGTAAGCCACTGCACCGTTCAGGTCTATAGCATGCTTGGATGTAGGTTTCTCAAATGTTTGCTAAATCATGAGATGACCAGTAACTTTTGATGTGGATGGTCCTTTGGTCCTTTAAAAAAAGTCTTTGACAACACGTAAAAAAAAAACGGAATATATAGGAATGGTATAACAGAAAAAAAATAGGTTTTAAAACCTTGACTTTTCCAAACTGCGGTAAACCTTTAAACTGGTTATCGTCCCATGTCTAACTTTTCTTTTTAAAAGTGTGCCATTTTGACTGAAACAGCAAATGCTCTGAAGGTCCACTTTTAAAACTCATTACCTGCGATCGTGCCAGACAGCAAATCTAATGCATCGCAGCCTGTTTGCTAATGGCAGCCGCCAGTCCTGGCACAGATGTTGAGTTGTAGAAGAGAGCAGCGCTGCCCAAACTCCCTGTTCCTTCATGGTGATTAATGAAAGCCCAGCTCACCGAGCTCCTCTCTCAGCCTCCACGGACCGATCCGGTCTCTCTGGTCCCCGCTGTATTTCCTTCACGCTGTCAGATTTATACCAAGGGTGTAGTGCATATTTATGAAGTGCACTCTCCATTTGCACTCGCGGCTTGTTTTTCTTACATTTACTGTCCGTGGCTCTGGATATTAATCATACGTCACTCTACTGCAGCTGTCGTTGCCCTTATGGACGAACACCAGCCGCATAATTGAGCCAAACATTCCAGTTCTTTAGGAAGTAGGTCTAAGGAGCACAGTCGTACTGAATAACACTTAATTTGTTACTTTTAAAAGACTCCTGCTTTGTGCTAATGTCTTGTTTTAATATGCATACTTTTTCTGTTCATTGTACATTCCCAATCCCACTGGAACTATCACCTTGTGCAATCCATTTTAGGTTTTAGTTTACTTAATTTTGACTTCAGCTGCATATTATTTGCCCTTTGAATTTTTTATTTTTTAAATTTATTATATATATA
>CAIGQZ010034910.1:12675865-12699051 GCA_903798205.1 Danio tinwini
ACATACACATAAATAATTATTAAATATTTTACAATTTAACACATTTTTGTGTTATGCCGCCTTGATAAACAGAAAGATTTAATAAAAATTTTATAAAAAATTTTTTGATAAGTTTTTTTTCCTTTTAATTTGGCTTGAATAAAAGCAGTTTGATTATAATTTAATTTAATTTATCCAATGGCTTGCCTATTTACCCTAAGTTGTCTAGGTAGCATAATTTACCTAGTTAAGTCTTCAAAAACACTTTAACCTGAAATCTTGCAAAATGAATAGAAATATTATGTATTCTCATCATGGTATAGAGAATATTAGAGCATATTTAATAATACTATTGTTTAAGAAATGTTTAAAAGTCTCTATTAAAAAGCACTTGGTAAATATTTTTTTAATACTATAGTAGGACTAATAGAGGACTAATAGTATTCAAAGTTCATTCATTTATTCATTTTCCTTCGGCTTAGTTCTATTTCAGAGGTTGCCACAATGGAATGAAACACCAACTATTTTAGCATATGCTTTACACAGTGGATGCCCTTCCAGCCACAACCCAGTACTGGGAAACATCCATACACACTCATTCACACTCACACTCATACACTACGGCCAATTTAGTTTATTTAATTCACCTATAGCGTATGTCCTGGGACTGTGGGGGAAACCAGAGCACCCGGAGGAAACCCACGCCAACACGGGGAGAACATGCAAACTCCACACAGAAACGCCAACTGGTCCAGCCAGGACTCGATCCAGTGACCTTCTCGCTGTGAGGCGACTGTGCTAACTACTGCCACCCTTATTTCATGATATGCTGCAATAAAATTGAATGTCCATTGTTTATCTTATTATTTACCGCATACACTTCAACATTTTATTACATAAAACATTAACATGTTAGTAGTAAAAATGTGTGAACCCTGATATTAGCAAAGTAAACCTTCAGGATAGTGCAAGATCAACCATGCACTAGTGTCAGTGTTCAGTTAAACCAAATCAAAGTTGACCATTTTAGGCTCAAAACAGCATTAATTTCAGCTCCTATTAATAAATACTGGCTGTTCTGTAAAATAAACATTTGGTCAAATTGTTTTTTTTAGCACTACTATTATTATAACAATGAGATTCCACATTGTCAATCTTTGTGTCTGCTGCAAGAATTTGCTCCAAATTTCATCTGACATAGAGAAGACTGCTCGTGATGTAACATCATATTTTCATGAGAGCTGCACTGTTTTTGATGTGGCGCGTCTGACTGCCGTGGGTGTCGTGGTTACTGCTGCCAGGGGACGTTTCGGTCTGTTGCCCTTTCCGTCAATGGGGCAGGCTGTGGGGGGGTGGGGGTGGGGAAAGGAAGGAGGAGCCCCTTAGCGTGTCATTCTGATGTGACGAGCAAAGATGACATGGGCAGAAAATAACCTTCCGTTTTAGCCTCAACCGAACCCACTTTAACGTCTGATGGAACCAGCCAATCCCAGCTGGCTCTGTTGCTAGGTAATGGCTCTGCCGCCCCCGTGCCCGAGTATGTTAATATGAGCCGATCGCAGCCCCCTTGCTGAGACGAGAGCGATCTGACGGATGTGGGTGTGTTGGGGGTTTGACTACAGTGAAGGAGAGCAGTCGAGATGATGAGGAAAAAAATACAAAAGGCCAACAAGGAGAATTATAGAGGATAGCCAGCAACCAGAATGGATCATCGTAATAGTGAGATTCTCTCGCTGGTTTGGTTTCTACAGCTTCCCTCATGTCAGAAATCAAGATCTATTCTTCACTTTTAAGTCTTTAAAGCATTTGTGAATTTCAGCAAATGTTAGATAGTGTAGCTATACATGAAGCAAAGCTCAAACAAAAGCCATTATTAAATTGGAAACATTTCTGTTGGTCAGTGTGGCACATTTGTTTGACCAACTTGTCACATCTTTCACCCTCAAGTGTCATTTCCAAACACAATCACATACCTTTTCACTGGTGATTGGTCTATGTAATATTTAGAAATTGTCTGTAGTAATACAAGTAATAACTCATTCATTCATTCAATCATTTTCCATCAGCTTAGTGCCTTAATGATCAGGGGTGGCCACAGTGGAATGAACCGCCAACTATGTTTTACGCAGCGGATGCCCTTCCAGCCACAACCCAGTGCTGGGAAACACTTACACTCTCATTCATACACGCAATCATACACTACGTTCAATTTAGTTCATCCATTTCACCTATAGCGCATGTCTTTGACTGTGGGGGAAACTGGAGCACCCGGAGGAAACCCACGCCAACACAGGGAGAACATGCAAACTCCACACAGAAATGCCAATTAGGTCGGCTCCAATAGCCTAGTGGTACTGTGCGCCGACATATAGCACAGACATGCTCACGGCGACCCGAGTTCGATTCCCGGCTCAAGGTCCTTTGCCGATCCTTCCCCTCTCTCGGCTCCCAATGCTTTCCTGTCTGAAATCTCTACTGTCCTATCATAATAAAAGTGAAAACCCCTTAATAAAAAAAAGAAAAAAAAAATCCTATTAGTCCAGCTGCGACTTGAACCAGCATTCTTCTTGCTGTGAGGCGTCAGTGCTGCTCCGCATGTATATATATATATATATATTTCTTAATTATTGTATAGAAACCATGAAGCATGTTTTTTTTTCCAGGATGTATGAATTGTCTTTACATTACATTGAATTGTAGTGTATGCATACTGTATGCATTTCTATGCATAGCAATTCTAGAGGAATTAGATTAAACATCCACCTCTTGGAGGGAATTAATTATTATATCATGTGATCTTTTTTCCATATACTGAATATACTGAACACTGTTTTACATACTACCTTTTAAAATAGTATGCAGTATGGTGCATTTTATAAATTGGATTTTGGAAAATAATCACATTACAGTTTTAGTCATTGTTTATGTATTGTGAAATGCTTTGGCAATACTTGACAAGTCATGCTTATAAAGCTATTGGATTGAATTAAATTAAAGAAAGAAAGAAAGAAAGAAAGATGGATGATGGATGGATGGATAGGTACACAGATAGGAAGGAAGGAGGGTTGGAAGGAAGGAACAACAGAGAAAGAAAAAAATTTGAATGAATGAAAGAAAGAAAGATGGATGGATGGTAAGGTATACAGACAGGAAGAAAGGAAGTTAGGAAGGAGGAAACAACAGAGGAATGATGGATGGATAGGTACACAGACAGGAAGGAAGGAAGGAACAACAGAGGAAGGAAGGAAGGAATAAAGGAAGGAAGGAACAACAGACGAAGGAAGGAAGGAAGGAAGGATAGATGGAAGGATGGATCAATAGGTACACAGACAGGAGGGAATGAAGGAACAGAAAGAAAGAAAGAAAGAAAGAAGGAAAGAAAGAAAGAAAGAAAGAAAGAAAGAAAGAAAGAAAGAAAGAAAGAAAGAAAGAAAGAAAGAAAGAAAGAAAGAAAGAAGGAGAAACAAACAAACAAAGATAAATTAATGGATGGAAGGATAGGTACACAGACAGGAAGGAAGGAAGGAAGGACGGAAGGAAGGAACAACAGAGAAAGGAAGGAAGGAAGGAATGAAGGAACAACAGAGGAAAGAAAGAAAGAAAGAAAGAAAGAAAGAAAGAAAGAAAGAAAGAAAGGATGGAAGAATGGAAGGAAAGGAAGGATGGAAGAGTGGAAGGAAGAATGGATAGATACACAAACCGGAAAGAAAGAAGGAAGGAAGGAAGGAAGGAAGGAAGGAAGGAAGGAAGGAAGAAAGAAAGGAAGGAAGAAAGGAAGGAGGGAAGGAACAGAGAAAGGAAGGAAGGAACAACAGAGGAAGGAAGGAAGGATGGATGGATGGATAGGTACACAGACAGGAGGGAATGAAGGAACAGAAAGAAAGAAAGAAAGAAAGAAAGAAAGAAAGAAAGAAAGAAAGAAAGAAAGAAAGAAGGAGAAAGAAAGAAACAAACTAAGATAAATTAATGGATGGAAGGATAGGTACAAAGACAGGAAGGAAGGAAGGAAGGACGGAAGGAAGAAACAACAGAGAAAGGAAGGAAGGAAGGAATGAAGGAACAACTGAGGAAGGAAGAAAGGAAGAAAGAAAGAAAGAAAGAAAAAGGGAGGATGGAAGGATGGATAGGTACACAAACAGGAAGGAAGGATTGAAGGACGGAAGGAAGGAAGGAACAACAGAAAAAGGAAGGAAGGAACTACAAAGAAATGAAGAAAAGGAAGAAAGGAAGGATGGATGGATGGAAGGATAGGTACATAGACAGGAAGGAAGGAAGGAAGGAAAGCTAGTACAACCAGTGTTCTATTCCTAAAACTATTGCTATTTTGTTTTTCTATATCTGATTGTGTCTAGTATTAACTCTGCTGCAGTTTCTCAGGATCTTGTTCAGTTGGTGTATTTCTTGTGTCCTTTCCAAGTTCACGTACATCAGCCCTGCTGTAGAAGCGGCGGTGGCAGCAGCAGGCCAGTCAGCAATGACGGATGGTTTGTCAGAGTGACAGCCACCAGAACAAACACCCACTACATGTGTACGTACTTGCATTAATATGCATAAACCATGCACACATGCCCCTGGTTGTTATTTGGGAGAAAAAAGATCTTTACATTAATCAAAAAATGCATGAGCGTTGTATTAAGTGAGATAAATATTAATGAGGAAGCGTGGTTTGCGATGGGCGGATGCAGTTTAATAACAAGCGTATGTGTGCCTGTAGTTCGCAGAGTAGGAGGAGGATGCTGGGAAGGCCGACAGGGTGCAGTGAGGCCAGTGAGCTGAATACTAATGCGACTGCATACCTTTGCTGACTTCCATCCCTCACGTATCTCCAGAGTCTTTCACATGCAGCAGAGCGTTCTGAAAGTGCTGGAGAGGAGATTGTTGGCTGCAGTAGAAGCAGATCCTTGTCTCCTCCTAGAGCTCATAAATATTCCTGGATTTATCATCACATGTGGTACCGCAGTGCTTTTTGTTAGGTCAGAGCTAGTGTTTTGTCTTTAGTGTGTAGCTGGTTTGTTTAAGCAATAAGGTATGAATTGTGTTGGTCGATCAGTATGTCAATATATCGCTCACATTTGTAGACACTTAAGGTTTTTTTTTTTTTTTTTTTTAACACCAAATGTGAATAAATGGCATGAATGGATGATACCTATGGAGCTATTCACATCAGGTGCGAACAGTCGCAGCATGACAAACCTTATTCATTCATTCATTCATTCATTCATTCAACATCTTTGGTGTCTGAAAACAGAAAACATTCTGCTAAACTTCACTGCTAATACAAAATCAAAAACAAAAATGGTTATGTGGCAACGAATTGGAGAAAAATGGATTCAATAGTATGTTTAATAATCTTGCTGTAAGTTGTAAGCATAATAGGTAGTTTGTATCGAAACTTGTTTCCGCCACTAAATAAAAAATGTAAAAAAGGTTGTGACCTTTTATCTTAAAATAAATTTTTTTTTCTTAGAATTATGTGAGAAACTAAAAACTAAACGTGGAAATTCTGATACAAAAACTTGCAACTCCAAGTTGTAAGTCATAAATCCGATTTTGTATCACAAATTCACAATTCCGAGTTACTGTATAAAGTCCAAATTCCAAGATATAAAGTCACAATTCGAAGATGTATTGAAGTATTTGAATGATTCTCTAACGTAATATCTAAGGTGATGACAAAATAGGTGATTTTGCTCACATTTTAAGATTATAAGGTTGATTATAAAGTTTTATTTATTTTTTTGCCATCAGAAATTTCTCTGTTGCAATCAGGATATCATAATTAACCCCCAAAAAAAGCCAAAGCAAAGCAAACACTAGCAGATTATGGTATCAATGCAGCACTACAACATACAAAAGTGAGAGATCGACTCAGAATTCCACTTACCAGTTTTATAATGATTCGATCAGCTGTAGTTTGAAATACAAAAAGAAAACTCTTTTTCTTCCCCTAAGGACATATTATGTGGTCTCTGTTGCCATATTGTGGTGCAACCGTCTTTGCTCTGCTCAGTATGACAGGCTGATGGCAGCTTAAGCGCTGAAACTATAAAAAAATTTAAAATAGGCACTATCCTTATAAGTAAACTGCATAATTGCAATCTAAACAACATTCTCACCTAAAAAAGCCTTAAAAGTACATTATGTTGTCCAACAGCTGCAATATTTGTCAAATTGTAGTGAGATTTATTGATCTGCTGTCACTCTTTGAGGGCAGAGTAATACACAAGGGAAAAAAGTCGGTACGAGTACTGTTATTGCAGAATATTGCACGGCTATCAGCCAATCAGATTCGAGAACCAGACAGAACTGTTGTATATATTATATGTATATAGTTTTATTTATTTTTTATTTTATTTATTTTTACTTAAGGTACATGTTTCCAATGAACCAAAACTCCGGCCCACAACTGACGTCAAAAATATAGCGAGATTCAGTTTAACAAAACATATCTTTTTAAATCACTATCAATATGTTTCCATCCAAAAATGTGAATTAACTTCATGCGCAAAATTAGATTATCGCATAAAAGATGTCCAAATAAAGCAGAGTTTCCATCCAAAGAGTCAAAGAGAACAAAATGGCCACTTCCTGATTAACTGGCGCCAAATATCAACAGTAAAAACGTAATTTGCGGCAATAGGAGAAGCTGCGTAAATCTTTTTTTCATTTAATAAATGACTTGTGCCTCAGAACGCAATCCTGACACACAGTGAACGCGCGGTGGCATTTGAAGGCATGAGACGTGAAGCACAGATACTCTTGATTCTGGAGGTCATTAATAATATAATAACACTAATGCTGATATGGTTAAGGCATTTTAGAATGACCAAATTAACATTTCAGATGATTTACAATGTGCTCAGCCTGCTGGTTTGTCCATTTTTATCATCACATGATCTCTTAAAACAAAATCACATGACCTTTTTTAATGCGCATACTGGAATTTGTTCTGTAAAAGTGTTTCCATGGTAGTTTAAGCGCATCTTTTCTTATCGAATAAAAAGTTTATCCTACTCACTTATGCACATATGGTTTTTATGCGCATTTTACAATCTATGCACATTTTGCCGTTTCCATCAACCGTTTTTTTATGCGCATAAAAATAGTTGTGCAATAGTTGTGCAGTCGCATATACACTTGTGGTTTTGACCCCCCCACCTACTGGACATTTAAGGTACTGTACTATATATTTGGGTTACTTTCAGTTTCTCTTAGTGTGCGGTTAAGAGTAACGCACATGCAGATTGTTTGGGGCTGATTTAAACATTGAAATATATGTTCATAAGTGCTCTAGTTTTACTAAAGCTATATTTTTGTAAATATTTTTGTAAAGAGTCATTTGATTATAATCAGTTTTATACCGCCTGTATTTTACCGTCTGTAACACCTCTTCATAGCTTACATGTTATGCTGGTGGTGTAAATATGATCATTTGGTAATATTTGATTCAGATTAATAGATTTTCCTAACATGCATATTAAGAATTGTATGAAAAATGTGCATTAGTAAAAATTTACTGCTGGCTAAATTGAACATGCTAAAGTCAACTCAGGCTCATTCTGAAAACATACCTCTATACATTCAAATACTTCCTGGGAAGCTTTTTTTTTTTTTTTTTTTTGCAGTTTTTTTTCTCACGAGAGGCAGCTGTGTACGATTTTTCAGATCTCAGAGCCTGCTGTTCTCTTGTAAATCCACCAGAGGCTGCTGTCGACTGACTGAATGACTAAATGACTGACTGACCGATCGACTGTCCCACCCTCCCCCTTCCCTAAACCCAACCAATAGTATTCTAAAAAGCACAGATTGACCCGCCCACTAACTTCCATAAACCCAACAGACAAATTTAAAAAGCAATTCAGAAAAAGAAAAGTCCTCGTCTGATTTTTACCTCATTCTCACCCTGTTATTTACTTTGTTTTATTTTTTGGCTTCTGTTTTTGTCTTACCTGCTTACTGGAACCGCTCTTCACTGGACTTGAACCCCGTCGTCGTGGTCATCTCCTCTCTGCGTCTCAAGTCCACCGACGTACATGGTGAGCTAACTGGACAAACCGGTAACAGCCGGAAAGCCGTCCATACGTTGCTAATCGGTCAGCTGGTAAGCGCGAAAAGGAACGGCATTATACCGCCCCATAGCATTCGTTCAAAAAGTGAAATGCAGCCATACGTACTGTACTTCAGGGTACATAATTCACGATCTCCAGAAATGTACATAGGGCTACGTTTTCAGAATAAGTCTGGGTTGGTTAAAGTAAATGTAAATATACATACTTTTCCCCTGCATTCTGCTGTCTTACGCCATCTGTTAAACTTTTGGTTAAGCAACAATTCAGAATCAGAAAGAGCTTTATTGCCAGGTATGTTCACACATACGAGGAATTTGTTTTCGTGACAGATCTTCTACAGTGCAACAGAATTACAGAGACAGGACTAAAAAACAGATTATAAATATATTTTTAAAAGTAGTGAATGCAATTTACAAATTGACAAGTGTATGTACAGGTGTATTACTATATACAATATAATATGTGCAGCTGTTATGTGCAAATTGGCATGTATAAAAGTGTATAGCAGGTAGTGATGTTGGTTCCACAATTATTATCATCAAGTGTTCATGAGACGGATTGCCTGAGGTAAGAAACTGTTTCTGTGTCGGGCTGTTCTGGTGCACAGTGCTCTGTAGTGTCGACCAGAAGGTAAAAGTTCAAAGAGGCAGTGTGCTGGGTGTGAGCGGTCCACAGTGATTTTGGCAGCCATTCTGCTCGCTCTGGATAAGTACAGTTCTTGGAGAGTAGGGAGGGTTGTACCAATGATTCGCTCAGCAGTCCGAACTATTCGACGTAGTCTTCGGAGGTCGGATTTGGTAGCTGAGCTAAACCAAACAGTTATTGATGTAATTACCAGACAGCAATTGATTGGGACATATAATAATTATTATTATGCCTATTATTAAATTGTGGTATTTTCATAGCAATTTAAACTACCTCTTGAATGTGTACAACAAAAAAAACAAACTGAACTTTGATACTTTGGGGAAGAATGTCTGAGTGCATCAATTACATCAGGTTTCCACTTATTCGTGTGGCAGAATGTTAAAACTGTAGGGGTGTAAACCTACACTGGTCTTACAATTCGGTTACGATTATCATGCCATAGATTCGGTTCAATTCGATATCTTGGTGCATCACGATGCATTGACGATGCTTTCCACATAATTTTTTTTACAACACAAGACATTTTCTTTTATTAAAATCTATAAATATGTTTATATTTATATATTACTTGTAATACAATTTTGTCCTTTAATACAAGCAGTAATATATATGAACTGTACCTTTAATTTTACCTGCTCAAAAAAAACACACTTTGTGAATGTTTTAGACAAAACTCCAACACATGCACAGAAGACAGCACGAGCATTCATAACAAATAAACTAATGTAAATATTATCTTGCTTGCTTTTTGAGCACTGGCAAGTTCTTACACCCCTATGATTGGTCATTGTCTTCACCCGCTCAACAGAAAGGGCTGCGATTAGAAACGAAAGCGGTTATCAGGTAATTCGTGATAGAATAAATACAATACAATAAACTCGCAACACAGGCACGCTTGTGTCTGGATCCACAAGTATCGCTTTAACAGCCGAGAGGAGAGGAAAATTTACCTCACAAACACCCCAGTGTGTGTGGAAGAGAGAGAGAGAGAGAGAGAGAGAGAGAGCGGCAGAGATTGAGTTTTACAGCATTTCTCCCTGTAGTGAAATAGCGTCTCCTGCTTTACCATTCCTAAGTGTCAGTGAAAGATCTGCTTTTTATGTAGTAGGAGTGTTTTATTTACTCACCCTCGCCTCCTTCGCCATAGTATTCTACAGCAACATCGCGCATAGGGGATAAATGACGTCAGTGCGTAATAACCGATTATGATCTATTACTGAAGCGATATCGAATTGTCCCCATCTGCATCGCGGTGCACCGAAGAAACGATTAATTTTGACACCCCCCCCCCCATACAGTAAAACTGCCCTCCTATGAATTGTCAATCACTGACATGGCCCCATACCAATTTGAGTTTAAGACCCCTGCTGTAAAAAGAAACGTATGAAATTGAAAATAGTCACATTCACTTTTGCATATACCCTATTGTATTCATATCACAATATATATCGCAGAAAAACTCCATATCGATATGCCCAGTTTTTCCCATAACGTGCAGCGGACATTTTACTTAGCAAAAATGACTTGTTGGATTAACTTGTATTTTCATGAATGAGGTTTGTGTTCGGCAGACAGCGTGTGTATTCCTCTCCCTGCTGTTGTCTGTCCTTTTCCGGGGGAAGTTGCACCACATTAGTGGACTCCAGTCTAAATGTCACCCACGACTGAAAAACAACTCCTCCCTGCACCAGCAAGGAGCCCCTGCACTGACCTTGATCCTGCAGAAATGTCACGGTCTCCACGCCGCCTTGACATTACACTAGAGAGAAGGGACTATATTTGCACATGAAGACTCTTGCCATTAAACATCCCATGCAACCATGTGTTGAACTTTCTGTTTATTTGGCTTTGAATGGCCCTTACTTTTACACCGTTATTTATCTTTGTAGTATACACTCCTGTGGATACAATCACATTATCTTATTGTAGACTTATTGTTTATGGTCTGCATAACTGGCTACCTTCAAATATAAAGACATAGTTCACCCAAAAAATGAATATTTACTCACATTTGAATGATTTTAAACTTGAATGAATTTCTGAAAGAAGATATTCTGAAGAATGTTGGAAAAAAACAGCTATTGATAACCATAGTAGGAACAAAAAATATGAAAGTCAATGGCTGTTTCTTCTGACATTCTTTGGTATACTTCCTTTGTGTTCAACAGAAGAAACTCACATGGGTTTGGAACAATTGGAGGATGAGTAAATGATGACAGAATTTTCATTTTCGGGTGAACTATCCCTTACGCCAACATCTTAACTGCAATAGAAGTCTTGTAAATGATTAAAAATTTATAGTCTGGTTTATTATTTATCATTATGACGAGTCATTTCTCATAACCCTCATTATGCTCCGTACATCAAATTGAAATAGATACCGTAGTACCATTATATTTATCCAGTTCCATTCACAATTTGGTGTCAGCAGTAAATAGGTCATCATTCACCATCAACAATTAAAAAAATATATTACATCAAGTTATTTAAATTGTAATATTTCACAATCACATTGTTCCCTGTGTGTTTGGAGACTTGATAAACATCAGAATCTACTTTTGAAAAACATACATAACAAAATCAGTAACACTTTAGTCTAAGTAACAATTCATAATATTAACTTCTAGCTCATTACATGTCTTATTATTAAGATATTAACTGTTTATAAGTACTTATAAAATATGATCTTATTCTATGTCCATAATTCTACCCTAAACCTAACTACGTCCTTACTAACTATTAATAAGCAGCTTGTTAGTAGTTTATTGAGCTATAGTCTTAGATAAAGGTTTTGGCAACACTTATAATAATAATAATAATAATAATAATAATAATAATAATAATTTTAATAATAATAATTCCCTACATTTATATAATGCTTTTCTGGACAATCAACATGCTTTATACATTTCTGAGGGGAATCTTCTCATCCACCATCAGTGTGCCACATCCACCTGGATGATGCAATGGCAGCCATATTGCACCAGACTGCACACCACACACCAGCTGACTGTGTGTGATGAAGCCAATTATGATATAGGGGTGGTTAGGAGGCCATGATGGACAGATGCCAGTGGGTAAATTTGGCCAGGATTCCTGATGTAAACCCCTACACTTTTTCGAATGACATCCTGCTATTTTTTTAACAACCTCGGTTAAACGTCTCATTCGAAAGACGGTGCTCACTGAGCAGTATAGAGTCCCCATCAATCAGTATGGTGCTTTAGGACGCTGAGCGCCCCCCTGCTGGTCTCACTAACACCACTTTCAGCAGCAACCTAGCTTTCCCATGTGGTCTCCCATCCAGTTACCCACTGGGCGCAGCACTGCTTAGCTTCAGTGGGTGACCATTTGAGAGTTGCAGAGAGCTAGCTGCCAACTTTACTTGAAGGGGTTGTTCATAAGTTGGTCATTAAACCTTTATATTCATGACATGACACATTTTGTTCACTTTTTCAGTGGAACAAACTGCATTTGTCATTAAAATGTGTCACTCTGTTCAATAGTTTTTAAGAGCATCATTAATATTTGTTAATTAATTCATATAATAATGACATTTTAGCGACAAATTCAGCTTGTACTACTGTAATTGAGGTCCATGACATATTTATAATGGCTTCCAGACAATCATGTTTATGACAGTTTTGTTGCATTGTAATGTCAAGCTGTCATGACGAAAACAAAAACATGTTGTGATACGTTTATGGCAAGTTGTCATAACAAACAATATCAACATTGCATTTAAAATGTCATAGCTGAACGAATGACACCTAATGACAGTTAATATAAGCATTCATAAAATCTCATTCACAATCATGACAAGACATATCATGGTTATAAAGGCTTATGAACTCCCCTTCAAGTAAAGTTTTAATTGATTTTGTTAATTGTGTGAATTGTACATTTAAAATAAAGTGACCAAAAAAATCTTATCGATGTCAAACAGTAGTACTCTTTCTATTTTTGATTATAAATTGTATGAAAAAAGATTTGTAATTTCTTTTTTTTTGGAACATGCATGTTCTGCCGCCTATATGCTTTTGGCCTTGTCCAGCAGCATTTAGAGTTAAAATGTCTGTTCTGGAAGAACATGAAGAAAAAAAAAAACTGACTTATGTGCGCACAATGTGACGGAAACCTTGAGGGATTGTAAGAGGAGTAATTCAGAGGAGAGTTTCATCATTTCAGTGCTGGTTTCGGCTCTGTCCTCTCTCTGTTCCTCTCCTTCAGGCCCAACTGTTTTCTGTCCTGTAAAATTGCTTTTAAATTACATTTCTTGGTTTCTCCCAAGATTTCCTACACTATCTCTAGAGGAGAGGAAATAAATATCAATTTGGAATATCCAATTTCAGCTTTGTCTGCTTTATGGAAGTTGACAGTGAACTTGCTTGGTTTCCTTTATATAGTAGAGAATTCAACATTTTTGTCATTATTATTATTATTATTATTATTTTTATTATTATTATTATTATTATTATTATTATTTTTATTATTATTATTATTATAGCTGCTTTTAATTTATTAAATGCTTTTAATTGACCGACAGCCGTAATAAAGATGAATTGATCAAATTATAAAATTATTATCAGTATTAAATCAAGAGGAATCTCATTTGGCTTCACAATTTGGAGCACATTTATACTTCATACTTGATCTGAAAACATATTCATCTGCAAAGGCGGATATGATGAAGAGTGTTAAAGGAAGCAGGGCACCCTGTACAAATCATGATAAATGTGTGCGAAGGATTTGCGCTCACCCATGCTGTGCCGCCAGGGCTTCACAACGCAGCTTCAGGCATCAGGTGGCCGGATTTAAATAGCGAGGGCCGGGGCCACATCTGTTGCGGCTGGTCTGGCGCAGAAAGCCGGCGATGCTTGGGTCTGTGTGTGTGCGAGATGACATTTAGATGAGCAGGGTTTACCCAGCAGCTGGGCAGACGCTAGTCCGCATGATGGATGATGGCTCCTGCCTAATGTACAGCACAGAAAAATAGCTGTGCTCTGTTACTCCAATGCTTGCACGGACCTTTATAGAAGGCAATGACTCTATTTATAACCAGGATGATCTGTAGTGTTTTTTTATGCCTTGTGTGCGTGTGTGTGTGTGTGTGTGTGTGTGTGTGCTTATGTTTACATGAGAAAATCTAGAAGCTACCAGTTATACTGTTCATAATGGAATACTAATATTTATTCATTCGTTCATTTTCTTTTTGGCTTAGTCCCTTTATCAATCAGGGGTCGCCACAGCGGAATGTACCGCCAACTTATCCAGCATATGTTTTACACAGCAGATGCCCTTTCAGCTGCAACCCATCACTGGGAAACACATATACACTTTCATTCACACACATACACTTCTACCAATTTAGTTTATTTAATTCATTTATATCGCATGGGAATACTAATATAGGTTGGGTTATTTTATTTTTACAAAAAAATAGATTTGCTTTACAGTCAAGAGTCTTTATTTATGTGGAGACCAATACTCTCATTTTAATGCAATTAAGACCAAAGTATGATTAAGAGTCTACCATGTAAACAGCAAAATTTATTTATTTATTTATTTATTTTTAATCTGACTAAAGTCATAATAGAACTAAAACATGGACTATTTCCTATTTTAGTCGTATTATTGAAGTGCAGTACAGATGTGTAAACACCTTAATCAAACTATTATCGTTTTGTGGTACTTCTCACTATATTTTGCGACAGTATAACAATTAATAGCTTGACTTCCTGTTGATCATTAGGAAAAGTGTCAGAAGGTCGATTTTTCTGATGAATCATTTGTTGAACTGCATCCCAATAATCACAAATACTGCAGAAGACCTATTGCAACCCACATGAACCCAAGATTCTCACACAAATCAGTCAAGTTTGGGGAAGGATAAAACATGGTTTAGGGTTACATTCAGTATGGGGGGCGTGCAGGAGATCTGCAGAGTGGATGGCAACATCAACAGCCTGAGGTATCAAGACATTTGTGCTGCCCATTACATTACAAACCACAGGAGAGGGCAAAATCTTCAGCAGGATAGCGCTCCTCATACTTCAGCCTCCCCAACAAAGTTCCTGAAAGCAGAGAAGGTCAAGGTGCTCCAGGATTGGCCAGCATGAACATTATTGATTTCTGGGGTAAGATGGAGGAGGAGGCATTCAAGATGAATCCAAAGAATCTTGATGAACTCTGGGAGTCCTGCAATAATGCTTTCTTTGCCCTTCCAGATGACTTTATTAGTTATTTGAGTCATTGCAGAGATGTATGGATTCAGTCCTCCAAGCTCATGTCAGTCATACACAATATTAATTCTTTTTCCTCTGCACCATGACTTTATATTCTATACTGTACATTATTTCTGTTAAGTGACAAGACTTTTGTCTAAGCAAAGTCAGACCTTACTGTCCTAATGAAATCATTAAAAATCAAGACATGATCATATTTTATGTTGGTAAAATAAGCGTAATCTAGAGGCCTTTGCCCTTCAAATAAGCCACTTCTGATACCAAATGATCAACTAGAAGTAAAGTTATTATTTGTTGTTCTTAAAACATGGATAGGCGACAAGACTTTTGTCATGTAGTGTATTTTGTCCGGTATTTTGTCTCGATTGCTTTTAATTAGTGTTAAATCGTCTATTTTATTAAATAACAGTTACAACTGTCATTCAAAGCAGTGTGCGGTCACCTTTTAAATATATTCAGCGGTCAGACACCCTGCTGCTTTTTTGTTACCCCACTTTTCCTGACCCTGCATGAGGTGCACGAAGGCACAGCGAATAACCCACCTGCCCCTGACATTTCACTCTTCCTCTCACCAATGATATCTCCTCACTAGTCCTCACGTTTGAAGCTTATTCGGCTTCCTTCTGCCACATTATTGCAGCTCACCGTTGCATTTTTCCTGAGGAATAGAAGTGAGAACAGTGGGAAACCTCACCCCTCCTCCACCCCATCCTTTCACCTATTCAGATCGAGGTTTTCCCCCTTTCATTCCTGCTCCAGATCTGCAGTGACAGACAAATGAAGCCAGACATGAAGCGCTCTGATTGGACGGATGGGGAAAACACATCTTCCTCTTTGCTCTTTGTTCTATTTTTGGATAATGAATCGTTCTCTCTCTGTAGTCCTCCTCAGAATAAAAAAACACTGTTTCTCCAAACTTGAGCTTTGGTGTCTCATCGAGTTAAACCTTAGGTGATGTCTGGATGATAGACTGAAAATGTGGCACGCGTTGATAAAACACTCTCTATCTGCAGCTGACAGAAAGTCGATATTCAAGTGAGGAAATATTCCAAATGTGTAACTGTTATGCCCGACGATCTGACAGGTGTCACCTATTGATTAAGTTTTCATATTGGCACGCAAACAAGCCTCCAAACGACGAAAAAAAATCCATATGCATCAAAAGGACATCCGTGCTCATTTTTCGAATCATTCCTGACAACATTCGCACAATCCCGGCCGCTCATTAAACGCCACAGAATCTAGCTAAGAAACCAAGTCTTTCTTCGCTGAAGGAGACATTAGCATCGCACGACCTCTAGCGCGGCATTCTCCTTCCATGCCTTTCCATATCTACACCCTAATCAATTTGAGCAAGATCAAAAAAGCCAGACATCTCCCTCTTCAAATGGATTAGATCCTTTTGTGGCGTCTTAAGACTGATTGAGGGAAGCGTGCTGTGTGGAATACATCAGGACAGCCATGCAGCACTGCTCTCGCCTTCATGTTTATTTATTGGAAAGCCCCTAAAAAGGCACAAAAAAAAGCACCTGTTTCCTTTGCTGGCTTTCTGTCAGCAGACAAAACCTGGGGACCGAAAGGCTGCTCTGATGAGACGGATGCCTAATGCATCTGCCTGTTGTGCATCTGTTGCCAAGCAATGGATCAAACACAACACTGTATCGGGTTAACGCAGGCTTTCCAACATCAGACGGGTAACCTTGAGAGATTTGGGATTTTTTCATTGGTATCATATCTGTCACTTAAGGGCATTTTATAAGAGCTGTGATGTTTGGAAGCAGTCGACTGTCAATAATTCAGGATGTTCTTGTCAAGAGACGCAGTCAAATTTTATTGCATTGTACATTTTCATTGACTGCATGCTAGAGAGCATTCCGGTTTGGTTGTTTCACATCTGGTTTGTCTGGCTGTACATTTATAGCAGTATAACTTGCACATGTTTTAATTTAATTTAAGTGCATTTTAATATTAAATAATAAAAAAATGTTGTTTTATATTTTGATAAAAAGTTGCAGAGTCATTTATTTTTTATTTTATTCAATAAATAATTTTTCCTAGTAGTGGGTTGTGGCTGAAAGAGCATCTGCTGCGTAAAAAAGTATGCCAGAGTAATTGGCTCTCCACACCACCACCAGTGTGCAGCATCCACTTGGATGATGCGATGGCAGCCACAGGACAACAATGCTAGTGCACTCAACACACACCAGCTATTGGTGGAGTGGAGAGACAGTAATAGAGCCAATTCCGTGAATGGGGATGATTGGGAGGCCATGATAAAGGCCTATGGAGGAAATTTGGCAGGGACACTGGGGTTACACCCCTACTCTTTACGATAAGTGCCATGGGATTTTTAATGACATCAGGACCTCGGTTTAACATCTCATCTGAAAGACGGTGCTTACTGAGTGTATAGTGTCCCCTTTGCTATACTGGGGCATTAAGACTCACACAGACCGCAGATTGAGTGCCCCACTTCTGGCCTCACGAACACCACTTCCAACAGCGACCTAGTTTTCCCATGTGGTCTCCTATTCAGGTACTGAGTTGTGAGTGACCGGTCTTGGCTGCAGGGTGATATGGCTTGTAGTCCTGAGATTTCTTATTGAACTCTCCATGTCACAGTATCCTGAATATATAAGTATTTTTTCATCCAAGGGGATGATTCCTGGATGAGTTGTGTTTGCAGTGTTTTGTGACTACGTCTAGAATAAGATCTTTGCAGATTTGTTATTCGGACACATGCGATTTCTTCCACAGATTACATTCACAGACATGTAGTTTAAAGGAATAGTTCACCCCCCCAAAAATTGCTTTTTTATTTTTGGTTCTCAACCGGTTTGAGTTTCTTTCTTCTGTTGAACACACATAATAAAGAAAGCTGAAAACATCTAACCACTGACTTCCATAGTAGGAAAAAACAAATACTATGGAAGTTAATGCTCATAGGTTTCCACCTTTCTTCAAAATATCTTCTCTTGTATTCGACAGAAGAAAGAAACTCAAACTAGTTTGGAACAAGTAAATTAGGGTGAGTAAATGATGACGGAATTTTCAGTTTTGGATGAACTATACCTTTACTGATCAATCTCAATAAGCCACTGGTTTTATCATCATTAATGTATCCTATTAACGGCTCTCTAGAATACTTGATTCTGATTGGTCAGTCACATATTTTCAGATAACATCCAATTGAAGCTCAGATCAATGCTTTGTGTACAACTGTTTAGTTTTGTGTATTTTGCAGGACAATATTAATCCCGCCAGTTGTTTTAGCAGCATAAAGCTATTCAGACTTGTTCCTAATAAACTTTTCAGACTTTATTCTGCAAGAACAACCAGCTGGATGAACACTTTCAGAAATAAATGTACATGAGCTGTTTTTTAGGTACACATTTGTGTCAAAAAATGTATATAAGTGTAATTTTTGGAACTATTATATACCCCTGAGGTACACTTTAGGTACAGATGTGAGCAAATATCACCCCAGTGACAGTTTGCATATGTTTATTTCTGAGCTTGTACATTATCCCTTACATATCATCTGTTTAATACAGAGTTTTAGGCTTATTAAAGTCAAATCCTAATGGTTTGTTTCAGGTTTTCAAGATTTACCACATTATAAAAGTTAAAAGCACTGCAAATGCTTTATATTCTTTTTAAAGGGGTTGTTCAGCCAAATATTAAAGTTCTATCATCGTTTTCTCACCCTTCACATGTTCAAAATGAGTTTCTGTTATATAGAAAATAATACATTTTAAAAAAAGCTGGAAGCCTGTAACCATTGACTTCCATAGCATTATAGTATCTACTATAGATGTCAATGGTTTTTCATCTTTCTTCAAATTTTTTTCTTCGTAAATCAATTAAAACTTTAGCATGAAATATACCTTTAAATCTGTAAATAAAAGAAACTCCTCCATTAATGAAACATGCTAACATGTCATATTCCCGTTTATATTGCACAGGCTACATTTAAACTTGCTTTCCTACACAATTTCCTTTAAAACAGAGCTTCTTCTGGCTTTAGTTCTTTCTGCGCAGGCTAAATGAATGGCTCACTGTGTGTGAAGTGGAGTAAAAAGACACATTTCCGTGCGGAGTGTTGACGAGAGCGAGCATGTAGATGTTTGTTAACCATTTCGTACCGCAAAGCTTTATAAATGTCGGATGTGATTGCAAAAATGCTGGACGACATTTAAAATTTTTTTTTGCTCGACCCTTGAGGCCACTGACACTGTCTGTCTTTCAGCTCTGACCTTTGTTTTGAACGTAGCTCTGGGAAACCTTTTCTGTCCCTCCCTCGCCATTCTCTTTGTCTCTCTGTATCTCATTTCACTTTCTTCCTTGTTCCAGTTTCCTTCTCTTCCTTTCTCATTTTGATCACGCTTCGTCTTCTCCTCTTTGTTGCTCCACCAGCTCTCTAAATAAAGTAATCAAGCTCAGCACTTTATTTTCCTCGCTGTGCATTCTCACATGACAGGTCTGTTCTCTCTGTGTAGCTTTAAATGAGAACATGGATCTTTAAAAAACAAAAAACAAAAAAAAAAACAGGCCTATCCTAAGAGGTAAGGACCGACCTGTGGGAAAAAGCAATCAGAGAAACACGAAACCCATATTAACCCACAGGACGGCGTTCAGAGCTCTGTACATGGGAAAAATTTCATGGGCTAAATCTCATGAATTGTCAAGGATACGTCCGGGTGACCTGACAACACACATTTAAAATAATTCAGTTATATTTCTAGAACTATTAAGAATTTATGCTTTGTGACATTATTTTATATCATTAAAACACATTGTATATGGGTCAAAAACAAGATGTGCTATTAGATCTACATCTACATCTATAAGTTATATGTAAGCTTATAAGCTTAAGCTTATGTATTACTTATGAAATGACAAAATATGGGTGAAATAATATTTCATATACTAATTGTGATCTCTCTCTCTCTCTATATGTGTGTGTATATGTATTATTATTTTATATATTTAACGGCCACTTTATTAGGTACAGCTTACTAGTACTGTGTTTTATCCCCTTATTAACTGCCTTAATCCTTCATTGCATAGATTCAACAAGGTATTGAAAATATTCCTCAGAGATTTTGGTCCATATTAACATGATAGCATCACGCAGTTGCTGCAGATTTGTTGGCTGCACCTCAATTATGTGAATCTCCCGTTCCACCAGGAACTCTATTGGATTGAGAACTGGTGACTGTGGAGGCCATTTGAGTACAGTGAACTCATTGGTCATATTCACATAACCAGTCTGAGATGATTCGCGCTTTATCACATGGTGTGTTATTCTGCTGGAAGTAGCCATCAAAAGATATAATACTAATACCAATACTTGGGTATGTTGTGGCATTGACACGATGCTCAATTGGTACTAATGGGCCCAAAGTGTAATAACCCCCACATCATTACACCCCCATCTCCAGCCTGAACTGTTGGTACAAGGCAGGATGGATCCCTGCTTTCATGTTATTGATGCCAAATTCTGACCCTACCATCCGAATGTCGCAGCAGAAATCGAGACTCATCAGACCAGGCAACATTTTTCCAATCTTCTATTGTCCAATTTTGGTGAGCCTGTGCGAATTGTAGCCTCAGTTTCCTGTTCTTAGCTGACAGGAGTGGCACCCGGTGTGGTCTTCTGCTGCTGTAGCCCATCCGCCTCAAAGTTGGAAGTGTTGTGTGTTCAGAGATGCTCTTCTGCATACCTCGGTTGTCTTCTGCATACCTCAGTAGTCTGGCCATTCTCCTCTGACCTCTGGCATCAACAAGGCATTTGTGCCCACAGAACTGCTGCTGTATGTTTTTTATTTTTTATTTTTATTTTTTTATTCTGTAAGTCAGTGGTCCTCAACCACCGGGTCGTGGACCTGTACTGCTCCGTGGATCAATTGGTACTGGGGTACTAAGGGAAAAGGCCCAATGAAGGACCCACGAACTGCCAAGAATAGATTCGCAACCCATTTGTGAACAAATCAGGTGAATCCAGCATGTCTGTGCAAGAAGATCAACTGCTGGAGATCGCAAATGATGACAGCCTTTTAGGGGCCGTTAGCATATCGTGTCTTTTCTAGAGGTCATGCAGGGTCATTATTTCTAATGGAGGTAAATGAATGCTGCGAGTGCACTGCAAGTCACGTTACAAGAACTGACTGATAAGCTTCAGCTTTTATGGAACATACACATTTCGGTAGACTAATTATCTTAGACAAACACAGGACACCCAAACACTGCAGTGCTTTGTAAATTTCTCCATTAATAAAACTTGAATCAGAGTGACAGGCGTTGACCGGTCTGCAGTGATAATAAGGTTGGGGACCACTGCTGTAAACTACTGATGACATTTCTTCCAAATTATATACATGGGTGAATGAATTTATACATGGATGGATGGATGGAGTTCAACAAATCTATAGTCAATAGCAGGGGTGTCAAACTCAGTTCCTAAATGGCCACAGCCCTACACAGTTTAGCTCCAATCCTGCTTCAACACACTTCCTTGTAGGTTTCAAACAAGCCTGAAGGACTCAATTAGTACGATCAGGTGTGTTTAATTAGAGTTGGAGCTAAACTATTCAGGTCTATTCACCTTATTCTCCGCGTACGAGCGGGCGCAGCCATTTGAATCATTTTGGCTGGATACTTCCGGTCTCATTTACTTCCATTCATTTTTAGAGGTTAAAAACAGCCCGTTATGCTCCATGATGTTGCAAACTGATGTTTTCTTATAAATTATTCTATTTTGTCTGTATAATCATGCAAACACTTGTTTGTAGAGCGAGTAGTTTGACTGTTTCAGACGTTTATTATTCCTAGTCATTTCTCCCATAGGCAACTGAATCGGAAGTTCTAATACAATCGCAAAAACGAGCGCACTTCCGCATTGAAGAATAAGGTCAATAGGTATGTTTTTTAATTCTCTAAACTGCTAATTACATTTTTTCCTAATTTAAATATAATTGTGGTATATTTTCATCAAATAAAAAAGATGTTTATACATGTTTATATTAAGATTTACACATTTTTTTCACTGGGTTTCTTCAGAAGAGGTTTTTAAAAAAATCTGTTTTTGGTGAAAATTCATTCTGATCATTGTTCATTTTGTGAAAAAAGGTCTAAAAGACAATATTCTTATTTGAAATTTGCCTTTTTTATAAAAAAAAAACATTTTTTATTAATTAATAAATGTGCACTGGTGCACATTTATTAATTAATAAATACTTTTTAAATTATTTGTATTTTATTTCTTGCTGCATGAGCTTGCCATGCATTTTTCTTTCGGTTCTTCTAACATCTTTTCAGACTTTTTAAACATAGTTTTTAAACTCGAGTATGCACTTAAACACAAACCTTTACAGCTACACAACTTTTTTTTGGCTCTCATAAGGCCTTTGAGCAGAAACCCAGAGATGAACAGAGGAATTGAGCACTAGAAACGTGGTGTTTCAGAGCAGCAGTTGGACGGCATGCTGGGATTGTCACTCGTCTCCTCATCTCTGTGATTTATACAGTGCAATAAGTGATGCAGAGATGGGCTAACAGGCCAGTAGACAGCAGGGCATTAGCATAATGTGTGCAGCGGAGAAACGCTGGAAGACTGTTGCTGCTTTAAACGCTGCGTGCCACATTTAGATGAGCTCTGCCTGCAGATGTTCTCGCTCATTGGCATTGGGGATTTCTGACACTCAGGACTTAAAGAAATGCAACATTATGCTCAGAGAAGTTCAAGTTCAGCTAACTGTGTTTTGGCTCATGTTTATGTGCACACCATTGGTTTACTATAGACAATTTAGTGATTGTATAATTTGATCTAACGATTGAGAATGTAATTTAATTTGATGAAACTAAACTGATTTCATTGATGAACATATACAGTTGTAGCCCTCTTCTAAAAATTTGTATTGTTTTTTGAGTACTGTATCAGAGGACACATTATTTTACACCTAATAGTTTATTAATTTCTAATTACTACTTTCTTTTGTCTTTGTCATAATGACAGTACATAAAAGTTTACTGTATTTGCTAGATACTAGTATTTAGCTAAATGTGCGATTTAGAGACTTTACTAGTGTATTAGGTTAACTAGCCAAGTCATTGGACAACAGGACAACAGTGGTTTTGAAAAAAGAATTCACATTTTACAGGAGGACTAATAATTTTGCCATTAACTGTATTTGTAATATTTTATTTATTTATTTATTTATTTATTTATTTATTTATTTATTTA
>CAIGQZ010034910.1:12701455-12718389 GCA_903798205.1 Danio tinwini
TAAATAAATAAATAAATAAATAAATAAATAAATAAATAAATAAAATATTACAAATACAGTTAATGGCAAAATTATTAGTCCTCCTGTAAAATGTGAATTCTTTTTTCAAAACCACTGTTGTCCTGTTGTCCAATGACTTGGCTAGTTAACCTAATACACTAGTAAAGTCTCTAAATCGCACATTTAGCTAAATACTAGTATCTAGCAAATACAGTAAACTTTTATGTACTGTCATTATGACAAAGACAAAAGAAAGTAGTAATTAGAAATTAATAAACTATTAGGTGTAAAATAATGTGTCCTCTGATACAGTACTCAAAAAACAATACAAATTTTTAGAAGAGGGCTACAACTGTATATGTTCATCAATGAAATCAGTTTAGTTTCATCAAATTAAATTACATTCTCAATCGTTAGATCAAATTATACAATCACTAAATTGTCTATAGTAAACCAATGGTGTGCACATAAACATGAGCCAAAACACAGTTAGCTGAACTTGAACTTCTCTGAGCATAATGTTGCATTTCTTTAAGTCCTGAGTGTCAGAAATCCCCAATGCCAATGAGCGAGAACATCTGCAGGCAGAGCTCATCTAAATGTGGCACGCAGCGTTTAAAGCAGCAACAGTCTTCCAGCGTTTCTCCGCTGCACACATTATGCTAATGCCCTGCTGTCTACTGGCCTGTTAGCCCATCTCTGCATCACTTATTGCACTGTATAAATCACAGAGATGAGGAGACGAGTGACAATCCCAGCATGCCGTCCAACTGCTGCTCTGAAACACCACGTTTCTAGTGCTCAATTCCTCTGTTCATCTCTGGGTTTCTGCTCAAAGGCCTTATGAGAGCCAAAAAAAAGTTGTGTAGCTGTAAAGGTTTGTGTTTAAGTGCATACTCGAGTTTAAAAACTATGTTTAAAAAGTCTGAAAAGATGTTAGAAGAACCGAAAGAAAAATGCATGGCAAGCTCATGCAGCAAGAAATAAAATACAAATAATTTAAAAAGTATTTATTAATTAATAAATGTGCACCAGTGCACATTTATTAATTAATAAAAAATGTTTTTTTTTTATAAAAAAGGCAAATTTCAAATAAGAATATTGTCTTTTAGACCTTTTTTCACAAAATGAACAATGATCAGAATGAATTTTCACCAAAAACAGATTTTTTTAAAAACCTCTTCTGAAGAAACCCAGTGAAAAAAATGTGTAAATCTTAATATAAACATGTATAAACATCTTTTTTATTTGATGAAAATATACCACAATTATATTTAAATTAGGAAAAAATGTAATTAGCAGTTTAGAGAATTAAAAAACATACCTATTGACCTTATTCTTCAATGCGGAAGTGCGCTCGTTTTTGCGATTGTATTAGAACTTCCGATTCAGTTGCCTATGGGAGAAATGACTAGGAATAATAAACGTCTGAAACAGTCAAACTACTCGCTCTACAAACAAGTGTTTGCATGATTATACAGACAAAATAGAATAATTTATAAGAAAACATCAGTTTGCAACATCATGGAGCATAACGGGCTGTTTTTAACCTCTAAAAATGAATGGAAGTAAATGAGACCGGAAGTATCCAGCCAAAATGATTCAAATGGCTGCGCCCGCTCGTACGCGGAGAATAAGGTGAATAGACCTGAATAGTTTAGCTCCAACTCTAATTAAACACACCTGATCGTACTAATTGAGTCCTTCAGGCTTGTTTGAAACCTACAAGGAAGTGTGTTGAAGCAGGATTGGAGCTAAACTGTGTAGGGCTGTGGCCATTTAGGAACTGAGTTTGACACCCCTGCTATTGACTATAGATTTGTTGAACTCCATCCATCCATCCATGTATAAATTCATTCACCCATGTATATAATTTGGAAGAAATGTCATCAGTAGTTTACAGCAGTGGTCCCCAACCTTATTATCACTGCAGACCGGTCAACGCCTGTCACTCTGATTCAAGTTTTATTAATGGAGAAATTTACAAAGCACTGCAGTGTTTGGGTGTCCTGTGTTTGTCTAAGATAATTAGTCTACCGAAATGTGTATGTTCCATAAAAGCTGAAGCTTATCAGTCAGTTCTTGTAACGTGACTTGCAGTGCACTCGCAGCATTCATTTACCTCCATTAGAAATAATGACCCTGCATGACCTCTAGAAAAGACACAATATGCGAACGGCCCCTAAAAGGCTGTCATCATTTGCGATCTCCAGCAGTTGATCTTCTTGCACAGACATGCTGGATTCACCTGATTTGTTCACAAATGGGTTGCGAATCTATTCTTGGCAGTTCGTGGGTCCTTCATTGGGCCTTTTCCCTTAGTACCCCAGTACCAATTGATCCACGGAGCAGTACAGGTCCACGACCCGGTGGTTGAGGACCACTGACTTACAGAATAAAAAAATAAAAATAAAAAATAAAAAACATACAGCAGCAGTTCTGTGGGCACAAATGCCTTGTTGATGCCAGAGGTCAGAGGAGAATGGCCAGACTACTGAGGTATGCAGAAGACAACCGAGGTATGCAGAAGAGCATCTCTGAACACACAACACTTCCAACCTTGAGGCGGATGGGCTACAGCAGCAGAAGACCACACCGGGTGCCACTCCTGTCAGCTAAGAACAGGAAACTGAGGCTACAATTCGCACAGGCTCACCAAAATTGGACAATAGAAGATTGAAAAAAATGTTGCCTGGTCTGATGAGTCTCAATTTCTGCTGCAACATTCTGATAGTAGGGTTAAAATTTGGCATCAACAACATGAAAGCATGGATCCATCCTGCCTTGTGTCATGGTTCAGGCTGGTGGTGGTGGTGTATTGATGTGGGAGATATTTTTTCGGCACATTTTGGGCCCATTAGTACCAATTGAGCATCGTGTCAACGCCACAGCCTACCTGAGTATTGTTGCTGACCATGTCCATCCCTTTATGACCACAGTGTACTCATCTTCTGATGGCTACTTCCAGCAGGATAGTGCGCCATGTCAAAGCGTGAATTATCTCAGACTGGTTTCTTGAACATGACAATGAGTTCACTGTACTCAAATGGCCTCCACAGTCACCAGCTCTTAATCCAATAGACCACCTTTGGAATGTGGTGGAATGGAAGATTCACATCACTGATGTGCAGCCGTGAGGATATCATGTCAATATGGACCATTATGCATGTCAATATGGACCAATATGCAGGAATTTGCAGTTCTGAATGCAAAAGGGGTTTAACCTTGTACTAGTAAGGTGTACCTAATAAAGTGGCCGATGAGTGTATATACTGTAAGTGCAATTAATAAGAGTTCTTTCACTGATAAAAAAAATAAATACAAATCTTTCTGCCCTAATGTTTTTAGTTGAATCAACTTAGCTTTGTATAACAAAAAAATATTTAGTTTACACCTGTTTAACTTATTAAAATAAGGTAAAGTAACATTAAAAAACAATTGCTGTCCTGATTTTGATCAATTTTTCTAACATTTTATACTTTAGGCTTTATATAATTTTCACACAAACACACACGGAGCAACAAAGTAAAGATTCCCAATGAAATGCAGAGCACATAGAAGGTGTTACACTGGCAGAACGGCACAGAATCTGAGCCTGAATTAAAACCTACAACAGCTGGCCATGGAAAACAAATGAAAAAAAAAAAAGACAGAGAAAATGAAGCTCTACTGATCCTTACCCAACATCCAATGCACCCTGACCAC
Source organism: Danio tinwini (assembly GCA_903798205.1). Classification (NCBI taxonomy): domain Eukaryota; kingdom Metazoa; phylum Chordata; class Actinopteri; order Cypriniformes; family Danionidae; genus Danio; species Danio tinwini. The sequence continues at coordinate 12,705,161 of CAIGQZ010034910.1, forward strand.
AAACACAGCCATAGAAAAACAGAGGACACAAGGACTCGCTGATCCACAGACACACACAGCTGGCGCACAAATCTCACAAACAGGCTCTCAGATGAAGGCCTGGCTGGCTATAAAAGTCCCGTCACAGCGTCTCAGTGTCCCGCGTGTCCTCCGAGTGATGGATTCGCCTAATCAGATGATGCTCGAAGACACTTGTGATTCCAAATGGAGCACAATTGATTCAAGCGGAGAGAACGACCTTCAATTAGCCTCTTTAGAGCTAGCCTTCATTTTCTCCACCGTTCTTCAACTGAGCCCCTTTAAACTCCTTATTATCCAGTAAATTTGGGCTTCTCGGGAGGTGGGGAAAAAAGTGGAAAATGAGCTGTAAAGACCATTTAGCACCTCGCTTTATTCATAATCGCTCAGCAAAAAAAGAAACGGAGAAATTCATGAGAGATCTGGAGAGGAAGATAAAAAATGAAAGGAGGAAAAAAGAAAAGACTTCATAGAGCGATAAAAGCTTTATTTAGTGCTGATCGGCAAATATCAAAATGAGTGTACAGAGTTAGTACGTTTATCGAGTGTTTGCTTGTGCGTGCTTTTGCAAAAAGTCAAATGGAATTTTTAGATATTTTTTTAAACAAATATAAATATAAATATAGTTTAAATATTTGAAAAAAGAGAAATGTAAAGGTGGTCGCACAAGTCTTTACAGCAACATGGACAGCAACCATGCTGCTCAGTAACATGGACACCTTCAATGGCATTAAAATTGTCACATACTGTATTTATAAGATATAATTCACCCAAAAAATGTTATTTCTGTCTTAATGTAATGATAGTCGTGGCCAAGAAATCACACGTGAGCTGATGCATTGTTTGTTTACTGCCGAGAGGATGCGCACATGCACGCCAATGTCTACTTTAGTGAACAGAACCTGCATAGGCTGTGAATAACAGGTAATAAATTTGTGAATAACGTTCAGTTTGTTGCACAGAGTAATTGTTTGGAAGCCGCGCGGAATGTATGATAAGTGAAGGTAAAACGGCGTGCACATCATTTAAATGATCATATCGCATTTTAGAATTATGATTACAAGCATTTGTGAAGCATATGGCTTTTTTTTTCTTTCATAGCGAACTCAAAGTGTTGTGCCTGAAAATAAATATTTAACAGTGTCAGAATTTCCCAATTCTACCCCTTAGCCCTTACCCCTACCTCTCGTTTTGCGCATTCCTGTAAAGGGGTAGAGGTGTCCCAATTCTCTTTAGCTTGAAGGCGTAGGGCTAAGGAAAAGGGGTAGATAGCCCTTCGAACGAAGATTTTTCAGGACCACACTCAAACCAAAGGGGTAAGAAAATTTCCCAAAATACACCAGCCACAACAGCAGGATAGTTGCACCCGAAAGTAAGGGGATCCACAAATTAGTATTTTTTGTCATTATTACGAATTTTTACAACAAACAAGCATGTTTTAATATATTAATAACGACATTTGTGTTTTACCATCATGCTTAACAAAAAAAACGCTAAAATAAAAACCGCTAAATTTCGCAATCTATAATCTATAATCATAACTCCTGTACAGCAGTCCCACAACATTCTGACACTCAATCACACTCGAACACCCTGTCAGAAAAGTCTAGTGGCTGGGAATGAGCTTTTTACAGTGTCTGCTATAATGTTAGTGTTGTTTTTGGTGTGTTTACATAGATAACGAAGTTCAACCTGCCACAGGAGCTGCTCGTACAGTTCTACTCAGCTGTCATCCAATCCATCCTCTGCACTTCAATCACCGCCTGGTTCAGCTCAGCTGCCAAAACCGACCTCCGTAGACTACAGCGAATAGTCCGCACTGCTGAACGAATCACTGGCACTACCCTTCCTACACTTCAAAAACTGTACTCTTCCAGAGTGAGTAAAAGGGCTCGTAAAATTACTCTGGACGCCTCACACCCAGCACAATACCTGTTCGAACTGTTACCGTCTGGTCGGCGCTACAGAGCACCAAGCACAAAAACAGCCAGACACAGGAAAGGTTTCTTTCCTCAGGCCATCTACCTCATGAACAGTTAAATATTCCCCTATTGTGCAATAAACGTGCAATACTTTCTCATACGCACTTGTACACAGCACCTTATAACCTGTATATTTACAACATATCTGTACATACAACTCAACATCCAGATCTTTTTGACTAACTGCATCTCTGTTAAATGCTTAATGTTTATTGCCTTTTCTTTCTTGTATTTAATTTTGTGTTGTCACTCGTCACTTTATGTACACTGAAAGCTTCTGTTGCCAAAACAAATTCCTTGTGTGTGTGAAGCACACTTGGCAATAAAATGATGAATAATGATGAATATGGCCACGGTGTAAATACGCCGTATATATTTACGATCTTATTGCCACATTAGATCGTTATGATAACATAAGATATCCCTTCAGTGATTTCCTGGAATAACTACAGCAGTCGCGATCGTCTGATTTTATACGAAGCATGAGATCGTGATGACATATGATGACGTGTGCAGGTGCTGTAGTGGTGTCCCAATTCTTAGTGGTAAATTTTGAAGCCCTTCCCCTTCACACTCAGTTTTAAGGGCCAAGGGGAAGGGGTAGGGGTACAAAAATAGAATTGAGATTGGGCTTATAACTATTCTAACCTATATAATATTGAATATAATGCAAGAGGGAATCTGATAGACAAATGTTTCATTTCACCATTGTAAAAAAGGGGTCTAATAATGTTGTTAATGACAAATGACACACATATGTCTCAAACATAATTCAACCTTAGAATTATGAAGTTAGTAATCACTTTACTGTGAATGAAAAACCAGGACATATTTAAAGTCTGTTCAAATCAACCATTCCAAGTTTAAACAAACTTTAGCATTTTAACCAACAGTAGACATATACATAAGCTCAATATTATTATTGTTGTTTTACTATATGTTTGAGAATAAAAATAATAATAGCCTACTCATATTAACCTTTATTTTACATCTACAGAATCGTGAGAAAATAGTGATCTTCATTTTAAGCAAAAAAAATCGTGATTCCCATTTTAGCCAGAATTGTGCAGCTCTAGTACTGGGAAACATCCATACACTCTCACACATACACTTCGGCCAATTTAGTCTATTCAATTCACCTATAGCATATGTCTTTGAACTGTGGGGGAAACCTGAGCTCCCAGAGGAAACCCACGCTAACATGGGGAGAACATGCAAACTCCACACAAAACTGCCAAATGACCCAGCTGGGACTTGAACCAGTGACTTTCTTTCTGTGAGGCAACAGCGTTAACCACTGAGCCACGTGTCGCCCAACACTGTGGTAAATTTGATGCTAATTAAATAAAATATTTAATCAAATTAAGTTTACAAGTTATTTCAACTTGCATCAATAAAAATGACTTAGAAAATCAAGTTAGATATAATATAACTATAAAAATTAATATAAAATTAATATATTAATATAAAAATACAGTTGAAACCTGAAAGCTCATTAAAATAAGTTAAAGTAACATAAAAATGTATGTTGTAATGACTCTGTTCGTATATTTTTTTACAGTGTAAATTTATTAGTGTTAATTCATCTTTTTTAATGTCAGTAATAAAAATGTTTTTTTTTATCTGTACTTCACTCCATTGCTGTATCTGTACTTTACTCCTCTATTTTATAGTTTTTTTCTTCATCTGAACACATTTCACTCTATGCCATATCTGCAATATTTAAACTAAAATGTATAGCATATGTGACTGTATGGGCTGCTTTTTGCTGTACTTCGTGACCAAAACAGAATATTGAATGCTGTTCTCTATCCACGATGGAACTTGCAGGCATCTGATAGCTGTTTCTCACGCCTCATTTCTGTCATCTATTACTAAGGTAAGCGGGCTGTAACGTTATGCATGCGCACGATATTTAAATATGTCTTATGATAAGAATATGTAGGCACATTTATAAAACATACAGTACATACTTTTACAACAACTGTAAAGCGAAACAAATGTATTTACCATGTAAAAAAAACTATCCAAAAGGCACGTTGATCTACGCACAGATGTGGTTTTGCGTGTTTGTACAGTATTTGTTTATAATATATAGTGTGGATTATAATATAATAAACTGAGAGAGTAAATCTTTGTCATGGACCATATTTCTAAAAATAAGCTTGAAAAGTTTTCTGTAGCAGGGTGGTGCTGACGTCACAGACGAGCGCCCCGAGGGCACTGTAGTCTGTTTATAGCCTAATGTTAGCTTTTTTAGTTCTTGCTTTTGCATTTAAGATCCAAAAGTGCTAAAAGATGTATTATCGTGTGAGGTTTATCCGGTTGGACAAAAAGTGTAATGAACTGTGTTTGAACACAGAGCATATTATTTGCAATCTTCGAAAAGCCTATGGGGATTTTATCGAGGTAACCAGTTTTATGCTAGCAGCCGATTTGCCTACAAGCAAGTGGATTTCTCCACTCTATATAGATCGTGTGCTGATGTAGCACCCTGAGGTGTGTCTGTGTGTCTTTCTCACTCTCCATTTACTTTTTTTTACCACACCTTTGATTTTATCTTAAAGGACTATGCCCTATAATTGTTTTATAATTAAAACAAAACCGATGTGTCCTGGGATTGGTTGTGGAAAATGGAGCGTCTTTAGAAAAGACTGGAACGGGCGAGGACTGCAAGAGGCGAAATTGTTGGCATGTAAGCAATTGAAGATGAAAACATTGTAGTGATGCTCTGTTTGTACATTACTGTACGTTCCCAATTGTGTAAAGTGTGTGAAGTTGTTTTCTGTTAGTTTATTTTCTGATCCTTTTTTATCTCCCCCAATACTTTTTGATTTAGCTCAGTTGTCAACACAGTAAATAATGTAAGCAGTGTTGTGTTGAAACAGTAGAAGTTGGAAGCCTCATTTTGTTTTTTTATAACTCCTTTTCTCTTGTTTTTGTTATAGCCAGGGAGGTAGTGCAGAATTGTGTCTTTATTTTAGTTTATTTGTCAAGGTTTGGGTTGGGGAAGGATGAGGACTCAATTGCAGGGACAAAAACAGGGGTTTACTGATTTTAAAATTAAACAAAAACTACTCAGAGGGGGGAAAAAGTAACTAAAACTAGGAGGAACTAGACAGCAGACAGGAGAGCACATGACACAAAGAAACAACACAAGCCATGTGCTCACGTAAAACTGGACTAGAACATGCAGCCAATGAGAGAACTCATTAACCGTGTGTTCACATGAAACACAACACTAAACACATGGCCACAATGTAAACACCAACCCATGTGCTTTGACAAGGGCAACAGAAACAGGAAGCAAGACACGATAAATAAAAAACACTCACTGTGCACACAAACATGCAACATGGATGTTCCATTCCAGCACTAATCAAAACCGAAACCAACTAGGCTGAGAATGAAACGGCACGCTGCAGACAGAACAAACACCCGGGTGAGAGAGCGCATCCCGAGCACGCCTGGACCTTGCACACCTGCATCAAACGGGAGTGCGCACGGCCAAGGCAGAGCTCATACAATGACAAAGATAATGTCAGGAAATACGAGTGCTCAACCTGAGAAAACTTAAACCCAGCACAAAATACTAGACAAGACAAGACTAGTGTCCAGACTCAAAAATAATTAGCAAGACCAAAGTGGCAAAATCCTGACATTTATACATTTCTGTTGAGCACAGAGACACTACGGCAATAAAAAACTTGTCCAACTTCATGTCCAGTATTGTACAATGGATGACTGCTAATTTTTTCAAGTTGAATAAAGATAAAACTAAAATTCTTATTGTGGGCAAAAAACCTGAGCGAGAGAGGATTGAAGCAGAATTGTGTTATTTAGGCTTACAATCTAAAAAAGAATTAGAGAACCTGGGTGTTATTATGGATTGTGATCTAAATTTTAATATTAATCAAGTTACAAAAACATACTTTTATCATTTGAGAAACATTGTCAGAATTCGTTCTTTCCCAACTTTTAATGATGCTAAGAATATAATTCATGCTTTTATTTTCTCTCAGCTTGATTACTGCAATGCTATTTATACTGGTTTACCTCAGGGTTCTAGAAGGAAGTTGCAACTGATACAAAATGCAGCAGCCAGAGTTTTAATGAAATTGAAGAAACGAGAACATATTACACCAGCATTAATAGAATTACACTGGTTACCAGTGCGCCAAAGAATAGATTTTAAGATTATTTTATTAGTTTATAAAGCACTACACAACCTGACACCTTCTTACATTTCTGACTGCTTATTGAGATACAATCCAAACCGTTTGCTACAATCTTCTAGCGCTGGACTTTTAGAATTTCACTCTGTAAATCTGATGCGATCTGGCGGCACCTCTTTTAGTCACTATGCACCAAAAAATTTGAATAGAGTGGAGGAACTATAACATCATTTTATATGCAAAAACCCAGAAGCAAGTTAGTATTTTAGCAGTTCCGGTTCCCTCATTCAAAAGTCAATGGGTTTTTTCAATGAGATTTCAGTTAAATCGCTTAAATAAGGTTTGTGGCTAACACAAACCCAAGATACTTTCACGTTTTATTCTATGACATAAAACAGTTACATCACTCTTCATTTTTTTTAATCGGTTACGCTTCTTTAAAAAGACGGTTGCTATCAAGTTGCTAAATGGGACTAGAGGTGGTGTCGGAGATATTATACGTCATCAAGCTGAGCTGGTCTGAAACGCAGCTCGCTTGCATTGGACATTTGGATTTGTCTGTTATTTAAGTATTTTCATAAATAGTATTTTATTGTTTGTAGTATTTTTCTAATTCGGATTTTTTTATTGTGTATAGATAATGCCTTCACTTGTAGAGACCGTCAAGACAGATTAATTTGTTTATCATTTATTTTAATAAACGATATTATGAAGATACTGCTTACCAGTGCAGCCTGTCTCTTTCCTGCCCTCAGTAATGCAAATGTGTGAATAAATACATACATATTAACTGTCATTTGAACGTGATCAATTGATTTTTCGTCGTTCTTTTCTTCATCTGAACACATTTAACTCTGTCATAAGTGCAATATTCACACTCCTCCTTAAATTGTATAGAATACGTGACTGTATGGACTGCTTTTCGCTGTACGTGACAAAAAAGAATATTGAATTCTCGAACTATGATGGAACTTGCAGACATTTGATAGACTTGTCCCTCACGCCTCATTTGTGTCGTCTATTACTACGGTAAGCGGGCTGTGTGCACGCAAACAATTTACATTTATACATACAGTTTTAAAACTTTTACAACCGTAAAGCAAAACAAAATGTATTTCCCATGTAAAGAACTATCCAAAAGGCAAGTAGGTCTATGTGCTTTTGCGTATTTATTTGTTTATAATACATAGCATGGATTATAACATAATAAACAGAGAGACTAAATCTTTGTCATGGACAATATTTATAAAAGAAAGCTTGAAAAGTTGTCTGTTGTAGGATGGTGCTGACGTCACAAGCGAGCGGCCCGAGGGCACTGTAGTCCGTTTATAGCCTAATAATAGCTTTCAACTCTCATGTTTGCATTTAAGTGTGTATTTTCGTGTGAGGATTATCTGGCTGGACAAAACGTGTAAGTGTAATGAACAGTGTTTGAACACAGAGCTTATTATTTGCAATCGTCGAAAAGCCTATGGGAAAATCCTATAGGGATTTTATCGAGCGAACCAGTTTTATGCTAGCAGCTGATTAGCCTACATGGTGACGTCATAGTTCCTCCACTCTATTGTCTTCCAAAAGAAGTGAAAGAATCCCCCAGCATTAATGTTTTAAAAAGCGTGTTACTACACACTTGTACACTGTATGCATTGTTTGTATATTATGTAGATGTATGCATGTACAGTATGTGCATGTATATGCATATGGAAGGACTATTGTGTGTGTAATTGTGTAGATACAACAGCATATGCATATGTGCGTGTACATGTATGCTTTTATCTGAGTATATATTTGTTGTTTCGTTTGCTTTATTTGTCTATACATTTTTTTTATTTGGATATTTTACAATGCTTGTTTGTTGTTTGTGAAGCGCTTAGAGTTGCATGTATGTAGGAAAAGTGCTATACAAATAAAATTGAAAAAAATTGAAATTAAATAATCCTAACAAAAAATAATAAAATAATAGAATATTTTATTCTTTTTTGTTAGGATCATTTCGTTTCAATTTTTTCGGTTTGGTTAGTGGTCTTTTTTGTTCATTAATTTTTGTGGGTCTAGCCTGAGGTAAGGCTTCGGATCACAAAAAAAAAAGAATAAGAAAAGAAATATAAAGTTGAAGTTAAAATGATTAGCCCTCCTGTGAATTTTCTTTTTCTTTTTCAAATTTTTCCCGAATTATGTTTAAAAGGGCAAGGAATTTTACACTGTATTTCCTTTCATATTTTTTTTTCCGGAGAAAGTCTTATTTGTTTTATTTCGGCTAGAATAAATAAATAGAATAAAATAAATAATTTATTTTAAGCTCAATATTTTTAGCCCACTTAACCATTATTTTCGGATCTGACATTATGAAGGCTTTTATAAAACTAATTGTTTTTGAGTTACTTTTATATCGTCTCCTTCTCCTTGACCCCATGACCAGGGTTGTAACGTTGACAAACGAAACACATGCAGTACTAAAATACAGTAAGATCAAAACAAAGTAAAGCCTTCAAAGCTAAGAAACAGGAGCAGATTTATGTAAAAATCAACACCAGTCACCAAATGTGACTTCAGCAGACATCAAACCAAAACACTTGGTCCCAGATGAGCGATAAAAGCACGTAATCTCTGAGGTTAATAACGGATGTAATTCTCAGGGTAATTACCAGAGTCATCAAGCTCTCTTTGAGGAGCAGTTGACACAACTACCAATTACGTAAGGCAATAACAAGCCAGTCTTTCCATCCGGAAGTTATGATGTGAGCCGTCAGGAAACTCGAACGTAATACAGGTCGAATCTACTCTAACTGAAAGGAGCCATAATGGTTATGAGCGTAAGACGGCAGGCAACATCAAGAAAGTGGCTTGGAAACAGCGAGAGGAGTGATAAATCTCACGACTGACTCCGAAACCCAAAGTCTCCGCCATCTGTTGAATTATGCAACACCGTTCATGAGATTTTCAGCACATGGGATAATTACAATTACAAAGTCATTGAAACTCAAACTGAGAAAATATTGCCTTTACCCAAGTGTGAGGTGTGTAACTTTCTTTTCGGAGGGGTGCATAATGAAGGAGAATAAAGAAAAGAGATCGGAAAGTTTCGCGTTCGCAAAATGCCCTCATTAATATTTCACCGCGATGGATGGAGGGAATAAAATCGAACTTCAGACTCGTTTTGCAGTGTCACTTCCTCAAATGAATGAATCCATCAAGCCGCACGCATAAAACGCGACGTGAAACGCTCTCTCTGTGCGGCGCAGGAGGTACGGGCTCAACCGGTGAACGGGGGGAAGAGCAGAACAGCATCTGGCACCTCAATCCGTGCGACCTTTCAGAAGAGGAAAAGATCAAAGCCATTAGAGCAGGGAGAGGCAGCGGCATCAATCAGCGCGTTTGTGTTTTCATGCACACGCAGACATTAGGAGCGCGCCTGATTGCGGCTGCCATTTTTGAGACAATTAACATTGAGGCTGACATTTTGGTTGAGGAGTTTAGATACTGAGACGGGCTTGAGAGGTGTCAGAAGGGGGACCATACGAGCCAAGAAAAGCAGACCCCACTGCTGCTGCTAGGCTGTTGGGGAAGCTTTTGGCTAAAAACACAAGCACAAAGATGCAAACAGTCGCAAAGACACTCGTGCAAACAAAAAAAAAACACACTGGACAATCAATACCGCGTATATTTGATATTTCAACAGATATTTAGGTTTAGAAATGTCTGAAGATTTGGTTCTTTTTCAGTTATAGGACACCATATTACTAAAAAAAAGGCTATAACTATGCTAATTTTGCTCTCAATCACAAAATCCCAGTTCCATTGTCAACATCAACAATCTTTGCTATTAATATTACCAAAAGGCATGACACAATTTTATTTTATCATTAAATGCACTGATTGTTGTTGTAGTTTCTACTGATGATGACAATAATGAGCTATGAGACATCAAATAATAATAATAATTAGGTGAAAATAATGAAGACATAATAAGTAATAATGACTTTAATAGGTAATGACAATAATAACAACAAAAACAACATTAATAATAAACATTAGTGGTATTATTATTGTTATTATAATACAACTCTTACTGTTAGCAGAAGTTGCATCCAAAATTATATTATATTATACAATTATATAACAATATTCTGATTATTTAGTTATTATTTTAGTTTCGACTGATGAAGATGATGATAATAGATATCCAATAATAATAATATTAATAATAATAACATCAACATGAAAATAACAACATAATAGTCACATTATTAATAATAAATAATTGTATTATTATAAATATTATTATATATAATTGCAACTTAATAGAACTGAGTATCATTGTTGCTACTGATTATGAGCACAATAATGTTTCTGTGATTAGCAAATCATGCATGAATAATAATTTTTTTTCATTGATGATTATCAGCATTAAATATTCTTGTTAATTATTCCTATTATTAATGTATTGTTCCAAAATCTCATTTAAACTTGTACATCAGATTTAGTTTACTTCAGCTTAAATGTTTGTCTCCAAGAACAAATTCCACTTCACAGTAAAGCCGTTGCACCGCTAACATAATTCACAGTGATATCATTCTTTCATTCATTTTTTTTTCGGCATAGTCCCTTTATTAATATGGGGTCGCCACAGCGGAATGAACCGCCAACATATGTTTTACGCAGCGGATGCCCTTCCAGCTGCAACCCATCACATGGAAACATCCATACACATTAATAACAACAATCGTTGCTATTAATATTACCAAAAGGCATGACACAATTATGTTTTATCATTAAATGCACTGATTGTTGTTGTTTCTACTGATGACGACAATAATGAGCTATGAGACAACCCATCACATGGAAACTTCCATACACACAGCCTTAAATAGAGAGGCTTGAACCAGCGACCTTCTTGCTGTAAGGCAAACGTGCTACCCACTGCGCCACCGTGCAGCCCATCATTCATATCAGATTAACAATAAATAAACAAAGAGCACTTTCACCAGTGACCTTTTGTACTTTACAGCGAATCTGTCATGCACTAATTACACTATCTGGAAACACTTGGCCATCAGAAATGCTTCCCTGTGATGTTTCCAGCACTGACGTCGCACTGAGCTTGAGGAAAGTCAAACGCTGCTGTTGTTTCTGCTCTCGCAGCCTCCGCATCATGTAACAGACAGCAGTCCTGCGGCGGCCTTCTCCATTTCAGCTTTTAAACTGCTGCTTTAGCACTCTGTATCTTTGCAAAATGTGCATGATATCGGCAGCGGCTGTGGCTCGTGGTGTATCACAAGCCATTAGCTGCTCTTGTGCCTGAGGGACTTGGGGTAATGTCACATTGAGAGCAGGCCGAGTGCTAAGATTGAGTCTGACCTCCTGCTATAAAGCTGATTTTTTTGAGAGAGAGAGAGATAGAGACTCCACCCTGGCAAAAACATCCCTGCTAACCGCCTCGGCTGTCTCTGAGCACTGTACTTTTAAAGCCTGGAAACAAAAAACAAATCAGAAATCACAGTGACATCATCTGCTGGTGGTGAGGCTCACGCTGTTACCGGGGTTCAGGTTCGACTTCACTGACTTGAATATGAAAGCATTACAATGAAAACCGAAGTGTAGTTATAATGTGAAACACGAAAGGAGACATTTGTAAAGAGCTCTTGCCATACGGTGCTAAAATGATTGGATTAGGACTCATTCACACCAAACAGCGCAGAAATTGTAAGCACATGATAAAGGACAAGAGTATTCAGAGAGAAACTTGCAGCCAAACCCCGCCTCTGAGTACTTCTGATTGATCCACTGCTATGGAACTGACAGTGATGAGCAGCACTGCGTGTGAAAGTTGAACATCTTTTAATTCACATGCCATCTAAAAATGTGGTGCTCATGTGCGCAACGCTTCAGAAGACGAGAGATGCGAGTGTAACGGTCACACACATCCATCAAGTGCATGTTTAGATTGGAAAACAATAGAAAAGCAGCACATTGGAGAGGAAAAATGTATTCTGTGTGAACGGCCCCTTACACTACATCCAAAGTAATCTTTAATAAGAGTTTATATATTACAACTTGTCAATAGTTTATATGCAAAACAGGAACCTTTAAAGTTATTAATTATATAAAGTTATAAATTATTATATCATGGCTGCATTAAATCATTACATAATATTTTGGACCCTTCCACTGCAAAACTGGAAACCACAAATAGTGAAATTTCTTTCTTTGGATCCTTCCTTGTAATTTGATGTAATGTAATTTAAGTAAATGAAATATTAAATTAATTAATTATTGCAATTTATGTCAGCCACAATCTGAGATTTATCAGCCACGTTTTGAGACAATATTGATGCATAATAATGGAATTTAAAAACCGAATTAACAGTTTTTTTCTGTAAATTGTTTCCTGAACGCCTTGTTTTCTTAAATTGTATAATTGTTATTAATATTATTCAGCAACTCATTCATTCACTCATTTTCTTTTTGGCTTAGTCCCTTTATTAATCTGGGCTCGCCACAGCGGAATGAACCGCCAACTTATCCAGCATATGCTTTACGCAGCGGATGCCCTTCCAGCTGCAACCCATCACTGGGAAACATCCACACACACTTATTCACACACATACACTATAGATAATTTTAGCTTACCCGATTCACCTTTACCACATGTCTTTGGACTTGTGGGGGGAAACCGGAGCACCCGGAGGAAACACACACAGAAATGCCAACTGACCCAGCCGAGGCTTGAACCAGCGACCTTCTTGCTGTAAGGCTATTGTGCTACTGCACCACCATACTGCCCTATTCAGCGATTTATTTACTACTAATATACAAAGAAATCAAGATTGTTGTAATTACAAATTTGTAATGACAACAATATAAATGTTTATTATTATTAATAATAAAAATTACTGAAATAATAATAAATTAAAACACATATCCATATATTAAATGATCACTCTATATATTAAAATAAAATAATTAAAATGAGTATAACATATAAGTAAATATTATATATACAGATCCATGAATATGAATAGATAATATAGAATAATTTAGAATTGAAAAAAAA
>CAIGQZ010034910.1:12728389-12742602 GCA_903798205.1 Danio tinwini
AAAGTCTTCGTAGCGCTTCACGTTTTTCAATTTTTTTTTTATGCTACAGCCTTATTCCAAATTGGATTCAATTCATTTATTTCCTCAAAATTCTACACACAATACTCCATAATGACAATGTGAAAACTATTTTTTTTAATTGTTGCAAATTTATCAAAAACCTGAAAAATTACATGTACATCAGTATTCACAGCCTTTGCCGTGAAGCTCTACATTGAGCTTAGGTACATTCTGTTTCCACTGATCATTCTTGAGATGCTTTAGCATTTTTAATGGAGTTCACCTGTGGTAAATTCAGTTGATTGGACATGATTTGAAAAGGCATACACCTCCCAGGGTTGGGAGTGCATGTCAAAGCACAAACCAAGCATGAACACAAAGGAATTATCTGTAGACCTCCGAGACAGGATTGTCTCGAGGCACAAGGCTGGGGAAGGTTACAGAAAATGTTTTGCTGCTCTGAAAGTTCCAATGAGCACAGTGGCCTCCATCATCCGTAAGTGGAAGATGTTTGGAACCACCAGGACTCTTTCTAGAGCTGGCCGGCCATTCAAGCTAAGTGATCGGGTGAGAAGGGCCTTAGTCAGGGAGGTGATCAATAACCCAATTGTCACTCTGTCTGAGCTTCAGCGTTCTTCTGTAGAGAGAGGAAAACCTTACAGAAGGACAACCATCTGTGCAGCAATCCACCAATCAGGCCTGTATGGTAGAGTGGCCAGATAGAAGCCACTTATCTGAAGGACTCTCGGACCATAAGAAACAAAATTCTCTGGTCTGATGAGACTAAAATTTAACTCTTTGTAGTGAAAGCCAGGCATTACGTTTGGAGAAAACCAGGCACCGCTCATCACCAGGCTAATACCATCCCTACAGTGAAGCATGGCGGTGGCAGCATGATGCTGTGGGGATGTTTTTCAGCAGCAGGAAGTGGAAGACTAGTCAGGATAGAGGGAAAGATGAATGCTTTAGAGTACTCTTGACCTCAGACTGAGGCGACGGTTCCAGCAGGACAATGACCCAAATCACAGCACCAAAAAAATATCAATGGAGTGGCTTCACAACAACTCTGTGAATGTCCTTGAGTGGCCCAGCCAGAGCCCAGACCTAAATCCTATTGAACATCTCTGTAGAGAGCTAAAAATGGCTGTACACCGTCGCTTCCCGTCCAACCTGATAAAGCTTGAGAGGTACTGCAAAGAGGAATGGGCAAAAATTCCCAAAGACAGGTGTACCAAATTTGAGGCATTATATTCAAAAAGACTTGAGGCTGTAATTGCTGCCAAAGGTGCATCAACAAAGTATTGAGCAAAGTCTGTGAATACTGATGTACATGTGATTTTTTTTTCAAGTTTTAATTTTTTTTATAAATTTGCAACAATTTCAAAAAATCTTTTTTTCACATTGTCATTATGGGCTATTGTGTGTAGAATTTTGAGGAAATAATTTGGAATAAGGCTGTACCATAGAAAAATGTGGAAAAAGTAAAGCACTGTGAATACTTTCCGGATGCACTGTAGATCTGCAGCGCCACTGATGTGGTCCAAGTCCTGTCAAGTCTCCATAACCCTGGGCCAGGCCGTATCTTGAGCAGATACTGTGGCGGTCATGGAGGAATGGATTGCAGGAGACAGATTACTGAAAGACCCCATTGACAGACGAGTCTCCGCATTGATCCCTGTGGGCCAGCCTGTACACCCGCCAGTAACCTACTCACACTTGCAGCTTCTCCAGGATGGACGTCCAGCCCCTTGGCGCCTAGACTGCAGCTCTGCACAAGAAGTTTGACCAGAGGAGAAATGGCTGTGCCCAACTGAGCCTGGTTTCTCTCAAGGTTTTTTTTCTCCCTTACTTTCGTCAATTGGTGAAGTTTTGTTTCCTACCACTGTCGTCACTGGCTTGCTTGGTTTGGGACTTGTGGAGCTGTGCATCAATGAATTTGCTCTTCAGTGTTTGCACTTTTAGCATTGAAAATTAAACCACACTGAACTTCAACTCTGAAAAGTGGACCGACACAGTTTCAATTTACTAGAACTTCTATGTTAAGCTGCTTTACTATCTACTTTGTAAAAGCGCTATAGAAATAAAGATGAATTGAATTGAATCAAATCTGTTTCATTCACGACACACTATCAATCCATTCAACATATTATAGCTTGGCTTTTCAGCAATTTAACTCATGAGGAGATTTTTGTTTATGTTCTTCCTTTCAAACGCTAAATATAATGCGCAGCTCAAGGTAAATTCCTCTCTAAAAGCTGCTGAAATTGACCCTGAACCTCCACCATATAAACCATTAGAATGACTAACAGTGCCTGAAGCAACACAACAAGGTTTACCATCAAGAAAAATAGCTTGGAGTTTGTAGATGAATAGTTTTTTTTCTTTTTCTTTCTGTTGCGTCTTTGAAAGTGTTGATGGTCTGTCATGTGTCTTGTCCTGTAGAGATGTCCGTGAAGAGCTGAGGATAAAGAAGACAGTTGATGCCTGGATCAATACACTCAGCAAGGAGATTCAGGTGAGCTCAGCTCAAGGGCTTAGTCTCTTTTTCTGCCTTCACATACAATCTGTTGTTCCTGCGCAATCTGTCGTAGTTCTTTGTTCTCTGAAATGCTGTCTTAAAAGAGAATTATTTGAATAAACATTAGTGCTTTATTGTGCTTGGAATTGAGCAAAGGTCTGCTATTAAGCTCTCCAACTGGTCAGGTATATTCTTATTTACCTGGCGGACAATAACACAGTTGCAAAATCTCGTAAATATGGAAGCTATTATTGTTTTTGGCCTCGGAATAATAATAATAAAAAACTTTTGCAACTTTTTATCACACAATTTGCAGCTCTGGGCAAATAGTCTCATTTTTGAGATGAGAGCAAGAAGAGCCATAATTGTGAGATTAAAAAGTTGCAGTTGTACTTAGACAAGAAAAACAAAAACAAAACTATGTATAATTTTGGAAATATATAAACTTATTAGGGATGCTCCGATCAGGATTTTTGCAGCCGATACGAGTACCGATTCCATGTCATGGTAATTGGCCAATACTGATACATTAAGCACAATACATTAAGCACATTTTCACTTTAAGTATGATACTTAAAGGTGCAGTAGGTGATCTGCCAAAATGCTAACGGGTTAGCATAAAATCTTTGAAACACAGTCCCTCCCCTGCCATCTAAAGCCATGCCTCCTGAAACACGAGCATACGCACCTTAAAGATGACAGCAGATAACCCACTAGATTATGTCATTCACCAGTTAGAAAACTTTATAGTACTTTATAATACTACAATTTTGAATGAGAAACTGTTTTATATCTAGCATGTTTTTATTTGTGTAGCAAGCAAAGCATGTCATAATGGTCTCACTTTCTCACGCACGTTGTCCTAAAGTGACTACTGTGTGCTTAGTTGTTGGCTGGCGGTGTGCAGGTTTTACACTTATTACTAAGCTATATTTATACATGCTATTTCAGAGTGAATATTCAGAGTAGCATGGTAAACAATATAGGGAGCATGTCACAGGTTGTCATTGTTTAAAAATGAACCAATGTGAATGTAAAACCAGCTTCAGCTCAGTAAATCAGACTAGGCGGAAAAGCGCTATTTACTGATGTTTTGTTGTTAAATGTTATTTGTTATTATCGATGCTGTAAAAAGTCTCTTATGAAACTGAAAATAGTCACATCAATCTATCACCAGAAGATTTCAGTGGCTGAACAACACTTCTGTGCATATAACCCATTTATAACAACACAATCTACATCAGCTTTGCGTGACTAAAAGAGTTTTAAAACAAAACAATACTTCAGTCATGGTGTCGTCCTTCCTCCAGCGTGCAAAAGTAACTCCAATATTGATCAGGATTTTGACAAGTTTTGATTCAGCTTTTGATTTTACCGCGGTGATTGTCTGGTGTGCACATGGATGCGTCGCGTATATGCGCAAATGGCGGATCTGCGTGAACAGAGATGCACCGTTATACAAATCTACATTTGTTGACACACAGCTTGGGCTACTTTATTAGAATTATGGAAATTGTCTGCCCGACAATATTTAATTGGATGAACATTTTTAGGCTTATGCATTACCCAGAATATAAAAATACATATAAATACATTTAGATCATTTACTTTAATCAGTACTATTTGAATGTGAAGAGACTTTCAACCAGCACAACTATGTTTCTAAATACAATCACTTACAGTACTGCACCTTCAAGTGGAGCTTTCTTATCACTAGGGCCAGACGGAATCTGCGGACGTTTTTTGCTATTTCTGCAGAGAATTTTGGTAAAAATCTGCAAATTTCTGCGAAATTATTTTGGGAGTCTCATTACTAAAACCTTAATATGTGAAATAAAAAATATATTTTTAACTTTTATTTAATGTTAAATGCAAATCCAATTAGATCCACTTTATTTGAAAAACAAAGCAAGTCTCTCATATAATATATCAACTAAAAGACAGAAAATATTACTGTACAAACTACATTGTACATAAATCAGATGAACATTTTTATAATAATCAATAATATTACTGTAATTAATTTAAAGACTGAATAAATATAGATTATATATATTTTAAAAGATTTATTTGTGGCCTTTTTGCCTTTATTAGATAGGACAGTATTGAGACAGGAAGCAAAGTTGGAGAGAGAGAGAGGGGGGTAGGGTAGGGAAATGTCCTATAGCCGGGATTCGAACTCGGGACGCCCTGATGTGCTACTGCACCATATGTCAACGTGCTAACCACTAGGCTATTGCGCCGACGAATAAATATAGATTTATACACATTTACTCAAGTAAATAAACAGAATTAATAATGGGCTAAAAATCTGCGGAAATCTGTGGAAAATCTGCAGAATTCTGCACGCGCAGATTCTGTGTGGGCCTACTTATCACCTAAGAGAATAAATTAAGAATACAGCATATAATCTCTTAAACGTGACTCTTTTAGGCCATTTAGTGTGAACATGTCATGGTCAGAAGCAGCTTTACAAAAAATAATAGATAAACATATTTTTGAGAAATGACTAAGAATGCATTTGGGACACACTGCAAATGATGGAGGAAGAACTCAACATGTCTCATGAAGAAAAAGTTTGGAGCACAAATTTGAGGTATAAGAAGTTAAGATGCACACCTTCAAATCCATTACTTTACTAAAAGGAATTAAGCTTATAAACTACTGTATATTACAAGAAGTTATGTTATTAAATATTGAAGTTTTTATTGTTATATATTAAGTTTTTTTATTTCCTAATATTTAGTGAACTTGCAATGCTGTCAAAAAAATAGAACTTTCAGATCTTATATGTAAAAAGGCTTTAAAAGGCAAGATCATTCAAATAGTTTGCTCATCTCCAATTGCTCCTCTCCAAGAGCCTTACAGCAGCTTGATTGCTTGATGAGAGAGAGAGAGAGAGAGAGAAAGGATGCGGGATTTTCTTTACTGCTCTATTCATTTAACCTAACAAATATTATGCTTAGAACATCACTGTTGTTCTCACGATCTGTTCTCTTGCTCGTTCACTCTCGTCTCAATGATATCTCATTTGCAGCCGTCACAGAGCACATGCATCTTCTTCTGCTTGTAAACTCATAAACAACCACTTGTGATGGGTTCATGAGATTGGCCAGATCAACAAGTACCGATTATATCATGATTAATGTGATTATAGGACGATACCGTTAGATCGAAGCATCCCTAAAACTTATTGTTATCAATGGTTTTAGATTTTTGAGATGAGGACAAGAAAAGCCATAATTGGCAGGTTAAAAATTGCAGTTGTACTTAAAAAAACAAACAAACAAACATTAAAAAAAACAAAACATAATTTTTAAATTATATAAACATGAACATAAACAGGTTTTTTGAGGTGAGAACAAGATCTATAATTGTGAGATTAAAAAGTTGCAGTTGTACTAAAAATATGTATTCTTTTTATTGTACATTTATATAAATTTATAATTCAGTGGTTTGTTTTTTTTTTAGATGAGAGCAGTTAGAGCTAAAATTGTGAGATTAAAAAGTTGCAGTTGTATTTGCAGTTGTGAATTATATAAACGTATAATTATCGATGATTTTTGAGATATGATTTTTGAGAGAACCAGAAAAGCCATGATTGTGAGAATAAAAAGTTGCAGTTGTACTTATAAAAAACCCCACATAATTTGATATGATTCTGACAAAAAGGAAATTAAAGATCTGAGAAGAAAAAAAATTCTGAGATATAAACTCCGATATCAACTGAGATATAAAAAGACAATAATAATACATAATGCAGCATGTAAATTCAGAAAAAGGTTAAAATTCCAAGAAAAATAGGTCACAGTTGTGAGATGAAAACTCTGAACTGAAAAGTCTGAAATGTGATATTTAGGCTGAAGGCAAATTGATTAGCCCTTCTGTGAAATTGTAAATCTTTCAAATATTCCCTAAGTGCTATTAAATGGACCTTTTAAAAGTTTTTCTATTTTATATATATATATATTTTTTATTTATTTATTTATTTTTATTTTTTTTTTTATTCTGCAGACAGTCTTATTTCTTTTAGTTTGGCTGGAATTAAAGTGATTTATTCTTATAATTTTTTTACAACAATCTTTTATGCTTAATATTATGACACTGTGTTAACACTAGATACCGTAACACTAACAACACACGATGCAACAAGTTTCCAGAAACAAGCAGTTTAGTTGTCTGCACCAAAAGCGACCCGACATGACAAAAATATTTAAATACCAGCCACTGCACTCCCAGCGAAATGTTAAAGCTTTTAATCTAATTAACAAACCTCTTTAACATTATCAATAGGCTATTGAGTAGTTGATGTTGTGAGTTTGCAATGAGTCAGTTCTTACTTTTCTTTACAAACCAACTGCTAGTTATTTTCAAGAGCTGAGGTGAACTATCTGCTGCAGCTTTGGTAATAAATGTTACGTGAAATGATGTTCAAACTCACATTGGTAGCATTTAATACTGAATAAAGCACATAATCAGCATCTGAGATGATCATTGTCATAGAAGCTAATGCTGTTGTTCTGTTTCTAAAATAGCAGATGATTAGGACAAAAACCCCTTTTAACGGAAAAGATCGCATGTTGCTGTTCTCTGTCTTGTGTTGTTAGGACTGATGTTAGATATTTTTTTACACTGCAAGGGCTTTTTTTTGACTACAGAACAAACCAATGACAAAATATCCAATGACTTGCCTAATTACCCTAACTTGCCTAGTTAACTTAATTAACCTAGTTAAGCCTTTAAATTGCCCTGAAGCTGAATACTAGTATCCTGAAAAATATCCAGTAAAATATTTTGAACTGTCATAATGGCAAAGATAAAATAAATGAGCTATTAAGACTATTATGCATAGAAATGTGTTTAGAAAAAAATCAGAAATTTGGGGAAAAATATTCAGGAGGGCTAATAATTCTGACTTTAATAGCACGTATTAGCTACAGCAATGACTTGGAATCCAGGTTCTCCACACAAGCATAAGCAACCATACAAGGCAAAATCAGCTTTTCTTGAATGCAAGTTTATACAGCATACAGTGCACTGAAGACATTGACAACCTTTCTCCTTGTCTTTGCCTTGTCTTTCTCTCTCAGGATGATCTGGCGAGGGAGAGCTCAGAGAGGATTGTGGATGCTGGGGTGAGGAGCAGATGTGAAGCTGGTCAGAGAACAAAAGCTGAAGCCTCTGCGGCCGCAAAGAAAACCTCAGTCAGAGCTCAAGTAGAAAACACACGGGCACACACCAGACAACCCGCTCTGACTGTCAGAAACAAACCTGCGGTGAAGCGGGAAGTGGTGAGCAGGATTATATGAGTATTATTTGATGTGTTCACACAACAGACAGCAGCCAAACTCCTCTGATAATTCAATTCAATTCACCTTTATTTGTATAGCGCTTATACAATGTGGATTGAGTCAAAGCAGCTTCACATAGAAGATTATAGTAAACTGAAACAGTGCCAGTTCAGTTTTCAGAGTTTAAGTTCAGTTTAGTTTAGCTCAGTTCAGTGTGGTTTAAAAATCACTACTGAGAGTCCAAACACTGAGGAGCAATTCCATTGATGCGCAGCTCTACAGATCCCGAACCATGCAAGCCAGTGGCGACAGCGGCGAGGAAAAAACTTCACCAATTGGCCAAAGTGAAGAATTATAAAACCTTGAGAGAAACCAGGCTCAGTTAGGCACGACCATTTCTCCTATGGCCAAATGTCTTGTGCAGAGCTGCAGTCTAGGCGCCGGAAGCTGGACCTCAGCGAAATGAAATGTTAAAGCTTAATAAAGCTGCCCACATGGACGAAATAGGTCTTTTTCTGTGTGAAACGAAAGAAGATGTATATACACTACATTCTGTATGTATATTGTTACAACCAGCTCAAAAATGTAACATTAGAGAGACAATACGGACCAGGTAAATTGAAAAGAGAAATGATTTATTAGCAAAAACATAACTCGCAAAAGTATTTAAAGCAATCAAAGTCAGTAAAGATGGAAGTCAGTAGTGAAAAGCAGGTGCATGGTAGTGAACTGAGCTCATGATTCAAAACAAACTAAAATAAATCAAAAACGCCAGGCAGGGAGATCCGGCTAATCGAGCTCATTCTCATGTCAAATGTTGGATCCTTTATTGGCACCACATAATGGGTCTCAGCTGAGATGACCCACCCACCAATCATCAATCATTCAGGATCTGCAAATCACAAAAATACAACCACAACAAACAGGTCTCACACGGGACCTAACAATATCCTCTAAAAGTTTTCAGCGATTTCAGCAAGTGTTTTTGTTTTTGCAATAATGCACCATTGAATTAGGGATGCAGTGATCATAGATTGTGCTTGTATCATTATAGTCTGAGGAAAAATCACAGTTTCACAGTTAGCACGATTATTATGGATTCATTAATTTCAAAACACCACTAGTTTAGAAAATCACATGAAAACTCCTTATATTTTAAACTGTTATTTGTTTCTGCTCAGTAACCAATTAATACAGCACAAAAAAATTATGAAAATCAAACAATAATCAATTTCTCTTTGGACTTAAAAATAAGTGAAAAATGTTTTTAACATTTTAACAAGTAATAATTTTACACTGAAAATAAATTACAGAACAATGAATAAATAAATAAATAAAAATAAGAATTACATTGTTTTTGTCTGATGTTAGTTTGTCTATATTAACTGTTTAATCATGTAAATGTAAGTATTTCCCCTTTAAAGAGAACAAATGTAGTCAAAGGCTGCCGAATGACTGTCTAAAAGGCACTTTTGATCAACTATATTACAAAAGTGTTTGGTATTTTGAATTTGGATTTTTTTTTGGACCTGAGTAGAAATGTGTGTACTTCATACAAAATATGAAGCTGATTGGTCCAGTTCTTGTCACATGACTCACGGTGCGCGTGTGGCATTCTGAAAAGTTAGGAGCTGCGTCCCAAATGGCCCACTATACACTATGCACTCATGCACTATGTACTTATGCATTTAAACACTCAACAGCATAGTAGTATATGTATGCAGTGTCGTCCCAAATGGAACACTGTTTTTTTACTAAGCGGGAATTCAACCCTTTTCCCAGATGACATTTGGCGGTTGCCAAATTAGTGAAATAAATGAACAAAGTACCAAATAACACCTGCCGTGAGTATCACCGCATTCTCCATCAGGAGGCGCTATAGTCACTCATATAGGAGAATTTCGCTTTCACAATCCAAGATAAATAAAGTTATCCAACATGTGCGCCCGAAAGCTCCACCCCTTCCGCTACGTGAGCAAAGCTGCGGTCGTTGAGTACGTGAAGTGTCCATCATTACACACTTCATTTTACCGGTCGAATGAGTGCGTCATCCGGGTAATTAAAGTGTACTTATTATTTTTTTGTGTTGTCAGTGTAAACACACTTCTTACACTATTTATACTACAAAATGGCGTAGGATAGTGCATACGTATGCGGTTTGGGACGCACCTAAGATCTTTTTAACTATGTGCACCTGGAAAGTGCACGCCGCTCCTAAGATTGTCCACGCAAGCCGTGCCTCCATTGCAAATAACAAACTTGTGTGCACAAAAGATGCGATATGTGAACAGCCCTTAGTTAATGGCCTCAGCCAGCCATAGTTAATCCTGTGTGCATGCTTATTAGTATTGGTGTACAAGCTCGAACTTTAAACTAGCCCACAGTTATCATAACTTGGTTTCGTAGCAGCAGTTTTGTTCCCTGCAGAAACGCGGTGTTGAGAAGCCTTTAACCGTGATGAATTAAAGCCCGGCTAATAGTAAAATCGGTTAATTGTTGCTTCCCTACGTTGAATCTGATTAATAGAAACAAAGACAGGTCACAAGTTTGTTTTTTTAAGTGGATTTTGGTAAAATGCTGGATTTTTGGAGTCAAAAATAAACTTTTAGGAGTCAAAAATATGAGAATAACTTCAATTGTATTTTTATTTTACATATATTTATTAAAACATCTGTTTTTGTTTTTTATTGTATACTGAATTATATTTATTTGACATTTAATTGTGTTAAAATAATTGTGTTTTAGAAATTAAAGCTTTTTGTTGAATTTTTTTGTATATTTATTAAAGGGAGAGTTCACCCCAAACTGAAAAATCCACCATCTTTTACTCTTTCTCTGCTTGTTCCAATCCTGTTTGACTCTCTGTATTCTGTTGAACAGAAAACAAGATAATCTGACGAATGCTGGGAAAAAACAGCCATTGATTTCCGTAGTAATTTTTGTTCACACTATGGATTCTTTAGAATATCTTGTTTTGTGTTCAATAGAAGAAAGAAACAACAACAAAAAGTTAAAAACACTTGCACATGAGTAAATACTGAGGACATTTACATTTTTGGGCGAACTATCCCTTTAAATTAGATGTTGACTTCCATTGAAATTCATTCATTTAGTATGAGAAATAAATTAGATTATTTATTTCACTTCTTACATTTAAAAATTATTCATTATTTTTATTAATTTATACAACAGTTAGTCTTTGTTTCCTGTTGTTTACAATACCGGGCCGTTTCCTGTTGTTTGCAATACAAAATTAGCCGTAGTGTGTTTGAATGTGAAAGTGTATGGGTGTTTCCCAGTACTACTGTAGGTGGCAGCTGGAGGGGTATCCGCTGTGTAAAACATATGTCGGAATAGTTGGTGGTTCAATCGGCTGTGGCAACACCTGATAAATAAGGGACTAAGCCGAAGGAAAATAAATAAATGAATGAATGATTGTTTGCAATACTATTAAAATGTGATAAAAAAAAACCCCAAAAAAACTTCTCTTATAAAATAGATTGCAGTTAATTGAGAGTTCAATAATGAATATTTAGCAGTTTAAAAAAATATACAGTTGAAGTTAAACATTATTAGCCCTCCTGTTCAATTTGCATTCTTTAAAAAGAACTGCCGTTTAATGGAGAGATTTTTTCAGCACATTTCTAAACATGGTAGTTTTAATAAGTGATGATAGTACATCATGTTTTACAATACATTTTTAAGATACTAGCATTCAGCTTAAAGAGACAATTAAAGGCATAACTAGGTTAATTAGGTTAATTAGGTAAGTCATCAGACAATAATTGTTTGATATGTAGCCAATTAGAAAAAGGGGGCCAAATATTGTCCTTAAATTGTTTTTAAAATAATAAACTAAAAGATAAAAGACGCTCTCCAAAAGAAAAAATATTATAGGAAATACTGTGAGAATTATCTTGCTCCCTTAAACATCACTTGAGAAATACAGCTAAATTATAAGTCCAAGGCACTCGAAAAAATTGAATGTATTGAACGTATTG
This sequence comes from Danio tinwini, assembly GCA_903798205.1. Classification (NCBI taxonomy): domain Eukaryota; kingdom Metazoa; phylum Chordata; class Actinopteri; order Cypriniformes; family Danionidae; genus Danio; species Danio tinwini. The sequence continues at coordinate 12,740,200 of CAIGQZ010034910.1, forward strand.
AGAATTGAACATAATTGAAGGCATTGAAGGCAAGTGTTTGCTGAAACGCGTGGGTTCATTCAGGGTTCATTTGAATGATTTAAAGGGCACCTATAGTGAAAAATCTACTTTTCAAGCTGTTTGGACAGACATATGTGTAGGTATAGTGTATAGACCGTCATATTGGGCTGATATACACACCCAGTGCTTCTTTTTCAATTTAACAACATAAAAACGCTGGACCAAGTGGATCGGTTTTCAGACCGACCCCAACTTGACGTAGGAGTGCGGTCCCCCCGCCCACCGAATTGATTGACAGCTGCGTATTAACATGTCTTCGTAGTAACGTGTATAATCATATCAACCAGACACAGGACCTGGACGTGCGCACAATAAGCAACCGTAAATAAAAGTCTGTTCAGTTTGCTAGGATCATCAATCATCATCAAATGTGATCAAGAGTGAGTTTTACAAGTTTAAAATGTTTTAAAACAGTGCATGTGTGTAATGAATTACAGCGATTTACTTCAGCTTTACTTCATCAACACAGCCGCGTGTCAGAATAATTATAAAAGACGCTTCAATCCCGGTTTGTGGACGTTAAATCAGGTTTATTTTGTACATTAACATAACAGATATCCATACAGCAGTGGAAATTAACCTGTATCCTGTCACATTTGAGTGCAAAAACAGTGCAAAGCTAAACGCGTGCTGTCTGTGTGTGCGCCTGTCAGCGCTGTGTGTGTGTGTGTGTGCGCGTGAACTTTGTAACGACATTGTGTGTGACTTATCCTTGCAACTCCACAACATGCATCAAATACTCATTGGTAAAGTTCTTACTGTAGTTTTTCCTCACAAACATTACGTGAGATCTTATTCCTTCGTGTTTGTCTGTTGTCTGACGCAGCCAAGGGAGCCGCTGCCAGGCACGTGGAAATGCTGGGCGTGAAGCACTAGCCTTAAAGACGCAGTACACAAAAACCGCTAGCTGATGCTAAATGTTACAAAATAGAAACTTATGACAGGTATAATAAAAAATCTAATGGGTGTTTTGAGATGAAACTTCACAGACACATTCTGGAGACACAAAAGACTTATATTAAATCTGGAAAAAGTGGTAACCTAGGTGCCCTTTAAGCCTGACGTGTTTACTGTTCCAGAAATTTGAATTGTTTCTCAAAATAAAATATATTGGCTGTGTCCAAAATCGCCTACTACTCGGGTACAGCACTTAAGTTTGATTACTCAACGGATAAAAAAGTACTTTCTATACAGCATGAATGTGAGTAGTATATGAGCTCGGACGTAATACGAATGCCATTTTGTCATCATCACGTGACATACCCGCTTCACTCCCATTCATAAATTCTCTCGCGGTACATCATGGGATATTGTGGTGTCCATCGGATGCGCACTTTAGAATCTCGCCAGCTGTCGTATGTAATCCGGGTACTTCTCGCATACTGTTTATTGAATTCTGTGAATTCGGACATACTACTCAGCTCGCATGCTGTTTTTAGCGTACTATAGCGTACTATATAGTATGTAAGTATGTGGTTTGTGATGCAACTATTGTGTTCAAAGCTGAAAAAATGTGTTTTTTTTACCCAGACATTTAAAAAGAGCATATTTTAGAGCAGTTATGACAATTCCATGAAACTATGATATTTTTATGCAAGGTTATCATACCGTTAGAATCTTATACCAGCCCATGCCTAGTGGGTAGCGCTCTCGCTCCACAGCAAGAAGGTCACTGGTTCGAGCCTCAGCCGTGTCAGTTGGCGTTTCTGTGTGGAGTTTGCATGTTCTCCCCGTGTTCGTGTGGGTTTTCTCTGGGTGCCCCGGTTTCAAGTCCAAAGACATGCTATATAGGTGAATTGGGTAAGCTAAATTGTCCGTAGTGTATGTGTGTGAATGAGTGTATGGGTGTTTCCCAGTGATGGGTTGCAGCTGGAAGGGCATAGGCTGCGTAAAACATATGCTGGATAAGTTGGTGGTTCATTCCGCTGTGGCGACCCCAGATTAATAAAGGGACTAAGCCGAAAAGAAAACGAATGAATGAATATATAAGGATGAGGCTCAACTACTGCATCAACACTGCTGGTAAAATCTGTAAGGTTTAAAGTTTGTTTAGGATGCAGCGAATGCAGGCAGCAGTTTATGATGGCAATTTGGCTGCAGTCCAAATCGTGTGTGTGTGTGTGTGTGTGTGTGTGTGTGTGTGTGTGTGTGTGTTTGCTATACTTGAACCGATAATGAATCAGAGGATCTGCTAACCTGCTTGTTTGCATTGTTTATTTCTGTATGTGTTGTTTACTTATCACCGTGACCTGACAAGCACACAACACTTCCAAAATGGCCCATCTGGATGTAAACACTGCAGCTCAATACTTCTCTCTGTGACATTTTTTCCCCCCCTAAATG
>CAIGQZ010034910.1:12771942-12793443 GCA_903798205.1 Danio tinwini
GTCTGTCTGTCTGTCTGTCTGTCTGTCTGTCTGTCTGTCTGTCTGTCATTCTATCATTCTATCTATCTATATTTAATTGTTCTGAATGGTAAAATATTTGAATGTGACAGTCATTTGTATGTTTTTATAATCATTTATAAATATTTGACCTCAGGAGGCTTTAATTGGTCAAAAAAGGCAGGATTCCAGATTGTTGTGCAATATTCAGATACAACTATGTCTTTATTCACAAAAATGCAGTAAATCCATGGTAAAGATGAGTTTGAAGTTAAATTTATACACTTTAGCAGGACAATGCAATAGAACAGCAGCATATAACAGTATCTGTCTGGTGTACTCGGCACACGTAGCTCTCATTCACATGAGCAGGTCAGCTCTCTGTTACCATGGAGACCAGGCTTCTGTGCATGAGACAAAGACCTGGAAAACTGATGGGTGATTTTCTCTCTCTTACACACACACACACACACGCACACGCACATGCACATGCACATCTCTTAAACAGTTACAGTTTATGTCCTTGCACTGAAAGATTCAATGATTTGTTGAGACACTCTTGAATATTTCTTGCATGATCCAAAGAGATTATAAAGATTAATGAGACCATGTGTTATTGTATATATGTGTGCATGTATGTGTCTGTGACCACCTTTTTTATTAAAGGGATCATTTATTTAAAATATATATAGTTCTAGTTGTTGCAAACTAGTATGGCATTCTTTCTTCAGTGGAACGCAAAAAGAGATGTTTGGAAGAATTGTTCATGCTTCTCTTTTTCTTACAAATGAAAGTATTAAATGATAATTGGCTTCTAAAAAGGTTGCTATAACAACACTATTAAAGTAAACCATGTAACTTGTGCACCACAAAACAAGTCTTTAGAGGTCATGTGATAAGTTTATATTCCAGGGCTTGTTGAATGCTTGATTCTGATTGGTTGATGAAAAATGTAAAGGGGTAGTTCACTTTAAGATAAAAAATTCCTCATCATCTACTCACCCTCAAGTGGTTCTAAACCTTTATGATTTTTTTTTATTCTGTTGAACACAAAACAAGTAGATCAGTAGATCAGCAATTTTTGAAATACTCCAATACAACAACCATGCCACGTTCAAAGTTACTTAAATTGCCTTTTCTTCCCCATTCTGTTGCTTGGTTTAAACTGCATCAGATTGTCTTGACCATGTCTACATGCCTAAATGCATTGAGTTGCTGCCATGTGATTGGCTGATTACAAATTTTCGTTAACGAGCAGTTGGACAAGTGTACCTAATAAAGTGGCCGGTGAGTGTATATTAGAGTTTTTAAAGAATTTCCTATTTTTTTTCCCACACATTTTAAAAATAATTTATGATAAAGCACATACTATTTTTCACATGCTTTCTTTCTTGTTTCTGTATCCAGCAGCTCATGCCTTTCTAATCATTCAGGGCCCGTCTTCAATTATTCTTTACATAAGGCACTGACAAATTTTTCAAAATGTTTTATTGAAAGACTTGAGGATAAGCTATGTCGGAAATTTCATTTTTGCACTAACTGTTCCTTCAAAGTCATGAAACTTGAGTGTAACTTCTGTTCTTTATTGTAAATTACATCCCAGTGAAATGAATCATCGACAAATTAAAAAAAGTTGCAATGTATTAATGATTGAATAAGGCCAATGAACTTCACAAGAGTCTTTTTTTATTAAACATATGCATGAATAAAAGGTTCACAGTAAGATCTAAAACATATAGAAATACAGCAATAAATCCATAGGGTAATTATAACCCCATGCTGTAGCCTACAATTACAGCCAGGTATCATCTTTTGTTTCAGTCGCTCATTTTATGAACTCACACTTTCTAATCTCCTCAGCTGTTGATGAATTTTGTAATCTCCAGAAGCCATATTCCTGACATCTGTGTCTGTATCATTGCTTCCCAGGCCACAGAGGATCCACATGCTCATGAAGATCAGGAGGAAAATATCTTCCCCGGAACCAATTTCTTGTCCGAAGCCGACATCAGCCAGGTACATTCAATTAAAAGCACATTTCAGCCCACACACACTCACTTCAGCTTATAGCGTAAAGGTCACTTCACCGTCTGGTGTCCACCCTGAGGACATCAACCGATATCCACCGCTTTCCTACATCATTTGCATTTTGACCCAACTACAAAAATGCCCATTCTCCATGTGTCCTCTTACTCAGGAAAATATTGGCCATCAATGCCTCCGCGCTCCATTAATGAGATTATCTAAGCCAAAGGCTGAAGGAGAACGTTGTTTTGTGTAATTAACAAAGACCAGAGAATGGATGAGAGTTGTATGACGTTTTTTTCTTCCATGGAACACAAAAAGAGATGTTTCGAAGAATGTTCATGCTTTTCTTTTTCTTACAAATGAAAGCATAAAATAATCATTGGCTTTTAAAAACGTTACAGCACTAGCAAAGTAATCAATGTAACTTGTGCACTATATAACAAGTCTTCAGAGGTCATCTGATAACTTTCCAGGACTCGTTGAATGCTTGATTCTAATTCGTTGATGGAAAAATTAAAGGGACAATTCAGAAAATATTGGCCATCAATGCCTCCGCACTCCAATAATGAGATTTTTAAAGCCAAAGGTTGAAGGAGAACGTTGCTTTCTGTAATTAACCAAGACCAGAGAATGGATAAGAGTTTAAAATATTGTTCATGGGTTAATAATAATAAAAAAATCGAATATGTGCAGCTAAATTGGCTTTTCAGTTAATTATTATTGAAGAGGTGTGTGGTGTGTGTTGCCGATATTAGTCTTCTTGTTCTGTTAAAAATATTATATAGTTCTAGTATCTTTAATGCATCCTTAAGTCGTTCCAAACATCTCTAACTTTCTTTCTTCAGTGGAACACAAAAAGAGATGTTTCAAAGAATGTTCATGCTTCTATTTTTCAATAATTGGCTTCTTAAAAGGTTCCCATTACAGCACTATCAAAGTAATCCATGTAACTTGTGCACTATATAACAAGTCTTCATAGGTCATGTGATAACTTTCCAGGACTTGTTGAATGCTTGATTCTGATTGGTTGATGGAAAAATTAGAGGGGTAGTTCACCTAAAAATTAAACATTTCTCATCATTCACTCACCCTCAAGTGGTTGTAAACCTTTATGACTTTTTTTAAATATTCTATTGAACAAAAAACACGATATTCTGAAGAATGTTGGAAATCAGCCGCCATCAACATCCACAGTAGGAACAAAAAATACCATGATATACTATGGATATCCACTGCTTTCCTACTTCATTCCCGATCTACAGATATGCCCATTCTCCACGTTTCCTCCTACTCTGGAAAATATTGGCCATCAATGTCTCCGCGCTCCAATAATGAGATTCTTAAATCCAAAGGCTGCAGGAGAACATCGTTTTCTGTAATTAACGGAGACCAGAGAATGGATGAGAGTTTAAAATATCGTTCATGGGTTGAGAAAAAAACTAAATACAATATGTGCAGCTAAATTGGCTTTTCAGTCAATTGGTATAGAAGGGGTGTCTGGTGTATTGCCGATATTAGTCTTTTTGTTCTGTTTAAGGATTCGAGGATCACTTGAGCATGCACACGGAGACGTAAACCCCTTATATTTACAGTTAACAAGCAGCATAGGACGCCCCGCATATTGAGCATTGGGCCAATTCCTGCCACTCGGTCGTACAAGGGCAAAGCGTCAGTTAGCACCGAAATAGCATAGCAGTCATTAGACGGGAGGTGGAGGCAGGCAAATCTGTGTTGTTCTCACAAGCTTTTGTGGAAGATGCTGGGAAAACGAGTGTTTATAATAAGAATGAAGATTCATAGAGGGGTTTGCGCTCCAAAAACGCATGAGCTGTTCCACAGTGACCCCTTTTGGTTTGAGAAGGAGACTCATCGTCTACAGATGAAGCTCAGTTTGCTGAGGCTTTGCAGTGGAGGGAAATTGTTTTGCATTGATGTGCAGAAGGTGTTAATTGTTCTCAGATGTTTGCCACTATTTAAATATGATATGAGAGAAGTTTGGCTCTAAAATGCTGTGAAATATTTACATTTTGAGGTTGTCATAGTGAGTTTAAGCATATATTTATTATGTCCGTTTATAATTTTTGTTCATGTGGTACTTTTATTTTTTGCAGATTTACAGTATATATCACTTGTTCTCAACCTGTTTGATTAAATATGGTTGATTCAATCTATTCAAAAGCTTTACAACGATATCATATCTCCAAGGCACTTGAAAAGTAAGTGAAAAAAATTAAAAAGCATTTATTAACATGGCTATTCTTTAAAAAAAGAAAAACAGCACTATTGTTTTCCTTCATCATGGTGACAATCTTCAGGTCCGTCTGAAGTTCATTACAGTTCATAATATTCACAATAGTGCTATTATTTTTTAAATCCATAATTTTAATAGGAAACTTTACAATATTATATTTGTGCATTAGATTAGTCAGTACTGAAGCCAAATCTGGAGATAATCTAACATACGATACTTACGACAAGGGCCAAAAAACTAGTACAGCCAAATTTATATGTAATAGAAAAAAAAATAACATTTAAAAAAGAAAAAGTCAAGAAAAGCAAAAAAAAATTGTAGGTTGTAATTTTTTTTGCAATATTTTACTTGAATTTATTAGTATTATCTTTCAATTTCAAAAGATTCTCAGTGACTAAAATATTATTTTCATAAATATATCTGTTTAATAAATCTGTTTTGTTTAAATGCACCAAAATACATTGCCTATATTGACTGAGAAATGGATAAACATATTCATCTTCAAAATGGGGTGTACTCAATTATGCTGAGCACTATATATAAAAAAGCTTTGTCTGGTGCCATTTTTTGTATTATTATGAATAAATACCATCAAAACAATTAATCAAATTGTAATTAATTATTGATTTAAACTCTTTATAAGCAGTTAATTTGCACTAAATGACTATTTAAAAAAAATCCCAAATCCAGGGTGTCTGCAGGGTATGTAAAAAGTCTTAAAATGTCAAAAACAAAATATGAGACCTTAAAGTCTTAAATTCACTGAAAAATTGTGTTGTAGGTCTTAATTAATTTTAAACAGCTCTTAATTTAAATTTTTTTAATTTTAAGTAAAGCTACCCAATCTGGCTGACACCCAATCACCAGAGAAACAAATCACAACAGCTGTTACACTGTAAAACATTATATGATCAATTAGTCATGACAGCATGCACAGCGTTTTTAGTTCATTATTACTTATTAAACTAAGTTAACCATGTATTCACTTAACATCTTTGTTACACTAGCTGTTTTAAGTCAGTTTAATGTAATATTTGTTCAATGGACTAATAAGGCTAATTTGATTTAGCTTAAAAAAATTCATCTAAAATAAATTTTCTAATCAGGGAAGAAAAACCATTAAAATCTATTTACAGAAGTAACCGGATCATTGGAAAAACATCCTTAGTGTTTAGCCCTGTATGAGTCTAAAATTTCATTCATAAGGATCTTAAATGTCTTTAAAAGCCTTACATTTGACTTGAAAAAACCTGCAGAAACCCTGAAATGAAATCAAACCAAATCAGCAACCTAAAATAAATTGTTTTGAATTTTAGGATACACCCAAAAATGTCAATTTGCCATTCTTCATGTTTGACTTTTTCACTAGTAGAACAATAAAACGTGGTTTTAGCTAAATCTGTGGTCCTTGGTGATTCATAAAATGTAAATCCACAGCTACCGGACATTTACAACATTATGTACAAAATGATTAACTTAAATCCACAGCTTCAGCAAGTTCACGTCAGTCTGGCGGCATTTTATCATTATAAAGTTAATGATTTGAAGTGGTTTCATTATTATTGAAGCTTATCTAGAACAACATGTGCTAGCCTTTGATTTGCTAAAGTTGCTACTATTCTAAGTGATTTTCACTCTAGTGGAGGATAAAAAGATGAAAAAAAAAAAAATCTCAAAGACTTGAACTGAGCCAAATCTAGAGACCAGAAAATCATAGAAACTTGGCAACTTGCCAGAAGACCCTAGCAACCTTTCAGAGAACTGTTACTTCAGCACAAGTCTATAAATCAAGTGTCTTCTGTCTGTTGGCAGTCGTACAACTATTAAAAGTCCTTTTTTTACTTTGACTCTCTAATTGTTCGAATGGCAATTAGGATCGGAGTTATGAGCTCAGAAATATAAACATTTTCCAAACACTCAAAGCAATAAAAATTTGAGTGTGTTGCACATAATTAAGTGTGTTCTTGGGGACTGGCATGTATTCGGCCCACTTGTAGTTTTCCCAACAACCAAATAAAGGCCACAGCTACTTAAGTCCAGACCCCGGTGAACAAGTTCTCTCTCTCTCTTGGACTGCAGACACGGACCCCTGCCAGCTCCTAAAATGTCATTCCTCTGAGGTCTCCAGTGCCTCAGCTTTGGCTCGGCCAGTTCTGATGGAGCCATAAACTTCAAACGGGCCCAGCGCCCGCCTGGCAGAATGCATTTCTCTCTTTTTTTTTTTTCCTCTGGCGGCCGGCCACTGGAAATGAGCTAATCGCTCCTTACACAGACCTCCCTGAGTCCGGGCCAAAGGAATCTGAGCATTATCCAAACCAATGACCGAAATGATGAAAGCTGGCTCACGGATCCAGCCATGGAATTATACTAGACAAACGTCCTCCTTTCCTCCCCTTCTGTTAAGACCGTAATGACCACTGTGAAAATTGCACTCAGACTAACATATGTTTGCCATTAGCGCATTGTACACGGTGTGCACTTTTATTTGCTGTCATTTGCGTTGAAAGTTAAATATCCGATCCAGTGAGCTGTCAGGGGTATTTTTGTAGTAGCGTGTTGTCAATAAGTCTATTCTGTTGGCAGATATACAGTTGAAGTCAGAATTATTAGCCTTCCTGAATATTTTCCCCAATTTCTGTTTAACAGAAAGAAGATTTTTTTAACACGTTTCTAAACATAATAGTTCTAATAACTGATTTCTCTTATCTTTGCCATAATGACAGTACATAATGTTTTACTAGATAGTTTTCAAGACACTAGTATTTGATATAAAGTGAAATTTAAAGGCTTAACTAGGTTAATTAGGCCAGTCGGGGCAGTTAGACAAATCCTTGTATAATGATACAGTAGTTTCTTCTGTAGACAATCAAAAAATATATAGCTTAAAGGTTCAGAACACCCTGGAGTAGTTTTTTTATTTTTATTTTAACAGAGTTGTGTGTGTGTTGAGCATTAGTTAAGACAACGTTAACACCTGTCAGCTTTTTGCCAGCTAATTTCATCTTCCGGGTTTTAAATCGTTTTTGCGGCCAGATACAAAATCAGTGACGTAGCTCGAATCTGCTAGTGGAGTGATGACGCGTCTGTTTCTCATTATTATTCATAGCGTAGTTTTATTATCCTATGAGAAGACCCTGCTTCTTAATTATTCATAAGAGCATGTGTTTTCCGAAGGCAAACCTGACCTGTTATGCTGTGAGACCCAAATATTGGGTGAGATCTCGTCTGCGCATAGAATTGGTCATATGTGTTTGTTTCCTATGATCCACAGGGTTTGTTGCATGTGTTTCTCTGCGATGCTGTCAGAACCAATACAGCAAAGCTGTTGGTTTGCAGCAAGCATTTTTGTCAGGAGAGCTGTACGAGAATTGGAGAATGGCGGACTTTGTCTTTTATCAGTTGAGTTCGTTACCATTCAGACACATTGCCTATTCACGCTGCTGTGTTTGCCTATTTTTTAAATCCTCCAGATTACCGGCAGGGCTAATAGTTGGAGTAGATAGATCAAGAGACCTGCTGCATTGCTATCCACCGTGTCTGCATTCAGGCCCGGGGGATTCAGGAGGAGAGAAGTCCTCCTCATTTATAGTGTTTATATGGTTATCTTTATAATGATATAAGAAATTGTGGTTATGTGTATATGAAATTATGAATAACATATGTAGCAGAGCATTAAATTACTGTTTATTTCTTTACAATTTAGCTTTGTAAATTATAAAATCATGGATCTCCTCACGATTTGTCTAATTTTTTGAGCCAACTGACAACAGTTGTTCGCTCCGTTTTTCCCCCCCCTGCTCTGCTGGCCACGCCCACTCCTCTCTCTGCCTGCAGTGCTCAACACCCATTATAAAGCATTTTTCGAAAAAATTCTGAGGTAGACTTCATCCGAAAGAGGGAGGTGTCATGGTCCTTTATGAGGGCTAATAATATTGACCCTAAAATTGATTTTTTTTATTTATTAAAAACTGCTTTATTCTAGCTGAAATAAAACAATTCAGACTTTTCCAGACGAAAACATATTATAGGAAATACTGTGAAAATTTCCTTGCTCTGTTAAACGTTATTTGGAAAATATTTTAAAAAGATAAATCATTACATTTTCCTCAATGCTGTGTTGAATTCAGGAAACACACGGTGGGCTTCCAGATTCTCCTATAGAGTTTAAGGGTCTGCCGTCTCCTCCAGCTGCTCTGTATCACGGCCCGGTGTTTCCTCCAGTGCCGACCCAGTCTACGCCTCTCACCGAGCCCATCCTAAACACCATCCAGCAGAGAGAAACCCTGGAGAACAGACTCGTGGACTGGTGAGACCCTACTATGTGTACAAATATATCATTAGGAGCACAAAATGAAAGGTATTACTTTAAACTTACACCACAAATAAATGCCTTTTGAATTTGGTGTTTTTGGCTCGTTTCTAGTTTAAATATCAAACAATTCTTAAATCAAGAAGCATTTTCCAGATAAGCAAAAAGTAATGTGTTGATTTCAGAAGTAATAGGTCAAAATTAACTGAGTTTTTTTTCAAAACAAGCAAAATAATCTGCTAATGGGGTAAGCTAAATAATCCTGTATTCACTTTGAAATAAGATTTTTTACATACCCTATGGGTGGATTATTTGGCTTGTTTTAAGGAAAATCATACTTAATTGTGACATTATTTCTAAAAACAAGACAACACTTTTAGATTTTCTAGAAAATGCTTCTTGATTTATGAATGTTTAGATATTTGTACTAGAAACAAGACAAAAATTCTTTAAAAATTCTTAAGTTTTTGTCTTGTTTCTAGTATGTAAAATAATATTATTTCAAAGTGAGTACAATATTATTTTGCTTACCCCATTGGCAGATTATGTGGCTTGTTTTAAGGAAAAACTCTGACATATTATTTCTAATAACAAGACAAAACGTTTTGCTTGTCTAGAAAATGCTTCCTGATTTAAAAAGTTCTAGATATGTGGACTAGAAACAAAACAAAAACTCTAAGTAAGCAAAGCATATTTTGCAGTGTACAATAAATAAGAAATCAACATTCAGCTATGCACCATGGCATAGATGGCATAATTTCTATCATTTGAAGCACTAGTCAAGATCATGAAATAAAGCATCAAATTCCAATGTATAGACAATGCCAACAATCAAGTCTGTTGGATTAGTGTGTTACCTCATTTGGTCGGAGTTTGTTTTCACCCGACTAAACTGAATCAATCTGCATTTCTTTGATCGTGGAACATCTGAGCAGCTTGATAAGATTATTCTACAAATGCCAACAAACTTCCACATCACTGGTATATTACAACATCTATAATGAATGCTGACTGAATATTTAGGCCTATTCTTTTTATTTTGGCTGTTTAGTTTTATCTATTCTTATATCATGCCATTATTTTCATCATTGGGTAACATTATATTATTCTGCTATCGTTTCTGTTATAGGGTGGAGCAACAGGTCATGGCCAGAGTTATAACTGGAATGTTCCCTCAACCCACCCAAGCTGATCCAACCCGCCAATCAGAGCCAGAGAATAGTGTGGCATCAGACATAGGTGAGAGTGTGTTTGTTTTTTTTCATGTAATTTTTTATATTGGGTCTTTAGATCTCATAATCCCGATTAATCCTGGATAGACTAGTCATGGGCCAGTATAAGATTCTGATGGTATGATAACCTTGGATAAAAACCTCACCGTATTGTGATTACTGCTGTAAAATATGTTCTTTTTAAATGTCTGGGTAAAAAACATTGCATTTTGCCAGATCCTCTCATTTAAGCCCTCGGTTTACCCGTGCTGCAGAATGAATCAGTTCAAGTTTGGTTCAATCACAGCAGGGTGTCATGTACTGTTTGTGTTCGGTTCACTGTTCACCCCTTCTCAAATCCAGTCTCTGCGTACTGTTCTAGTAACCGAATAACTCTGGAAATTGGTTTATTTTAAATCAGAGGGGGTATTAGGCATGTTAAAAAGTAAGTTGTTTGTGGATGTACTTACTGGAGACACAAATCATTTCAAATTGTTCTGTTCTATTTGGTGAACTAGTTCAACTGGTTCACTTGGAAGATCCGGTTAAAAAGAACAATTTGTTCGTGATCAGGATCACTAATACGGAAATAAACCCATTATTGGGCACAAATGTGTTAAATTAATAGTTTTAAGTGTCTACTCTGGTCATATTTAGTATTGTCACTGTGTTGCTGTCATGTCCACTTGTTGTTTTTGTCGCGGGAGCAACAGCGAGGATGACTGGAGTAGGGCTGTGCGATATGGGCAAAAGAAACGTATTGTTTTTTCTTGAGCAATCAAATCTTGGCTATTGCAGTTTCGATTTTAATCACAATTTTGTCACAGACAACCTGAATCTGTGTCCACAGTGTGAATCTGAGACATATATAAAAAACTACTAGATATTTATTATAGACCTGTAACATGTCTCTAAAACAGACATAAAATAAAAATCATCTAGTAAAGCTGTAACAAATTGGCAAAACAAATGTGTGTGTGAGCACGTGCGCCATTAAACTCCAGTAAGACTCCGATGTTCTGCTTGACCAAATATCAGAAGTATTTGTGTGTGTGTTGACGGATTTGTTTTGTCATGCATAGATCATAGACCTCTCTGTGACGCTGCTGTAAAATAGGCCATTCACATTTCGGCATCTTTTGCCGGCACAAGTCCATTATTTCCAATAGAGGCATGTTGATTGCGTGCACATATTGAGAGTGGCACACATGCGTATGCCAGGTGCCCCCAGCTGAAAACATCTCTTTTCAGACAAACTTTAACTGTAACTTTTCAGAATGCAGCACCACCAGTCACGTAACAAGAACTGACAATCAGCTTCATACTTTGTATGGAATATACACATTTCGGTTACATCAGACAAACACAAGGCGCCGAAACACCAAGTGCTTTTAATTTTCTCCATACATAAAACTTGTATCAGAACTGCAGCAATGTTTTGTTAGGTTGTGATTCTCTGAGAAAACGATTGATGATCATCTAGCAACGACAAAGGAGTGACCACAAAGCATGTTGACGCTGAAGGAAGCGACGCGCTCACGCTTTCCACACGCTTTTAGACACAATATATGACTGACTTACAAATGACCTGGTTCTGCCATACATCAGCCTTCCTGTATCCAAAGTAACTTAATCCCATACCACATATGTTGACTTTTTTGGCACCAAGTCTTCCTGTGCTGAATCATCCCTGTATACGCGCTCTGTTTAGGCGTGCTGCGTTATGATTGATTCAAATCCCATAATGCGGGAAAATGAAGCTGTAAGGCGAATTAGAAATCGTGTATATCCAAATCGCGATTTTGATTAATCGCACAGCACTAGACTGGAGGAGGACCGGTTTGATATGGCCAATGGCATCAGGATTACAGCGATTACAGATACAGCACAGACTCCGATGTGCTGTAGGCCTACGGGTCAAACACCTGGCGTAAAACTGGCATTGCAAGATAAATAGATAAATAGATTTACTTCGAAAAGGCTTATGTATTATTACAAAGATGAAAACGAAGGACGTTATTGTTTTAATTTAAGTTAATTTAAGTTGGTTTTGTATGTACACAACACAGTTTCAGTTAGTTAAAAAAAAATGTAACTAGTTTTTATTTTTATTTTAGTTAACTAAAATGTTTTTTTCAATTCTAGTTTGCATTTTTCGTTCATTTCCGTTAACGATAATAATCCTGTCCTATAGAAACAGAATATTAAATGAGAAAACAGTGGGCGTGGCTTGTTTTGTCTACTGCGAGCTGATTGGATGTATTTAAGTAGGCATTTTATTCAGAAAGATCTGGAAATGGGTTTCCAGAAGAGTTATTACAACCTAACAGACACCTCCTCCTCCTCACCATTTCTGTTTGTTGTCAGTTGTAGGGATGTGGTTAAGTATTTTAGCCCCGCCCAATACCTCATAAAGACATAATCCGAGAATTTAACTGAAAACAAACAGGAAGTGCATTTTCATATTTTAATAAAAGCTTACAAGGGCGAACAATACATTTTTTTTCTTAATGACATGCACTGGTGAATAGTTCAGCACAAAACTAGCAACGTGAGCTAACGAAATCATATGGCTACTTTTGATTTCATGTGTACTTTAAAAGAAACAATGTCCAAGTTTGATGTTGAACACATTTGAGAGAGCTAACAGTTTAGACGAAATTAAGTTTGTTGATCTGTGAATCACCCGTCATACATCTTGCCCAGCATGTCTGGTCAATGTTAAAAATCAACAACGCAATCAATAACTCGTGACATAAACCAGCAAGAACAGCCGAGCAGCACCAGGTTCCAGTCTGCGAGCTTATAATTTTGATTCATAGCATCTAGGAATGCGAGCAGAGCATTTGTCAAGCGTGTCAGCATGCGGCGAGATTGTATTTCCTCATTAAAGCACGATTGCTCGTGCTCAGCCCCTCTTCTCCATCCTTCCGTCTCCGTCGCGTCACTTCTGCTCAGTCGGCGCGGAGGTCCTGCCTCATTAATTCTCGCTTTCATTTAATAGAAAGATCAATGATGTATCAAATTTGCAGAGGAAGGCTCGCGGCAATCTGTCGTCAGCATATTTACAGACTGACTGGACTCTTCCTCCTGTATGTGTGTTTGAACGCAGTCTCAGCCATAGACAAAAGGAAATGAGGGTCCCTGCCAAAAATGTCACTTCTGTATATTAGCTTTTTAATAGCACTGCTCTAAAATGCTTACGGGGGCAGGAATTCAGAATAGGCTGGACGTGAGGCTCAAATTGGTTATTTGAAATGACTTTTCTGGCAAACTCCACTTTAAGGGCTTTATGAGAAACTTCAGAATATTGTGGAAGAATGACAGAATTGTGGATATTTGGTCTCTGTTAGGTTTAATTAGCCTAAACCGATGTGATGTTTGATATTAAGGATTATCAATGACCTTGTAGAAGGCCTAGCAGTTTTAAATCCAGAACCGTGTTTTGTCCCAATCACGTTTACCACATTGGTTTTTTTTTTTTTTTCTACGCTCAACAAAATGATTACTGCTGCTTGTTCCAACTACCTGTTTAAAATGAGCTGAAACAACACAATTCTAGTCATTTCTTTGGCCAATTTATAAGTTTTACGTTCAGTCCACTTTTATTTGTAAACCATTAAGTTAATTTAAGGGTTTTGTGTTGGGACAACATGAAGGAATTGTGTTGGTCCAACTACCAGGTTAGGGGATTTGAGATACCCAGCATGCTTCACAGCAAAAAAATACATTTACCTCAGTTTGAGTCTAACCTAACACTCCTTGGGTGTACATATGACTCCCTGCATTTTGGAGTTAAAATAGCTGTGAAATTTGGACATTACTCTAAGAGTTAATCTTAACACAGTAAGAGTTTATTCTTACATCGAACTGTAGTTGTGTGTTACCCTTCAAAGTGTTAATATATTACCTTTTTTCCTATATTATCAATTGGTGTGTGTGACAGATAACATATTTAATGTGATCAAATATGTTGAAAATTGTTTTAATTTCTTAAATGTTCATTAATCTTTTCAGAAATAATTTCAATGCATTCAACTCTTTGCATTTTAAAATGCAACAAGACATGTTTCAAGTTTAAGTAAAACATACTGATTTGATCACTGTTTGTCTGAAAGAACTGGTTCGAGTAAAAAAACTGGACTTCCCATCACTAGTGGGAAATACACTGCATATTAGGTTAAAGGTTTAATACTGAAAAAAATAAATATATGCTCTTTCACACTCATGGATTAAAATGTACTCTGGTTTTTACATTGCACAACACCAAAAAAAATCACACTGCATATTTAACACTAGACTTTTTGCAGAGTTTGCATGAGATTGAATTAAGTGAAAATGTTGACAATAAAAGTAATCTTTTGTGTTTAAAGTTGATAGAAAGACTTGTTTGAGGTTAATCTTCACTTTAGAAGATTGAGAAGAGTTTCATGTAATACTTTGAGTTTTGAGATTACCACCTTGCAGAAGCACCCATGCAAAATTATGTATAATAATTAGCAAAAAATGCAGTTTGTTGCTTTGCTCAGTGAGCAATAACTGTCCTAAAATGATTTCTGAGATCAGTCTCAATCAACTGTATATGTAACTCATGAAATATGCTTAAAAATGGCTCTTTTAATATAACTTCAAATAAAACTAAGAGACTTCGACACATTATAGACATACATGATATTATCCGACCTTGAGTTTAAGTTAAATAAAAATACATATGTGTTTAAACCTTTATTTGATAAAATTATGTTGGACCACTCAGTTGCATTTAATTGTGTAAGTAGTTTTTTTATTAGTTGGTGCTAAACAAATGTATGGGATGGAAATCCTGGCCTCAATTAAATGTAGTCATTTTTTTGAGTGTAATGTCTTTGCCTTTAAAAAAAAAAAGGCAGTTTTTAACAGCATGTCGATTCCACCATAGTCCACTTAGCCCTGTTACAACATACACTCAAATAATTACTTTTGCTGCTTGTTCAAACTACTTATTTGATAAATGATATCATTCATTTAACAAAAAGATATGTTTTTAACACATTCGTAAATTCTAAAGTGTGTAAAATATGCTGTTGTTGCATTTCAGCGGGTATATTTTGCTTAGCTCTGCCCATCCTTGTTCATTTTTAAGTACAGATTTGATTTATTTATTTATTTTTTATATTTATACAAAAAACATTTATATTTATTTATATTTGCCTTTTTATTTCTTTATTTTTTATTCATTTAAATCTGAATTTTTTAATTTTGAAGTTTGGTTTGACTATTTTTTATTCAGTTATTTATTCATTTCTTTTTATTCATTCGTTATTTATTTATAATGATTTATTAAATTATGCAATGATGTGTTTTAAGACTCTGAATTACGTTTGACTGAAATTTTATATAAATGGAAAGAAAATTCTCATGTGACAGTTATTTTACTGTTAATAATATTATACTGTTTAACCACATGTGATTTTATTTATTTTTTTTTAATTTGGTTTAAATATTTTATTTATTTATTTATTTATTTATTTTCATTCATTCATTTGTTTATCTATTTATTTATTTATATACAATAATTTATTAAATTACTGTATATAATTTAATTTCTTTCATTGGTTAGTTTAAAATTGTTCATTTATTTTTTTATTTATGTACAATAGTTTATTCAATTATGCAATAATTTGTTTAAAGACTTTGAATCACAGTTGACTAAAATTGCATGTGAATTGAAAAAAGAAAATCCTCATGTGACTGTTATTTTACTGTTATTAATATGATACTGTTTAACCAAATGTGATTTTTATTTTATTTTTTTTAGAATTTTGAAGTTTGGTTTGAATATTTTATTTATTTATATATTCAATTATTCATTTATTTATTCATTGATTCATTCATTTATCTATGTATTTATTTATTGATATATATATTCAATAGTTTATTCAATTTTACAATAATGTGTTTTAAGACTTTGAATCACAGTTGACTGAAATTGTATGTGAATGGAAAGAAAATCCTCACGTGAGGATTGTGGTTACGTTAGTGGTATTAATATGATACTGTTCAACCAAATGTGAATTTTTGAATTTAAAATGTTTAAGTTTGAACATTTTATTTTTTATTTTTTTTACCAATACAAACTCTGATGTGAAGAAGAGTAGACGCCATCAGTTGTTCTGCTAGTATTGGTCAGTTTCAGTCATTTTGTTATACTCTCAAGTCATCTCAGTCAGTTTTTTTATGTTGTATTATTTCATTTCTTTTTTTATTTAACATATTTTTTTTATTTCAACAACAAAAACATGGATATGAAAACAGTTAGATTGCAATGGCATTGTATTCTGATTGGTCAAAAATGTTTAAGACATAGCTCATAAAAGGGCTAATTCTGTTGATTTTATTGCTAACAAAAAAACCTCTCCACTCTTTAGATATCATACTGACAGTGGTGGAAAGAGTACAGAAAAATTATAATCAAGTAAAAGTACAATTACTTGCCTAAAAATGTAGTGCAAGTAGAGTAAAAATATCTGTAAATATTACACAAAGTAAGACCTTTCAAAAGTACTCAAGAGTAGTGAGTAGTGAGTATTACGCTGTAAAAAGCTGATGCATTTACATGTAATTTGTGGATGTGTGTAAACGTAACATTCTGTAGTGCATTTAGTTTTTTCCCAGCAGGCACACAACGTCATAAGAGATTAATATTTGGTTAGATTTAGGTTGTGATGTCAGATGACCAAAATTCAATGTCTAGCCAGCATCTAAGGACAACATTATTTTGGAGTCCAATAATGACGTCAAATGATGTTGACATTCGGTTGATTTTAGGTTGTTAGAAAATTACCAAAATCCAATGTCGAGCCAACATCTTAAACCAACGTCATATTGACGTCAAATACTGTCATTTATTCATCAGGTACGGCCACCAAAATCCAACATCTGATAGAGATCATAGTGGTAACGTCCACACAACATCAAGCTGTTAGTTGATTTTTTGTTGAACGCTGGATATTGACGTTGGCCTGACATTAAGTCAGCCCGATTTTCATTTCCAAAGAAAATATAACGTCCCCACGACGTTGGGGTACAACGTCAATCTGACGTCATGTTGACGTCTTGTGCTTGCTGGATGTTTAGGGCCATTTCGGTCATCATACAGTAAACATCCGTCATCTTCTCATCAGTGACATGCATCTAAACAGTCTCTGGGTCAGTGTGTGTAAAGATTTTGGGCATCTTCTTGGACACTTTTAATGCTTCCAAACAGTTTGCTGCAATTATAAATCGCCCATTTCTTGAGGTAGTTCATTATGATGTGATTTACCTTATATGTGTGATTTGATTGGACAGGAGTCTCAGGACTGATTTTCTAATCCCTATAGACAAGAAAAAATAAAGTAGTGACTGCAGGTTGAAAGAAAGTAGTGGAGTAAAAGTACTGATACAGCACTAAAAATGTACTCAATGGAAAGTAAAAGTACACATTTTTAAAACTACTCAGTAAATTACAATTCCTGAGAAAAACGTCTCAATTACAGTCATTTGAGTATTTGTAATTAGTTACTTTACACCACTGCATACTGACCACTACTATGTACTCTTATCTGTAACCCTGTGAACAAGAGATGCTAAATGTCCCATGTGCACTTATGTGTGTGTGTTTGTGTGGCAGTGGAGGCCGCAGGTGGCGGTGGTCTTCAGCTGTTTGTGGACACGGGCATTCCAGTGGACTCTGAGGTCATAAGACATTATGTAAACGAAGTGCTGACTGAAATCATTGCATCAATGCTGGGAGAGAGAGAGGCTCAAGGAACACCAACTGCCCCCATCCAAACACAGGACGCTCAGAAGGTATTTTTACACACACACGCACGCACGCACCCACGCACGCACGCACGCACGCACGCACGCACACACACACACACACACACACACACACACACACACACACACACAGTCGCTCTCATTTAACAGTGGTGATGGTACATTTAGGGCTGTGAGATGAGACAGTGAGATTTTTTGTTTTTCTGCCATATATTGTGATATGGATAGAATTTCACCGAATAGGGTAAATCGTTTCAGGTACAGAAACTGAAAATAAAATGTAAGATAGCACTACACAATCTTCATTGTATAAATAATTCAATAAAATACTTTTTATTATTTTATTTAAAACTACATGTGACACAATTTCTTGTGCCTGAATGCTTAAAACGCTCTTGATTTGCTCATACTGTACATTCACAGGCCTTAAAACCCATGCAAATGAAAATTGTTTCCCCTGTTATGGTAAAACATCATCAATGACTCCACAAATCTCATTTTCTGAACTCCATATGTGGCTCCATAATGACAACTACATTGCATAGATCCTGCGATGTGACTCAGATGTGCGCATTGCTATATCAATGCTGAAACAATATATTGTGCTGCCCTAGTACATTTATGGAAAGAGAAGCCAGTCAGATTGCAGACAATATGTAGATGCTGTGCAGTTAGTTTAGCATTATGTACATATCTATGCTTTTTTGTAAACCGAAAATGAAATGAAAAACAGATATAGGAGAGAACACAATACTGCCATCCAAAGGAAAAGTGCAGTAACTGCATATTTGAGTTAAATATATGGCTCACCCAATAATAAAAATGTACCCACTATTTACTCTCCCTTCAAGCCTTTATGAGTGTCTTTGGTCACACTTTTGTTTTAATATGCAATTCACGCTATTAACGAAGCGTTAACTAAGATTTATAGCTTAAGAAACTACTAATTTGCTGCTTATTAATAGTTAGTAAGATAGTAGTTGGGTTTAGGTATTGTGTATGGATGTAAAATAAGATCATACTTTAGAGGTGCTAATTAACAGTTAGTATGTTAATAATAGGCAGGTAATAAGTCAGTAGTTAATCGTGAGAACTATTACTTAAAATAAAGTGCTGTTAAACACAAAGGAAGATATTTTGAAGAATGCTGAAAACCTGTAACCATTGACGCCCATAGTAGGACAAACAAATGCTATGGAAGTCAATGGCTTTCAGCTTTCTTCAAAATATCTCATTTGTGTTTAACAGAAGAAAGAAGCTAAAACATTTAAAACAAGTAAAGGTTTGAAATGTTTGGGTGAACTATCCTTTTACGCCTAATATTGAGTTTTGTGTCTTCAATTTTGTAAATGTTTCAATTACACCACTAATCTGTTTGACTGCCTGATGTAAAAGAATATAAAAAACTATAAAGGCATTTTAAAGACAAATGTGGTGATGCCCCTCAAACGTTGAGTTCTTTTGTCCTGTTAAACACAAAAGAAGATTTTTTGAAGAATGCTGCAAACCTGTAACCATTGACTTCCATAGTAGGACAAACAAATTGTATGAAAGTCAATGGTTACAGGTTTTCAGCTTTCTTCAAAATATCTTCTTTTGTGTTTAACAGGAGAAAGAAACTCCTAAAAGTTTGAAACAAGTTAAGACAAGGACAGAAATTTCATTTTTGGGTGAACTATCCCTTTAAGCCTAACACTTGAGTTGAGATTTTAGGCCTTGAGGTGATCATGTACATCAATGTTTCTCACATATTATTGTAGCACAGTTTGTGCAGAATACAAAAAAAAACACATGTTAGCCTGTACTATGTAATAAGTAGCTGAAATAAGCAGAAATGTCAGGGCATGTCAAAACATCTCAGGGGCCTCAAAATCACCTCAGACCCCTGAGGGTTAAACACAAAGGAAGATATTTTTAAGAAAGCTGAAAACCTGTAACCATTGACCTCCGTAGTCGGACAAACAAATTCAATGGAAGTCAATAGTTACAGGTTTTCAGCTTTCTTCAAAATATCTATTTTTGTTTAACAGAAGAAAGAAACTCATAAAAGTTTGAAACAAGTTAAAGGTGAATAAATGATTACAGAAATGTAATTTTGGGGTGAACAATCGCTTTAAGCTTAACACTTGAGTTGATATTTTATGCCTTGAGGTGAGGCATAAATCTGTTTTGTTTTGATGATGTGTTAATTTTTGTAAATGTTTAAATGGAACCACTAATCTACCCACATCTGTTTGACCCCCTAAAAACAACAACAACTAAAGGCATTTTAATGGCAAATATGGTGATGCTGTGCTAATATTACAAGAGGACACTACAGTACCTAAATGAATGGTTGCCCAAGGATTTAAATTTACTCACCATTTACTCTCCCTCAAACTGTCATGAGTTTCTTTTGTCCTGTTAAACACAAAAGAAGATATTTTGAAGCTGAAAACCTGTAACCATTGACGTTTATAGTAGGACAGACAAATAAAATGGAAGTCAATGATTACAGGTTTTCAACTTTCTTCAAAATAGCTACTTTTGGGTTTAACACAGGGGTGTCCAAACTTGGTCCTGGAGGGCCAGTGTCCTGCAAAGTTTAGTTCCAACCTCAATCAGACACACCTGGGCTAGCTAATCAAGCTCTTACTAAGCTTTCTAGAAACATTTATGCAGGTGTGTTGAGGTAGGTTGGAGCTAAAATCTGCAGGACACCGGCCCTCCAGGACCGAGTTTGGACACCCATGGTTTAACAGAAGAAAAAAGAAAAAAAAAACACTCATAAATGTTTGAAACAAGTAAAGGGTGAGTAAATGATGATTGAAATTTCATTTTTGGATGAACTATCCCCACACAAACTCCTCCATACCCCGCACTGCACACCATCAAGATGTAGCATGCACTGCACTTTAACAAATCCATACTTAAAACAATACTGCCTACAACTATGTGTACACCTATCCATCGTACGTATCACTGTCAACATGGCCAATTTTACATTGTCTTGTTTTTTTGTGAGTATGTTACTGTATTTTGCACTATCTGTATTTTGCACTGTCTGGATCCAGCACCTAAGCTTTTCACTTATCATAGCACACGTGCTGCTGATGATGTGACAATAAAAGTGATTTGATTTGATTTAAGCTAAACATTTGAGTTGAGATTTTAGGCCTTGAGTTGAGGCATAAATCTGTTTTGTTTTGACGATGTGTTCATTTTTGTAAACTTTTAAATGAAACCACTAATCGACCCACATCTGTTTGACTCTCTGATGTAAGAAACAACAGCTATAAAGGCATTCTAAAGGCAAATGTATTGATGTTGTATTAATATTACAAGAGGACACTACAGTATCTAAATGGATGGTTAAATGATGAAAATTTACTCACTATTTACTCTCCCTCAAACTGCCATGAGTTTCTTTTATCCTGTTAAACACAAAAAGAAGATATTTTGAATAAAGCTGAAAACCTGTAACCATTGACTTTCATAATAGGACAGACAAATACAATGGAAGTCAATGGTTACAGGTTTTCAACTTTCTTTTCAGCTTTCTTGAAAATATCTAAGTTGTGTTTAACAGAAAAAAAACACTCATAAATGTTTGAAACAAGTAAAGGGTGAGTAATAGATGATGGAAATTTTATTTTTGGGTGAACTATCCCTTTAAACTAAACATTTGAGTTGAGATTTTAGGCCTTGAGTTAAGGCATAAATCTGTTTTGTTTTGGCGATGTGTTAATTTTTGTTTACGTTTGAATGAAACCACTAATCTACGCACATCGGTTTTCAGCTTTCTTCAAAATATCTCATTTGTGTTTAGCAGAAAAAAACTGAAACATTTGAAACTAGGAAAAAGATGAGTAAATAATGACAGAACTTTCATTTTTCAATTATCCCTTTAAGCGTAACACTTG
>CAIGQZ010034910.1:12793453-12807309 GCA_903798205.1 Danio tinwini
CCCACATCTGTTTGACTCCCTGATGTAAAAAACAACAACCATAAAGGCATTCTAAAGGCAAATGTATTGATGTTGTGCTAATATTACAGGAGGACACTACAGTACCTACACCGGCACCCACTCCCGAACCCAGCCTAAAAGATCCTCCATCTCCTGTCAGAACCCCTGATCTCTCAGAACATCTTTCAACAGCCCCGTCTCCCAAGAAAACCCCTCAGGAATCTGCTTCACCAGGTCTGACTGTGTTTTTTTCTGAACATGCCCAATCACTCAGCGTCTACATGCTGCCAAAACACAGAACAGACGCTGGTGAAGGTGTATTAGCGCAGTTGTTCACACACATCCGTCAGCTCTACAAGCGCTCTTTGCCTTTGTTTCAGGTCCAGACAGAATTCCTGTGGGCACTCCGATTACTACACCAATCCCATCACCCACCAGGGTGGCCACGCCCTCTCCTCCTCCCCCAGCCAATCAGAACCCAGAGCCAGGCAGCCTGCAGATCCACCTGTGGGAAGGATCAGAGCTCCCCCTGGAGGAGGAAGAACAACCTGAACTGCAGCCGGCACCAGTGTATGCAAAAACATCCTCGCTTTTTCTTTTATTCCCGACGGTGTTGCATGAAATATTGAGTATAAAGCTGCTAATATAAAGATTTATGATCATGAGAATTTGCTATTGAACAGGACATTTGCATATGTAACACTGGACGACAAAAAACAACGATACAGTTTGTGTTAATTTTGACGTATTTGTAGCACTGAGTGTAGGCTTTGCCATGAATTTTAAGGCTCAATGAGGGTGTGTAATATAGACCCACAGTGCCACCTGGTGTTTTCAACAGTGAGAATAGTTATGCTTTAAAAAAAGCTTGTTAGAAAGACTGAACTTTTCTATTTGATTCAATTTTTTTTCACTTGCCTCATCACTTGCAGCCTCCACAGCCTCATGCATTAGACAGTGCTCCCTATAGAATAATGTGTTTTTATATTTCCTGTTTAGAATTTATGGTTATTTCATAGAAAGTGTACTTATAAATTCTACATTTTTATAAAAAAACTAGGTAATACAAGGTAACAACATACAGTATGCTCAGTTAGGTTTAGGGATGGTTCAGGGTTAGTACCTTGTTGTAGTTACTGGAATTTTTATAAGAAGTGCATAGTTTATAAATGTATATTACAGAAATGAAAAGGATACATTAATGTAATGTTTTTTGTTAATGTATTTTACCAAAAAAAAGTCTCATTTATTCATATATATCATTTATTTATGTGAATAACGTCACATGTACAGTGCTTCAGGAAAGTATTCATAGCGCTTTACTTTTTTCCCCATTTTTTTTATGTTACAGCCTTATTCCAAAATGGATTCAATTAATTTATTTCCTCAAAATTCTACAAACAATACCCCATAAAGACAATGTGAATAAATATATATTTTAAATTGTTGCAAATTTATAAAAAATAAAAATAAAAATCACATGTACTTATTCACAACCTTTGCTCAATACTTTGTTAATGCACCTTTGGCAGCAATTACAGCCTCAAGTCTTTTTGAATATGATGCCACAAGCTTGGCACACCTGTCTTTGGGAATTTTTGCCCATTCCATTTTGCCCAGTACCTCTCAAGCTCTATCAGGTTGGATGGGAAGCGACAATGTACAGCCATTTTCAGATCTCTCCAGAGATGTTCAATAGGATTTAGGTCTGGGCTCTGGCTGGCCCACTCAAGGACATTCACAGAGTTGTTGTGAAGCCACTCTATTGATATTTTGACGGTGTGCTTTGGGTCATTGGCCTGCTAGAAGATGAACCGTCGCCCCAATCTGAGGTTAAGAGCACTCTGAAGCAGGTTTTCATTCAGGGTGTCTCTGTACATTGCTGCATTCATCTTTCCCTCTATCCTGACTAGTCTTCCAGTTCCTGCTGCTTAAAAACATCCCCACAGCATGATGCTGCCACCACCATGCTTCACTGTAGGGATGGTTTTAGCCTGGTGATGAGCGGTGCCTGCTTTTTTGCAAACGTAACGCCTGGCATTCACTCCAAAGAGTTCCATTTTAGTCTCATCAGACCAGAGATTTTTATTTCTTATGGTCTGGGAGTCCTTCAGATGCCTTTTGGCAAATTCCATGCAGGCTGATGGCTTCCGTCTGGCCACTCTACCATATAGGCCTGATTGGTGGATTGCTTCACAGATGGTTGTCCTTCTGTAAGGTTCTCCTCTCTCTACAGAAGAATGCTGGAGCTCAGACAGAGTGACCATTGGGTTATTGATCACCTCCCTGACTAAGGCCCTTCTCATCCGATCACTCAGCTTAGGCCAGCTCTAGGAAGAGGCCTGGTGGTTCTAAACATCTTAACTTAAGGATGATGGAGACCACTGTGCTCAATGGAACTTTTAGAGCAGCAGAATTTTTTCTGTAACCTTCCACAGCCTTGTGCCTCCAGACAATCCTGTCCTGGAGGTCTAAAGACAATTCCATTGTCTTCATGCTTGGTTTGTGCTTTGACATGCACTCCCAACCCTGGGAGGTGTATGCCTTTTCAAATCATGTGCAATCAACCGAATTTACCACAGGTGAACTCGAATGAAGCTGCTGAAACATCTCAAGAAGAATGATCAGTGGAAACAGAATGTACCTGAGCTCAATTTAGAGCTTCATGGCAAAGGCTGTGAATACTGATGTGCATGTGGTTTTTCAGGTTTTTGATTTTTAATAAATTTGCAACAATAAAAAAAATATTTTCACATTGTCATTATGGGGGATTGTGTGTAGAATTTTGAGGAAATAAATGAATTGAATCCATTTTGGAATAAGGCTGCAACATTAAAAAATGTGGAAAAAGTGAAACGCTATGAAGACTTTCCTGATGCACTGTATTTTATTTATTTATTTGAAAGTAATATGTGTGTAATAATGTTTTTAAAATCTTCTTTTAATTATGTTTTAGTAAGTAGCACCACCTGATAAACTAAATACTGTAGTTTAGTAGAATAGAATTTAGAATTTAGATTGTTCAATTCAAGTTTATTTGTTTAGCACTTTTCACAATAATTATTTTCAAAGCAGCTTTAAAAAAGGTGCACATTATTGTATTACAATCACATTTTGAAAGGTTAAGGTTATTAGTTACCATAACTTTATTAGTTACTAATAAATGTATTTAACTAGTAACTAATAGCTTTTAACAGCGGTTCATTTCGCTGTGGTGACCCGTGATGAATAAAGGGACTAAGCCGAAGGAAAATAAATGAATGAATAATAGCTGTTAACAGTTCAAGTTTTAATATATAAACAGTTAACCTGCAGTTATATAGTATATGGGGGATGTCTATGTGTCCATGTTCAATAAAGTGTATTTGTATATTAAGTGTTCTGTCTGATATGTAATTGTGGTTATGTGGAACAGAACATCAGCTTGTGCATTTAAGATAATTTTTTTTTTACAAATATTCCTAAACCCTATTATTATTCCTTTTAATTTGTATTTCTATTTTCCAGCAGTTTGTACAAGTGCACCTTTAAAGCTTGTAAATGTAATTATAAACTAAAATTTGAACAACTTAACTTTTCTTTTCTGTCAGCGTAGATGTAGAAACCATCTTTTTTATGTTATTACTAAAATCCTCAATTTCTCTCACTCGCAGTGTAATATCAGTTCCCCAAGTGGATGATGAGGAGGAATCAGTCATCCATCCATCTTTACCTGCCCCTTCTAAACCACAATCTCCTCCAGCGCCTCCTCTTCCTCCTGTGATCCAGAAGTCTGAATCCTCTTCCTCCTCCTCTTCCTCATCCTCAGAGAGCAACTGTAGCTCTAGTGTGACTGTCACTGAGACGGAGACTGCAGCCAGACACATCTCAGAGGGAGAACTGCTGCTCAATCATGGCCAGATGGCAGCGGTCAGAGGTACACCATCATCCAACACACACTCACACCGCCAGACTCACAGGCCACACAAACACCTGCCGTCTAACAACAAAATGGGTGTTTATAAATGGCTGGTTGAAGCAGAGGCAGCATTCCATATATCCACAAAAGACAGAACCTGGTTGTATTTACATTGTTATAATTATGTATAAGCTTTAATTTTAATGCACGGTTTTCTATTTTTGTATTTATTTAATTTAAGAATTTTATAATTTAATCATTTTTTGGTTATTAATGCTGATGACTTTTCAACATTAATACTCCAGCCTTCTGTAACACAATCTTTCAGAAATCATTTAAATATATATTAATTTGGTGCTTACTGTATGTATATATGTACTGTGTAAATTGATAAAATGTGACAATATAAAATATGTCACAATTGATAAAATGTAATATATATATATATACATATATATACATATATATATACATATATATATATATATATATATATATATATATATATACACACACATATATATATACACACATATATATATATATATACATATATATATGATATACATTCACTAGCCACCATTTAGTACTGGGTTGAACCCCTTTTTGCCTTCAGAACTGTCTTAATCCTTCGTGGATTCAACAAGATACTTTAAATATTCCTCAGAGATTTTGGTCCATGTTGACATGATAGCACCATGCAGTTGCTGCAGATTTGTTAACTGCACATCCATGATGCAAATCTCCTGTTCCACCACATCCCAAAGGTGCTCTATTGGATTAAGATATGGTGACTGTGGAGGCCATTTGAGTACAGTGAACTCATGGTTATGTTCAAGAAACCAGTCTGAGATGATTCACGCTTTATGACATGCGTTACAGCAGTGCGTTATCCTGCTGGATGTAGCCATCGGAAGAGTACACTGTGGTTATAAAGGGATGGACATGGTCAGCAACAATGCTCAGGTAGGCTGTAGAGTTAACAAGATACTGGTACTAATGGGCCCAAAGTGTGCCAAGAAAATACCCCCCACCATTACAGCACCACCACCAGCCTGAACCATTAATACAGGACAGGATGGATCCATGCTTTCATGTTGTTGACAGCCATCCGAATGTTGCAGCAGAAATCAAGACTCAACAGACCAGGCAACATTTTTCCAATCTTCTATTGTCAAATTTTGGTGAGCCTGTGCAAATGGTAGCCTCAGTTTCCTGTTCTTAGCTGACAGGAGTGGCACCCGGTGTGGTTTTCTGCTGCTGTAGCCCATACGCCTCAGGGTTTGATGTGTTGTGTGTTCAGAGATGCTCTTCTGCATACCTCGGTTGTAACCAGTGGTTATTTGAGATACTGTTGCCCCTCTATTACCTTGAACCAGCCTCTGACATCAACAAGGCATTTGCGTCCACAGAACTGCTGGTCACCGGATATTTTCTCTTTTTCAGACCATTCTCTGTAAAGCCTAGAAATGGTTGCAGATTAGCAGTTTCCAATAACCATGCCACGTTCAAAGTCACTTATACAAAGTATACACACACACACACACACACACACACACACACACACACACACACACAAAAGTGACACAAATTAAAATTTGCTTGATTATTTTTTCCCCCACTAATATTTCACATTAATTTAAATGTATTTTCTTTCTAATTGTTAAGATGTTCAGTGACTAAAATATTATTTTAATAAATATATCTGTTTAATCGGTTTTGTTCAAAATGTGTTGTACCGGTACAAACTGTAACATTAAATTAAAAATTCTAATTGCTAATTTACTATTTCAAGATTTTGCTGTTTTACTGTCTAGCTGAGCATACAGTATCTTTTATTCACATTATACTTATGTTTTGTTTTCAATTCTCAAATCTGTTGTTAAAACTGAATTTTAGTTTTTTGTTTTTCCAAATCCCTTTATTTTCCTCCTCAGTTCTGGAACAGGAAGGAGTTCTTCTGCCAAATTTTATGACCAGCTTGAACGGTTCCCTGCATGGAGTGCAAGACATGGTGAATATTTGAACTCACAAAGTCTTGGCAACAGCAGCAGACTTAGCAACATTGTTTTTTAGTCATTTATTAAACTGAATAAAATAAATAGCAATGAAATAAGACTGTGCTGGTTTAGCATGAACCAACCAGTTTGGCTTTGGGTTTTCAGTTCAAATGAGAACTACGGAGACGGATAATTACCAGAAATTCTACTGATTTTTTTTTGTGTGTGCTTTTTTTAATTCTGGTCAGGATTATGATCCGCCCAGTGAAGGTCAGGTGATCAGAGCTCCTCATCTTCCAGCTCATCACGATCCTGTTTTGTCACTGTTGGCCAGAATGGAGCTCGGCCCTGTCAGCCAGTCACAACAGCTAGAGGTATTACATGACTGAGTCTGACACTGTAATGATGTTCAGTTAAAAAAGATCACTAGATTAAAAAGCTAAAATATATTCAATAATAATATTTAGTATGTATTTGTATATATTAATAGAAAAAAAAGGATCAGCACAACTTGTGATAAAAGGAGACATATTTATTATGAATATCAATGTTTTTGTGACACTAAGGAAGGCTTTCAAGCTGAAATGCATTGGTATTTATAATAAAAGTAGTGCTGGAATCGTCTTTTTTCTCATATTTTTACATTATTTGTTTTGCTCCAGGTCCCACCTCACTTAATACATATTAAATAAATGTTCATATCGAGGTCTGATAACATTTCCTTAAGAATTATAAAATGTAATTTAATTTTTAGCTATTTATATTAACTAATATATAGTATAACAATTAATATTTGTATAACATTATTAAGGTTAATATTAAGGTGGTACGGTAAATCATGCCCTTTTACCCAAAGCCTACCCCAGACAGATTTAAAAGGGGGAAAATAAACATAAATAATCATAATGAAATAAATAAATAATCATATAAAAATCAAACCACAACTTCACACTCCTAACGCTTCTTTGATATTCCTATTTTTCACCAAAATTTCAAAAAACACCTCCCAGATATTCAAGTGTTACTTTCTTATTATATGAGTGAGCTTTTCAAGAGCCAAACCGGTTATTACATTTCTCAACCAAAGTCCTATAGATGGGCGACTGACCTTTTTTCAGCACAAAGTGATAGAACATGTTGCTTAAAATACACTACCTGTCAAAAGTCTTGTCGTCGATCCCTGTTAAGAGCAAAAGTTGACTTCTAGTTGATTATTTAAAAAAGTGGCAGAAGGTCGATTTTTTGTTGAATCATCTGTTGAACTGCATCCCAATCATCACAAATACTGCACAAGACCTACTGGAACCCACATGGACGCAAGATTCTCACAGAAATCAGTCAAGTTTGGTAAAGGAAAAATTGTGGTTTGGGGTTACATTCAGTATGGTAGCGTGCAAGAGATCTCCAGAGTGGATGGCAACCTCAACAGCCTGAGGTATCAAGACATTTGTGCTGCCCATTACATTACAAACCACAGGAGAGGGCTAATTCTTCAGCAGGATAGCGCTCCATGTCATACTTCAGCCTCCACATCAAAGTTCCTGAAAGCAAAGAAGGCCAAGGTGCTGCATGATTGGCCAACCCAGTATTATTGAGCATGTGTGGGGTAAAATGTAGGAGGAGGCATTGAAGATTAATCCGAAGAATCTTGATGAATTCTGGGAGTCCTGCAAGAACGCTTTCTTTGCCCTTCCAGATGACTTTATTAATAAGTTATTTAAGTCATTGCAGAAATGTATGGATGCAGTCATCCAAGCTCATAGGAGTCAGACACAGTATTAATTCTTCTTCTTCTACAGCATGACTTTATATTCTATACTGTACAGTATTTCTGTTAAGTGGCAAGACTTTTGCCTAAGCAAAGTCAGACCTTACTGTCCTAATGAAATCATTAAAAATCAAGGCATGATCATATTTTATTTTGGGGAAATAAGCATAATCTAGAGGCCTTTGCCTTTCATATAAGCCACTTCTGATACCAAATCAACTAGAAGTCAAGTTATTATTTGTTGTTCCTAGAACTCGGATAGACGACAAGACTTTTATCAGGTAGTGTAAAAATAAATCAATTAATTTTCTTTAGTTGACAAAGAACAATCTATGTATAAACAATGTTTTTTTTATACGTATTCAATATACATAATCCAGGACATTGGAATGGAAATAAATTGAGAAATATACTTTGTAGTCACCTCCACCAGAAAATCTTTGTAGCTCTTCGCACTAAGGTGTTGAGTACAGGGTGATCTGATTGTTACAATACTTAAAAACAGTTTGTGTTTTGAATTCAACGTGGACTTGAGTTCTGCTACTTCCACACATGTCCAGTAGATGGCGCTAGAACATTTTCTAAAAACTGTGTCCATAATACTTGATCTTTCTCTGTCAGAGGTGGTGGGAGGAGGAGAGCAGTGGAGAGGTCAGTGAGGGTCAGAGACCACGGCTGACCACCGCAGAGGAGATCGTGCTGACGGGACACTCGCTCATAGACCAGCAGACTATCACACAGTCCAGAAACACACCGATCTCCCCTCATGCCACACTCACATCACCTGGACAAGTAATCGCTGAACACACAGGTACAAAAAACATCACACGGTTTGCATCATTGTTCTGTACATAGAAATGCATTTGGTAAAATAACTAATAAATGCATAATATTTACAGCGTTTTCATTTTTTTACATTATATGCCTAAGGGTGAAACTCAAACAGTTTTTTATGAAACTGACAATTTAGAGATTTTTACAATTATTTTATTCAGTCTGATTTAAAGAAAACATCCCACAGTTCACTTTTATGTTTTCCTTTTGTCACATTTTATCAATTTGTATTGTAGATTTTAATCACAATACAAGTTTTTATTATTTTTATCCGGTACTTGACAAAATAATGCAAACACATATTAAAGGGGAAATAAAGCACTCAGTCAAGTTTACATTATTTTGTACGTTGGATTCCACTTTAAAATACAGCAATACCCACTGCGACAGCACTACCCACTGCGCTATAATATAATATAATATAATATAATATAATATAATATAATATAATATAATATAATATATAATATAATATAATATAATATAATATAATATAATATAATATAATATAATATAAAATTGAAAAGTAAAAATTTTTGTGTTACATAAAAAGACATCATCACATAAGACCAAATGTCTTCCCAAAAAACCCAGGATACTATGTACGAATTACCATGTTTGTAAACATTCAGGATGCGCGCGCAGGGAGGTGGCAGAAAAAAAACGGGAGCGCTAGCATTTACAGCGAGGGAATGACAGCCGATGCGGTATAGAGTTTGTTGTTGTCTTAGAAATAAGATATATTGATTACATATTATATATATTATTCACATGATGCTTTTAGCGTATTATAACAGCTTGTCACCCAGTAATAAGTGATTTAGCAAAATTAGCGTTAAAGTGAGCAGCGTTCGTCTAACAGGTCCATTTGCGATAGCACCCCCCACCCCCCCAACCCCAAAGGGTATTGGATAAGGCTAAATGGCCAAGCATCCAGCCCCAAATATACAATCTCATTGAAGCTCCAAGTGTTTCAACCATAGACTGTAAAAGATATGGATGTAGTATCTGTGACATCACCCATAGGTTTCTGAACACTGTAAAAGAAGCTACAAGTAGGCACGGCCAACCGTCGCCATTTTGTTAGCACGTCATCGGCAAAGAGGCGAAGAGTGAGCGGAGCTACAGACGCATGCTGGATTCTCAGCATTTTGCTTAGACCTGGCTTAAACAGACTTTTTACTTTGGAAGAACGCTTAATACTTCATTACCCGTGACTTGTTTGTGTTCTGACCACACGTGCTTGGTTGTAGACTATATCAATAAAGTGTTTAGACTTTTAAAAACACTGTTGTAACACATTGAGCCACTAAACATTGCTCTTATGACGTTTTTCGACAAGAGGAAAACGCGAATTACTATCAAACACTTCAGATATAGTCTGTGTTAGTAAATGCAAAGCTGTCTATAAAAATCCAGCTCTAGCACTGTATGACAACGCTTCAGATGTTTTATAGCCTACAGCTAATCAATCTGTCAGATTCTGGAGTGCATTACAGGTCTAAAGAACATTTCAATGATCTTAAATAAAACAAATACATTCATAGAGATGGTATATAAGTATATAATTTCACTCACCTGGGAAATGGAGGCAACTTGAACGGTTTGTAAGCACAATTAAGTGCACACAGCATGCCATATCATCTGACAATTGCAGGAAATAATTCCAAAAGGCAAATGACTGTATAAAGAAACATTAACCAAAACAAAAATACGATGTATATGCCGAGATCAGCGGCTAATTAGCCAGAATCAGCTGAGGTGACGAGACAGTGACCCGCAAGGGCTAGCTGTCACTCAAGTGGCCACGCCCTTAATTATGCAAACTTAATATAACTTAATAAAAACAAAACGGATGAGTTATACAAAAATTCACCCCCCTCACAGTTGTCATGAAGGGTAATCATAGCTATATGCACCAAAGCCATCGCTTGTAAACATGTTTTTATCAGCTGTAAAAATGGCCAATTTACCAATGCAGAAAGAAAGCACTTGGACTTCCTGGAGCCAGCCCCCCAAGGCGAGTCGATGAATTGCAGTTTTAGTTACTTCCGTATTGGCTTCCCGAGGGAGAGCGGGAGGTTGCCGCTTGGTTTTACAAGATGTGTGGTCATGTGCAAGAAATAATGTTCCATGATTACCAGATTCAAAACTATGTGCTAAAAACCGATTCTGCCTAGCCAAAGACAAGGTAAAAATACAGAGCTAACGTTATACAAGACCTGGGTAATCATCAACAAACAAAATTACTGCATTTTGACAGCGAACTACACCTGAACTTACAGCAGGGTATGTGAACGTACACATAAAGGTAAAGTTAGTTTTATATTTGCACATTCAGACTTTTCTTAATAATATAATTTCATAAACGTATTATTTGCAAACTCTACATAGCGAAATCATATTAGCAGCCAATGACTATCAAAGTACAACATTGTTCACAGTCAAATAAACAGTGTTAATGTTGTTTTCAAGTCACGCTTGCAGGTTATTTCAGATCGAATATTCAAAGTGCCGTGGTAAACAATATAGAGAGTGTTTTACAAGTTGTCACTGAATGAATGTGCGAATATAAAACCAACTTTACCTTAATAACGTACAGTTTCACGCTTTATTCTTAGCATTCAGTGTCTGCAGTTTAATTAACGTTAACCATGTTTAACTGTTTATGCTTAAATCATTGCTGCAATCAAAAAAGAGTAATGTGTATGATTCAGCATAGCGTGAACTTACCTGATATAACATGAGAACTGCAGAGTCCGGCATTTATAATTAGGTCGTCACTTCACCCTTTTAGCCAAAGACGTCTGCAGTCGGCATAAAAAGCAGTGTGGTGTACGGTAAATGTTAAGCTTTCTATTTTTGGACTTTCTACTGCACAACACTACATGTTTACTACTGTATTGCCACCGGTCTCTTTTTGCAACCGGCAACCCGTGTGACATCATGTGTGACGTAGGTTGGTAATTCGTCTATACATATTTTCAAGTGTGTTTTCAGAAAATTTATGTTTTTTTGTCATTTGCTGTAGCTATAAATCTCCAATTTAAGAGCACTTACATAAATCAAACTTTTATTCATATGTGGATTTTGAAGATTTGTACTGAGTCATGTATTCATACAAATGTTGCGAACCCCAATTTTTTAAGGCTTGTCTAGGGAAAAGTTAGCAACATAAAAGGACACGCAACTCAGAAAAGTGCAATTCTCTATTTATTTAGAGACCAAAAAATACGTGTCCTATCAAAATAAAGTGGCAACAAAAATATTGACAATTAATTTAACAATATTAGCTCATTCAAAAGAATTAATTAAGCCAAAAAACATACAAAAAACATAGATAAAACATAGATCAACAAAGAATTGAATAAACACACAACAACACCAGCATAGCTCCTCAGCAGCGGCTGCACAAGACGCACACAGAATTCTCAGACCTTCATCAGGACGATAAGATACATAGAAATTCTCAGCTAGTACGGGTCATGCTCACACCAGAGCAAACATCGGGAGGATCAGCCAGACTCGCACTGGAAAACAAAGAGCCACCCAGACGCACACTCGGCTTCCACTTATAAAGCCGAAAATCCAAATGAGCCGCAGGTGCAAGGCGTAGTTAACCTCAAAGAAAAGAAAAATCAATTAATATTAAAAACTCCAAAAACGACAAACACAATAATAGTAATAATGATAATAAATAAATACTAAACTGTAACACAAAATTTGCTGAATATCTGACATTTCGTTCTACAAATGTTCTTAATTTTTTTTTTGTTTTTTATGCTAGCTGTATTTTCTGATTTAATGTAGTGATTAAAAAAAAACAAATTCCCAAAATATCCTCTGTAAAAACATTTAACTCTAACATGTCAAAAGAAATACATTTTAATTCCTGCAAATGAGTGCTTTGTGTAAGTTGCTTTGAATAGAAGTAGATGCATAAATGTAAAAGTAATATTACAAGCAAGATACAGGGTTTGTACTGGTGCTGGAAATCCTGGAAAATGCTTGATTTTTAAATTGTGTTTTCAAGGTTAGAAAAGCGCTTGGATTTTGGACAAAGTGCTTGAACCTGCTTGAATTTGAAATTCCAGGGCTCGAAATTGTGACCGTTTTGGTTGCATATGCGCCTGAAATTGTATCTATGCAAGCTCAAAATATATTTGGGAGCATTTGTGTGAGTGAATAAAATTGTTGCTTTGCGACCAGTTTTCATTGCAAAATGTTCACCGCATGCGCAGATTTAGGAGACATTCACACAGAATGCATATTTGCACAAAAAAACTTACAAACGCAGTGCTCAGAAATAGTTAAAACTGTTAAAATGTCAACTTGCTGCAGTAAACAAAGCCTACAATGCCTGCCCCAACTTAAAACTCTTCTGATTGGCCCCCTGCTGTTGATGCTCTTGAACTGATGCAAATGGATTGGTTAATATCAGCTCTCAATCACTCAGTTCAGATGACAGGAAGCTACAGCCGTGAAAATGTAAAGGTCTGGATACTAGAGAATGAAAATAACATTGACATATTTTGTTTTAGAAAACACCTAAAGTTACAAATAATGGCACATCTGATCAGTAATCATATGGTAAATGTTAATCCATCCAAAAGACATCCGGTGGGTTAAAGTCCGCTATGAAAATGACTAAAGCATTCACTTCAAAGTCTGTGAATGAATACCAATAAATCTATGCTTCAAAGTATTCAACAATTTAAGTTAAAATGTAAAAAATGCTCCTTGAAAGTGCTTGAAAAGTGCTGGAATTTGAAGTTGGAAAAGGTGTCAGAACCCTGAAGATACACACTAAAGGCAGGGTGACACTTTATAGCATTTATTAATATTTTGCAAAACCTTTTTTTTTGTTAAACTTGATAAACATGTCAAAAAATATGTAATACATGCAAATGAATGCATATTTAATAAAATAAGACCTTGTTTGCATATTTAACCATTGTGTGCTGTTGGGGATGTTTTTTTCCACTCTGGGGTGATTTTGAGTCTTAATTTGGCCACAGTTTTCTGTGTTTCAGCAAATGGAATGATTTTAGGTGACAAATCTTATCGTGACACATATTTTGGGAAAATACTTTAAAAAAATTCCAAAAACTCAACAATACACTCTGGACAAATTTACTTCCCTTTCATTATGTTGGTGGCTGTTTTTGACCCATTGACCTCCATTATAATCACATTTTGTGATCGCAAAGCCTTGACACCATATAATCATGCATTCTTGATTGTTGGTAGTATTTCCTGTTGGATCAAGGTAAAATTAGTAATTTGTACTGTTGATCATCAGTAGCAGGGTGTGTGTGTGTGTGTGTGTGTGTGTGTGTGTGTGTGTGTGTGTGTG
>CAIGQZ010034910.1:12852247-12865300 GCA_903798205.1 Danio tinwini
TAGATAGATAGATAGATAGATAGATAGATAGATAGATAGATAGATAGACAGACAGAGAGACAGACAGACAGACAGACAGACAGACAGACAGACAGACAGACAGACAAGATTGGCAAGGTTTCTCAAGTGCGTTTCTGAAAAAAAAAAGCTTCTGACTTTCAAGATGTGTTAAACTAATCAAGCTATAAAACTAATCAAGCTATGTTCTTATTTCAATGCGCGCAAAGAGGTTCTTGTGTTTATCATTGCTGTAAATGGCTGTCAGGATGGTTGTTTGTGTCTGGTTAAGAATAAAGCCGTGTGCAGTTGTTCAGTGTAATGTGAGAATCTGGTGTGAGTCGTCCAGCTGTACTGACATGTCTGTGTCTGAACAGCTGCAGAAGGCCTCATTCCACGCAGATTATTTTATTGTGTCTGTTCAGGACGCTGCATGTTTGAAGTTCCTCGCCATGCCCCTCAGTTACGACAGTTCTCTGCCACTGACGCCAGCTGGACAAGTGCAGCCCGGAAAATGGCATCAAAACGTCCAGGAAATGATGTTTATGACCAGCTATAAATGTGCTGTCATATTGCTGACCCTTGAGCTTTCTATCACCGTTGTTTCTGCAGAAGACAAAAAAAACAAGCTCTGCTTCACTAGTTTCAGTTACTATTGTACCCATGCTGCGTATGCTTGATACAAATATACAATGAAATCAGTACTATTGTGAAACATTACTACAACTTAAGAGAGTTGTTTTGTATTTTAATACTTTGTTTAGATTTTTTAGCATCATTAGTCTAGTCTGCAATGCCACACTGTGTTTGAGAAATCATTGTCTTGGGATATGCGTGCTGCTTAATATTTTTTAGGGAATCCATTTTTCTGAGTCATATTTTTGGGTCACCTTGAAACATTTCCATTGTGTTTCTTGCTATTTGCATTGTGTTGTCACAAAATACAGATGGCTTTTTTTCTAATTTGTTTGCGATGTGAGAAATTGCAGCGCATTTTTAAATGTGTTTGCAATGTTAGAATTTGCAACTTGTGTCCTGTCAAACCGATTTAATTTGCTGGTGTTTTTTGTAATTGCATGTGTTTTCTTAAATTGCAGCTCATTAAGCTCTCACGGCCACCATAATTATGGCTTTTTATTTTATTTTCTTCATCTACAGTTAAAGTCAAAATTATTCCCCCTCCTGTGAATTATTTTTCTTTTTTAAATGTTTCCTAAATGATGTTTAACAAAGCAAATAATTTTTCACAGTATTTCCTAAAAATATTTTTTTCTTCTGGAGAAAGTCTTATTTGTTTGATTTCGTCTAGAATAAGAGCAGTTTTATTATTTAAAAAAAAATAAAAAATTAAAGGGCACCTAGGTTACCCCTTTTTCCAGATTTAATATAAGTCTTTTGTGTCCCCAGAATGTGTCTGTAAAGTTTCAGCTCAAAACACCCATCAGATTATTTATTATAGCTTTCACTAGTTTGTGATTTATAGCTCTCAACAGATTTTTGCTGTTTTTGTGTACTGGGCCTTTAAGGCTAGTCCTCCACGCCCACCGTTTCTACGTGCCTGTCAGCGTGCCTCAGTCTCCGCCCTCGGCTGACTCAGACAACTGACAGACATAAAGGAAGCAGATCTCACGTAACGTTTTTGAGAAATACTACAGTAAGACCTTTACCATTGAGTATTTGATGCATTTGTTGTGTGGAGCTGCAGGATGAGTCACACACAATGTCGTTACAAAGTTCACACACACACACACAGACACACACACACACAGCGCAGACACACACGCACATACATACAGCGGCGTTTAGCTTTGCACTGTCTTTGCACGCAAATGTGACAGGATACAGGTTAATATCCACTGCTGTCTGGATATCTGTTATGTTAATGTACAAAATAAACCTGATTTAACGTCCACAAACCGAGATTGAAGCATCTTCTTTTATAATTGTTCTGACACGCGGCTGTGTTGATGAAGTAAATCTGAAGTAAATCGTTGTAATTCTTTACACACATGCACTGTTTTAAACATTTTTAACTTGTCAAACTCACTCTTGATCACATTTGATGATGATTGATGATCCTAGCAAACTGAACAGATCTTTTATTCCCAGTTGATTTGCGCACGTCCTGTCTTGTGGATATGATTACAAACGTTACTACGGAGACATGTTGATA
Source organism: Danio tinwini (assembly GCA_903798205.1). Classification (NCBI taxonomy): domain Eukaryota; kingdom Metazoa; phylum Chordata; class Actinopteri; order Cypriniformes; family Danionidae; genus Danio; species Danio tinwini. The sequence goes on from CAIGQZ010034910.1 coordinate 12,854,418, forward strand.
TGCAGCTGTCAATCAATTCGGTGGGCGGAATCAATTCACTCCTACGTCAAGTTGCGGTCGGTCTCAAAACCGCTCCAATTGGTCCACAGTTTTTATGTAGTTAAATTGAAAAAAAAGCACTCGGTGTGTTTATATCACCCCAATATGACTATATACTATACCTACACATATGTCTGTCCAAACAGCTTGAAAAGTAGATTTTTCACCATAGGTGCCCTTTAAGGTTAATATTATTTACCCCCACCCCCCCCCACACACACACACACATTATATTTTATTTGATTGTCAACAGAGCAAACCATCGTTATACAATTTATTGCCTAATTAACCTAATTTGTCAAATTAACCTAACTAACCAACTCAGGCTAGTTCTGAAAACGTACCCCTATATACAGGAATCGTCTGATTGGTGCATTGTGAATTGGATAATGTGGGTCCAGCAGCTAGCAATCATAAGCATGTGATCCTCTCAAATTAGTTTAGAAATAAACTTCACAAAGGAAAACACTTTCATTTTCTTGAACACATCATCAACTCTCGGCCTGTCTTTGCTTTGGCGTATCGTGCAGCCCGGTCTCATCCCGTCAAGCGTGAGATCAGGCGTAGAGATAAAGTTCCCCTCACAGATGGATGAGTGGAGATGAGAGGGATCGACTCTTGAAAATGAAGCGGGCTTGAGTGCGGCTGTGCGCTCCAGTAGTCATCACCTCTTCACCCCTGACTCCTCATCTGCCAGACGGCCTGAAGAGGGGGGCTCGTCCTCGGAGCAGGGTCGCTTTGATCAGCCGAGCCGGGCAGCGGCGCTAAGCCACGCGGCAGAAGGCTCCGTCTCTGCTTTCACAGGTGGAGGAGCAGGCTTTCATGAGAGCGCAGAGCACAGAGGTTCGGTTGGGGTTACAGCTCGGCTTTGTGTTTGATGTTGGGCTGAGTGGAGGATACAGTCGTCCTGTTTGAGCAGATGGACAGATGTGTGTCCTGCTGCATGATGGATGTCACTTTACAGGAAACTACAGTCTGTAGTTTCTGAACTGTTGGAGGATGCAGAGAAGACTGGATTCTCAGATGTGGTCAGTTGCTTTTTTGTGGACAGTTCAGGCTCTGAATTTTGATTGGAAGTCACTCTAAAATAGGTGATGTACACACATCATGCAGCTGAAAAAATTCTTTACACACAACTGTTAATCACCAAAAATAATTAAGCACATTGTATATACTATTATAATGTATTTTTTATATATTTTTTTAATAAATGGAAAATTATTACAATTATTTAAATAAATTAAAAATATAATAATTAATCAATTAGACTTATATTATTTATGCTAATAAAATGTAATTTGTAATTTAAAATTATTTTTTAAATAATTATTATATATTCATTTGAACAATTATTGGATTAAATTTAAAATAATTTAATTGAATTTAAATAATGAATAAAAAAATAGTAAATACATTAATAATTATTTTTAAAAAGTTTTTTGGCATTTTTACTTTTATTTGACAGGAAAGTAGTTTTGACAGGAAGTGAAGTGAAAAGACTGGGGGGCTGGATCGGGAAAGGTCCATGAGCCGGGATTCGAACTCTGGATGCCCAGAGCGCTTCTGCACCATATGTCAGCCCTCTAACCACTGGGCTATTGCGCTGACGTACATTAATAATTGTGTATATAAAAAAGTGTATATATTACAATATATATATATATACATGTTTAAATTATGTATGTAATTAATTATTTTTATTAATCTTTTGAAATAAAATCTTAAAATGAACATTTAATATTTATTTATACAACAGTTCTGTCTGGTTCTTAAATCTGATTGGCTGATAGCCATGCAATATTCTGCCAGTAACAGCACTCGACCAGCCTCTTCATCCTTCACCCTTGTGTATTACTCCACCCACATACAGCAACAAGCAGAGGACACTCTACAGTTTGACAAATATTGCAGCTGTTGGTCAGCATAATGTACTTTGAGACTTTTTAGTAGAGAATGTAGTTGTTTAGATTGCAACTATGCAGTTTATTTATAAGATAGTACCTATTTTAAAGTATTTATAATTTCTGAAAGACAGCGCGTCGGCGGCCTTTAGCCTATCATTGAGCAGACCAAAGACATTATCCATCCACAAGTTGGCGACAGAGACCACATAATAAGCCCTTAGAAGCTAACATAGCGTAATTTCTAACTACAGCTAATCAAATCATTATTAAACTGGTAAGGGATATTCTAAGTCGATCTCTCTCTTTTGTATGTTGTAGTGCTGCATTTATACCATAGTAATTGTAGTGTATTGAGTGTGAGATGGGTCTCACATATAAGTAATGTGTGCTGTGTTGGCAGAAAGAAAGAAATGCCCGCATGTGTTTAGCGTTTTCCTTATCACAGACACAACAGCAATCTGGTAGTGATTGCGCTGCTTTTTTTTCAGGGTTAATAATTGTGATATCCCGATTGCAAGAGAGAATTACTGTAGACAGTAATAGACTGTAACACTGTAAGGACATATCTCTGTAGACTGATTCATGCCGTTCAGCCTTATAATCTTAAAATGTGGGCAGGATCACCTGTTTTGTCATCACTTTAGACAATACGCTAGAGAATCATTTGAAATACTAGCTGTAAAGTCATGTTGGTGTATTAGTAATGGTTTCTGCTGTTCTGACGTCAGCTGCAGATGTGAATACATGGCGGAAGAAAGTAGTTCCTAATACAAAAGGGTTTTTAGACTCTGTGTTTGATTTTCTTTTTTATATACACGATTATGCCGTCAAACTGTTGTATAAATGCAATATCACATGAGTAGCAGTGCAATGTGGCTGTATATCGTCACTGGTGGAACACTATAAGGCAACACACTGCGCCCACCAGTGCCGATAATTGTATGTATATTTAATTAATTAATAGCTATTTAATTAATAAGTAAAAATTATGCCTTTATTGTTATTAATTTAATAGCAATCATCAATTACAGATAAAAACATAACCAGACAATAATCAAAAACCAAACTATAATCAGCTGTAACCTCTATAATCTCTGTCTCATGATGTAAATTGTGGCTTCTAACTTGAAACTATGCTCGTTCATTATATTGTTTCGCCACTTTGACATGGCTCAGGGTTTTATTTTAAAGGTGTTTGCAGCCAGAGCGAACTCTCTCTTTTTTTCCAGACAGTCATGAGTCTCTCTCCACTCATCTGTTTCCTATAAGCCCTGTTCTTACTGCCAACCTGTCAGCTTCTCCCTCTCCTCCCTGCGGGTGTACTGGAATGGACCCCAGTGTCCTATCAAAATCCTGGCTCACACCTGATTCTCTATGACCATCTTGAATACATCAGTGCTGTCACATGTGCCTGCTGCTCCAACACAGATCCCGGGATCATGTCCAAGTGCTGCCACCAGCTCTACTCTTCCATGCCTTCTGTAAATTATTCTTATCCTTTCACCAGCCTTAAAGTGGAAGTGAAGCAGTAAGTCAAGTTTACATTATTTTCTAAAAGCTATAGTAAAACGTTCCCTTTTCTTTAAAATGGTTACATTAATCGTGTTTGTTATATTTTTCATTAAAAAGCAGAAATCCATTTACAAAATAATGTCAACTTGACTGTCTGCTATACTTCCACTTTAAGGTTACACTCCTAAAAACACTGTTCATCATGCTCTGCGGATAATGTATGCTTAAAAGGTTGGTCCAGAGTATATTTTTAAAGCTTGGTTGTGCTTATAAGATGCAAAACAATGTCTGCTCATGCCTAATTTGTAAAATAAAGTCACATTATATTTTTATATCTCTTTAATTATATACTGCTACTCAGCTAACATGAAAACAACGTCATATTTCTTAGTTCCTACAAAAGCCTGCTCTAAAGAGGCTCTGATTGGTCAGCTAACATAATGTGCCAGGAAAAAGCGTCATGCCTCTAATAGCACGCTCTTTACCTCTGCTGTGTAAATACTGTCAGTCAGTTTATCTGTTAGCTGAATCCATGATTCATACGGTCATGGAAAACCGGGAAAAGTCCTGGAATTTTGACATGGCATTTTCCAGGCCTGGAAAAGTTTTGGAATGTAAAAGTCATGGAAAACAGATGTCTGTATACTTGATTATAAGTTATTTACTTCTTTTCTGTCCTTGGCCAATCACATGCTCTCACATTATTAGTGTAAAATATGAATATAAATTGAAACTAAATAGATTGCTGTGTGTTTTACGATATGCTGTAATAAATTTGAACATGCATTGTTTTTCTTTTACCACGCATATGAAACATTAGGTCATGAAAATTTACTTGAAAGTTTTGGAAAAATCATGGAATTTTAGTAGTAAAAATGTGTATGAACCCTTTGAATCAGTTTGAGCCTGAATCAGACAGAAAATAATGAGGACAGCTGATCCTCACGCCTGCTCTGTAAAATAAAATCTGACAAGTGTCTTTCATAGATATTCGGAGCAATCATGTGTAAGTAATATGAAATGTTCACATCTTTTGCGAGTTTGTTATTTGAGATGTATAATGCACAGAAAGCAGGCGCATAGAGACACAGCAGCCCTGGTGAAGATTGTGTTTACAGCACTGTTTACAGCGGTGCTTAATTGTTAACGGTGCCAAACAGCATTTACCATTGTTTACATCCTTGTTTATGTCCTTGCTACAACATACTATTAACGCTAGACACTATGCATGTAACAGATCAATTTTAACAAATAAAAATATTTACAGGTTGTGGCTCACAATCCACAGCTTCGTCTATTATGGTTTGAGCTGCTCCTTCTTTAAGGAGTTTTTAGCCGAATCCAGCACTGAACTAGGAGAGATTCTTGAAGTTCTACTTTGTCAAATGCTAGCTATATTTTTATCATAATTCTCTGGAACATAATTAACATTAAATTGTAAGCACTTCTGTCTCTTTGTGAGGTGTCCTTTGGAAGCAAATAGCAGCGTTTGGACTGCGTTATTTCAGCATTTGAAATAGCAGCGTTTGGACGGCGTTTTAGCTATCTCTGCTATAACATTACAGTGCCTCTGGCCACACCCCTTTGGTGCGCGGCGTTTATGCGCATAACCTGAAGGGTTTATGATCTCATTAACCAGAAATTATTTTTTTTATAGTCCCCAAATGTTGTTTGCTGTAGCGTTTGCTAAGCTAACTCTGTAAAAGCCAAAGCTTTGCGTTGAACTTTTGACTTGTAAACATTTCCAAAGTACAATTGGCCCATGGTAATTATGTAATAGGTAGGTGTGGAAACAATGCTCCTTCCTATCATGGAAAAAACTCTCTAGTTTGTTGCCTCTGTTCAGTCTGTAAGATGCAAGAAAAAATATAAACATTTCAGCGTGTTCATGTTTTTATAATATTTATAGATTAGACGGTAGACGTTTAAAGGTGAAGTAGAGTGAATTGATTCAATATGGTAAACTTTTTTTTTTTCTACATAGTAGGTGGCTTAGGTTTGATTCAAAATGCTTAGAAAGAAAGAAATAAACATATGTATATGGTCATTTATATAACCGCAGGAATTACCCCTTGAATGAAAAGCTTGGTTTTGACCATATTTAGAATGGTCATGAATATTAATGAGCTCTGCTTTGATGCTCTACAACTCGTGGCAGTGCCTGATGCTCACAAAAAAAAAAAACACTGACACACACACACATGCAGCATAATGTACTCTAAAATACACATCTGTAAAATAATCAGACTTCCTTTGTTAAAAGTTGATACCTTGTTAGCAATCTTTTCAACTGAACTGATAGAGGGGATTATTTTAGCTAGAAGGAGCGATTGAGATATCTTTAAGCCACCAGAGTAATCTTGTTTGCTCCCAAGTTTTGTTGTAGATCAAATTTTGACTAAATTACAGTTATACTTAACAAAATGGGCACACAGACATGCATTGTGATATGTAGTTTGTAAGTTTAATGTATATAAAAATGCAGACAGGAGTTATAAACCTCTTCATAACCAAAGGACTTTTATAAAGTCTGCTGGTGTTCTTTCACTCCAGAATAAGGACAGTAAAAGATTGCTATGACACAATGCAGAAACATGCATTAAACATTTACTCTGCAGTCTACATTTGTTTTGTTGCCTCATTACAAACAAATATACATGTTAAATTACTAAAATATGCATTTAAACAGATATTATGACTCTTCTTGCTAGAGTTGAATAAATATATAAGTCCTATAACCTGTATTTTACGTTCTGACAAGCTGTGAACACTCCATTTCTTTTTAGTCTTTCTGCCTCTCCGGCTTTCAAAATAAAAGTCCCACATTTATAGTATGTTTAAAACAAGCTTTGCTAGATTTGGAAATAAGGATGAAAAAAGCACTCTAGCAAGTTAGCAGCTTTCCACACTCATCTGGTTTGTTCAAAATTTAGGTAATTTCCCCTGAACTTTTTTCTTTTTTTTCTTGTGTCTTGATGTTTATTGGCTGTTGTGGAAATACAGGCTTTAGCATGACCATTATAACCCCAAGTTAAAACCCTAAACGTCCTGAAAATGCCTCAAATTAACTGATAATGTGGGATAAACTGAGCAACATCATGGACAAGATTTTTTTTCTTAGATTGTGAAGAGGGATATTTCGGGGATGCATTTGCATAAATCTGTGACTCCGGCATTCAAAGAGCTTCGCTGGAAGTATACTGGCGACCTAACATCTAACTTTGCGTTATTTTTTTTAAATATGAATACAATTTCACCAGATGACTTTATCTCTATTTGGACAGAATTTATAATGTTAGTTTGGGTTGATTCTGCAAGTGGGAGTACATATCCATAAAATCGAATAAACAATCTATAAATACAATAAAGAAAAAGATACAATTAAAATAAACAATCTAAGTCTAACAGTATTCAGGTACAGTAATTGAATAATAAAAAAATTTAAATTCAATAAAATAAACTCCTTTTTATAGTTACAAATGGTACAGTTTCTTATTCATAAATGCTTTTCAAATCATTATACAATCAAAGGCCTCAAAAACGTATGCAAGTTATAAATTATAATACAAACTCAACACTGCGTATCCTGCGATGTGACTATTACCAAAGTCCCTTTAAAGGGGTGGTCTACTATGATATCATATTTTAAACTTTAGTTGATGTGTTATGTAGCTGTGTGAACATAAACAGCATCTCTGAATGTAAGACGCTCAAAGTTCAATGCAAAGGGAGACATTGGCTTTTAAAGAGTTAGCTTAGCAAAGCCTACAGCGAACAAAGTTTGGGGACTACAAAAATATACATTCGGGTTAATGAAGCCATAAACCCTTCAGGTTAAATGCATACAGCAGGCGCACATACCCTGCGCAGTGAAGGGGCGTGGTCAGAGGGGCTGCAATGTTATAGCAGAGAATGCTAAAATGCCGTCCAAACGCTGCTGTTTCTACAGAGCTTGTTCTGTTTCTGTATTTGGGCTTCCAAAGGACAAGGCACAAAGAGGGAAGTGCTTACGATTTAATTTTTAATCATATTCCAGAGAATTATAAAAAATATATAGCTAGCATTTGACAAAGGACATCTTCCAGAATCTCTCCTTGTTCAGTGCTGGATTCGGCTAAAAACTCCTCACAGAAGGAGCAGCTCCATAATAGCAGAAGCTGTGGATTGTGAGCCACAACCTGTAAATATTTTAATTAGTTAAAATTGATCTATTACATGCACAGTTTCTAGCGTTAATGATATGTTGTAGCTTGGACATAAACAAGGATGTAAACAACGGTAAATGCTGTTTGGCACCGTTAACAATTTAGCTACAAATTTATATGTATCTGTCAAACTGCTGTAAACAGCCACAATCTTCACCAGCGCTGCAGTGTCTGTCTATGCGCCTGCTTTTGGTGCATTGTATTGTAATGTAATGTGTATTTATATAGCGCATTTATTGTGTATGGCTATACACCCAAAGCGCTTCACAATCATGAGGGGAGTTTCTTCACACCACCACCAGTGTGTAGCATCCACTTGGATGATGTGACGGCAGCCACAGGACAACGGCGCCAGTGCGCTCACCACACACAAGCTATAGGTGGAGTGAAGAGACAGTGATAGAGCCAATTCGGTGGATGAGGATGATTAGGAGGCCATGATGGGAAAGTGCCGATTGAGGGACTTTGGCCAGGACACCGGGGTTACACCCCTACTCTTTACAAGAAGTGTCATGGGATTTTTAATGACCACAGAGAGTCAGGACCTTGGTTTAACGTCTCATCCGAAAGACGGCACCCACTGACAGTATAGTGTCCCTTTCACTTTTACTGGGGCATTAGGACTCACACAGACCACAGGTTGAGTGCCCTCTGCTGGCCTCTCTAACACCACTTCCAACAGCAACCTAGTTTCCCATGTGGTCTCCCATCCAGGTACTGACCAGGCTCAGCCCTGCCTACTCACATCAGTGAGTAACCGGTCTTAGGCTGCAGGGTGATATGGCTGCATCTCAAATAACAAACTCGCATAAGATATGTGAGCGTTTCATATTACTTAAACATGCTTGTTTCGAATATATGCGAAAGACATGTAACGCGTTGAATTAAAAAATAATAATACAGGACAGCTCGCCTAACTCGTGTTGCAGCAGAAAAATCAATCAAAGCTCACACGGGTTTCATCCCAAATCTTGCGCTTTATTCTCCTGTTAACAGGGTCACTGTATATAGCAGAAAAATAACTTAATTCAAGTGTCTGAGAAAAAGAAACATAAACATCAGTCCCACACACATGCGGTTCTCGTGTTACATGCGTCTACAGACTGTTTACACACACACACACACACAAACACACACACACACGCACACACACACACACACACACACACACACACACACACACACACACACATACGTAAAATGGCGATTCTCTCTTAAAAGAGCCACCCCCTATCACTCTTTACAGACACTTGTCAGATTTTATTTTAGAGAGCAGGCATGAGGTTCATCCTTTTCATTTTCTGTCTGATTAAGGCAGCTACTCTGACTGACACTATTTACACAGCTAAGGCAAAGCGTGTGACGCTTTACTGTTGACGTGGAGATGATCGCGAATCACAGCACATTATGTTGGATGGCCAATCTTGAGGGCAGCCTTTCAGAGGAACTAGGAAATATGAGAGTTGTTTTCATGTTAGCTGAGTAGCTGTATATAATCAAAGTATGATATATGAAAAAATAGCGGGATTTTCTACAAATGAAGCATGAGCACACATTACTTTGCATCTTATAAACACAACCAAGTCTTAAAAATATACTGTGGTCCACCCTTTTAAGGCAAGTCATTTCACTGGGCAGCCATCTTTGAAACTCCTCTTAGGTGTTCTGTTTGCGAATCAAATTCTCCAAAATTTCTTGCCAAGCTTACGATTAAATTTCATATTAGGATTCACCAATAAAATTAAACAACAGCTGTCTATTTAGTTTCATTTCTAAATGTTCGAATTACACAAAATCTGCAGAAGCTCACGTCTGGTCTGAGCCCCTCCTCCGGAGAATCCTCAGTCTGTATGGATCACTGATTGGCTCCTGTAATAGAAGGCGGGGCTTCATTCACCATATTGACCGTTACACTTTTCCCCATTCAAAACTATAGGTGTGACACGTGTCGTGTATTCTATAGTCTTTGCTATTGCGAATGATCATATTATGATATTGATTCCATAAGGATATATTGTGCAGCTTACCTCTTAGTCACTTTTGATCAATTTAATGCACTCTTGTTTCTTGCAAAAACTAATTTACCAGGTTTGTCTACTATATATTAGTATGTTCCATTATGCATTACAGCAGATTCTTGGGTATGTGTGTGTGTGAGACATTTCAACTGCACATAGATGCCTTTCCGTCACTCCCCCTCATTCCAGATCATTTTGGCTCAATAGACAGATGCCGTCCTGTTCACAGATGGCTGAGAGTCCGGGCTGCTCGCCCACAAGCCCACCCGGGCACCCCCTCGCTGATTACACCCCATACCTGTGACACGCTCCGCGGGTCCTCAACAGAGTAGCAATCCAGACTCAGATGGCCTGATTGGAGCTGACGGCTTACTTTTCAAAGGCATGCCTGTTAATTACCAGATCTCAGACTCTGGAGGTGTGCTAAGCCAATATAACACTTCACTGGCTGGGGCAGATACTACATAGTTTTCAGGTGAAATGTCATGTGATCTGGCTCTCGATTCCAGGCCTTCATTATAGAGTTTTTCTGGTGGGAAGATATATATGCTGTATGAGAAGGCAGATCTGACATACAGCTGGCGCACACACATCAAGAGAGGGTGTGGACATTAAAAAAACCTTTGCTTGCTTTCAAGGCAACTTCATAGGATTTCACAGATTTTTGCTTTAAATTAGGTTTATCTGATAAGTGCAAGACATGAGAGAGTTTTTAGATTTTTTTGGTGATGTTTATAGGTCATATCATGAGAATTTTTCAGAAGAGTTTTTATTGATCTTATAAAGATTGATGCACCATGAAATCAGTTTGACTTTTAAAAGTGAGATTCAGCTACATTATATTATATTATATTATATTATATTATATTATATTATATTATATTATATTATATTATATTATATTATATTATATTATATTATATTATGTCATTTTATATTATATTATATTATGGTATATTATATTATATTATGTCATGTCATTTTATATTATGTTATATTATGTTATATTATGGTATATTATATTATATTATATTATATTATATTATATTATATTATGTCATTTTATGTTATATTATATAATATTATATTATGGTATATTATATTATATTATGTCATGTCATGTCATTTTATATTATATTATATTATGTTATATTATGGTATATTATATTATATTATATTATATTATATTATATTATATTATATTA
>CAIGQZ010034910.1:12877646-12910671 GCA_903798205.1 Danio tinwini
TATATATATATATATATATATTTGTCTGCCAATATTTAACACTTTTTTTCACCCTGTTTTGTTTTTCCACAGAGTTGCCCCAGCTGAGGAGACTTTCAGATGACGCTTTTTTTGGAGCTGATGAGAAAGGTAATTGTGTAAATAATGTAATATATCTTGACTGTTTTCATATGCTTCAACATAACCACCCAAAACTTTAATCACTTAATTTTACCACACTGCCTCTTATTTCATCCTTATTCATTCATTTTCCTTCGACTTAGTTCCTTATTTATCAGGGGTCGCCACAATGAATGAACCGCCAACTATTCCGACACATGTACGCAGCGGATGCCATTTCAGCCGCATCCCAGTACTGGGAAACACCGATACACACTAACATTCACGCACGTACGCACACACGCACACAAATTATGGCTAATTTAGTTCATCCAATTCACCTATAGCACATGTCTTTGGACTGTGGGCAAAACCGGAGCGCCCGGGGGAAACCCACGCAACACGGGGAGAACATGCAGCCGAGACTCAATCCAGGAACCTTCTTGTTGTGAGGTGACAATGATAACCACTGAGCCACTGTGTCGCTCCTTTTTAATCTTTTACACTGCAAAAAAAAAAAATTACTTTCTTGAAGTTTTTGTCTTGTTTTTAGTCCAAATATCTAAAAATTCTTAAACCAAGAAGCATTTTTTTGGACAAGTAAAAAATATAGTATTTGTTCAGAAGTAATGTCAAAATTAAGTGAGTTTTTTCTTAAAGTAAGCCAAATGATCTTGTTTTCGCTTAGAAATAGGTTACTTTGCTTACTCCATTGGCCAATTCTTTAGCTTGTTTTCAGTAAAAACTCACTTCATTTTGACATATCATTTCTAAAAACAAGACACTATTGTCTGCTTTTCTAGAAAATGCATCTTGATTTAAGAACCTTTTTTATATTTGGACTAGAAACAAGACTAAAACTCTAAATAAGAAAAGCCTATTTTACAGTGCATTGTTGTTATCGAAAAGCTATTTCACACACTCCAGCACAGAAAGCTTTGCTAAACACTGCCAGACATCTTCATTCTTGACACTCCCAGGCGTGAGCAGCAGATGAGAGAAGACAGAGTAAAGAAGAGTAGATGTAATGGGTCAAGAGAAGGGGGAGTTTGACTCATCTGTCCATCCTGAGAGCTTGGGACGGGCTGGAGAACTCAGTTAAGTGTTTGCAGGTGTCATTTTTGTGGAGGAGGAGGTTTAATCCATTGTTTGTGTGTGCAAAACATTCAGACAATGAACAAACTGTACGCTCATGACTCATTTTTTCCTTAATGCTCAATTTCTTTGGAATGAACAGATTTCCAAGATAGCATCAGATAGGGCGGGAACAATGTGACAAAAATCTCCTATCACTATATACAGTTGAAGTCACAATATTAGCCCTCTTGTGATTTATGTTTTAAATATTTTCCAAACAATGATTATTGGGCAAGCAATTTTTCACAGTATTTTCTATATTTTTTCTTCTGGAGAAAGTCTTATTTTTTATTTTGGCTTGAATAAAAACAGTTTTTAATTTTAAAGCCATTTTAAGGTCAATATTATTAGCCCTCTTAAGCAATATTTGTTTTCAATTGTGTAAAAGGCAAGGCAAGTTTATTTATATAGCACTTTTCATACACAGTGGCAATTCAAAGTGCTTTACATAAACAAGAATAAAAAAGACAAGTGTAAGAAAAAATAAAAACAGATAATAAAAAAACGGATAAAAACAGATAAAAATGTTAAAACAGGTTGTAAAAGAAAGAAAAAGAAGAGAAAAACATAATAGTGCAATCTGTCGGACTTAGCACAGTGCTCATTCAGTAAAGGCACAGCTAAACTGATGTGTTTTCAGTCTTGATTTGAATGTGCCTAATGTTGGAGCACATCTGATCATTTCTGGAAGTTGATTTCAGCAGGGAGGGGCGCAGTAGCTGAAAGCCGATTCACCCTGCTTTGACTGAACTCTTGGAATTTCTAGTTTATATGACCCTAAAGATCTGAGTGATCTGTTAGGTTTGTATTCAGTGAGCATATCTGTAATGTATTGAGATCCTAGGCCATTTAAAGATTTATAGACAAGTAAAAATACTTTAAAATCTATTCTGAATGTAACTGGGAGTCAGTGTAGAGACTTGAGGACAGGTGTGATGTGCTCTGATTTCCTGGTTCTGGTCAGAATCCTGGCCGCAGCATTCTGGATGAGCTGCAACTGTCTGACTGTCTTTTCGGGAAGGCCCGTGAGGAGGCCGTTACAGTAATCCACTCTGCTGCTGATAAAAACATGAACACGTTTCTCTACGTCTTCACTGGAAACAAAGCATCTGATTCTTGCAATGTTTTTGAGATGATAGTATGCTGATTTGCTAATTGCTTTGACATGACTATTGAAACTCAGATCTGAAGTCACACCAAGATTCTTGACCTTTTTTTTTGTTGTTTGACCTTTAGTGCCAAGGTACGCATTCACCTGGGGAACATCATCTCTGTTCCCAAACGCAATGACTTCATTTTTCTCTTTGTTTAACTGAAGAAAGTTTTGGCACATCCAACTGTTCATTTAATCAATGCATTGGCAGAAGGTGTCAATAGGGCTGTAGTCATTAGGCAATAAGGCTAAGTAGATCTGAGTGTCATCAGCATAGCTGTGGTAGGAAATTAGTTTTTTTTCTCATTATTTGGCTCAGCGGGAGCATATAACGGTTGAACAAACAGAACAAACCACTGTTTTAGAATGATTTGCCAAATTACCCTAACTTGCCTAGTTAACCTAATTAACCTAGTTAAGCCTTTAAATGTCACTTTGAGCTAAATTGTGTCTTAAAAAATATCTAGTAAAATATTATGTACTGTCATCATGGCAAAGATAAAATAAATTGGTTATTAGAAATTAGTTATTAAAACTATTATGTTTCGAAATGTGTTGAAAAAATCTTCTCTCCAATAAACAGAAATTAGGGGAAAAAAATAAACAAGGGGGCTAATAATTCAGGCGGGCTAATAAATCTGACTTCAACTGTACATACGGCTCAAAATAAGCTTGTTTTACCAAACCACTGACAAATATTCTCATTCTGGAAATTGTTTTCATAAAACACAGAGAAAACATAAACAATAGGGAGCAATACATAAATTGACATCTTTTTTGAAGTTTGAATGAATTATCAAGTATATCAGTATGTAATTTGACATTTATCAGCTTTTCTTGAATGTATGATTATGAGAATTATGAAAAGTACTGCAATTTGTTGCGTGAGTAATTGTTACGTAGCGGATGCACCGCGATACGCACATAAGGATGACCGTCTGTTAAAAGAGGTCACTCGGAGTCCCCTTTGCTGCTCCCCAAGCACACACACACACACAGGCCAAGTTGTCGAAAAGGGGTAACAGATTTATTAAACATAAATATTTCCAGTATCGAAACAAGGGAACAAAAGGCCAAAACAACAAACAAAACAAGGTACGCTACCTAATATTGGATTTCTTACCCAAAACAAAAAATAAAGCTCTATAAATCAAACAACAATTCTACCCTCCTTGACTATCCATTAAACACGAGAAAATGCAACAAAAGAAAAAGGGCATCCCCTTAGATCATTTAGCCACAGCTAACACAGAATACCGTCCTATTACCGTATTTAACAGAGTATCTCACCAGATGACTTTGGAAAAAGGGTTTCAGACAGAAAGATATCACTGCCACACAGAGAACTTAGAGCGATCTGATCACACACACAACAGCGAGGGGAAACAGGAAGAGAACTCGATGAACAGCGCCCAACAGCGTGCTTTTATAATTGGCGCCGCCCCTCTCACAGCTGCACCTGATCTCCGCTCATGTGGGGAGAGAGAGAAAGAGACAGATAATGGAGGATACAGCAACAATACACACCAGCATTGTCGAAATAAGTTACTCAATATGTGACAGTGACAAAACATACGTCAAATAAAATAAAATAAAATATTAACTATGTCAAAACATTAACTAAACTGCAAGTTAGAGAGACACGTTTTGGATTATACAACAAAACAATTCCTGTCATGTGTTGTAATCAACTTCAAAATGTTGGTGCGTGAAAATATGGACATTTTATTGTTCCAACATTACATAGGTGTAGTTTCATTATCATTAAAAGGATGCTGATCTCTGTTTTGTCATATATATTTTTTGTTGTTTTTCTAATAATGATTTGTCAATGTTTTGATGTTACTTTGAAATGGGGCACATTCGACCCTTAAGGATAGCCCACTTTTAATGGTTTATGACACGCTCAAGAGAAAAGTATGACTGAAAGTAGGTTTTTAGCTGAAATTGATATTAGCTTAGTATGGTTATGTCATTTTCTGGTAAGACTTTCAATGTTTTAAAATAAATGTGCCACAAAATGCATGGAATTCACTATCAGTCTGTTTTAAACTGTTAACAGTTTTGAAATGAGCTTGTTAGCATGCGAAAAATGTGCTGAAATGTTTTTTTTTATTCTTTGAGAGTATGAATGGCAAAAAATGTGTTCATTGCATGCATTTTGTGTAAAAGCAATGAAAAATATTTCAGTTTGCTCTGCATAGACTTCAGTTTGGCTGATTGGGTGAGCAGTTTTGAAATTGTGGCTTCAGTACTGCACAATGGTGGTGGTGTGGAGACCCCCCCCCCCCATGATTGTGAAGCGCTTTGGGTGTATAACTATACACAATAAATGGGCTATATAAATACACATGACATTACAATGTGTGTTACCGGTTGAAAAAAATCTGTAATAGTTTATAAATAAGTTGACCACATGTATATGAATATTTTTGTACATTTTGAAGTATATGCTCAAAAAAATACTAGTTTGATCTTATTTCTCACTTCATGTAGAACTTAAGGGCAATTTTTTGATTAAGAATGTAGAACTATAAAATAAATATGAATGAAATACAAAACTTGTTTTCAAAAACTACAGGCCCAACATAAAAATATTGCAAAATAAAATGCAAAATGTAAACATTGTATACTTTCAACATTGTAACTTTCATATGCTGTTATTCATATTTCTGCATCTGTGTAATGCCGTGTAATATTGCGCTCATACAAAATATAAAACAATATTACTGTAGACAATGTATTTTGTAACACCAATTTAAAGGATAGAGCATAATATGAAATGATAGACTTTTTATTTTATCCATGCGATAAATGTGTTTATTGTCATATTGCACAGCCCTAGCGTCAGATTTGTGCCTCTTTTATCACCTTCTTCCGTCTGTTTTGTTGTTCTCTGGGTCTCTGCAGCACCTGGGTACTTTCGCCGTCTCTGAAGGTCATAGTCTCAGAGTTTTCATTGTCTGCAGTGTGAGGTTTTAAAGTTGTGTTGACGGATAGGGTTTGACCTTTACCACCTGGTCCTCTGCAAAGACAGATACAGATCTCTCTGAGCTCTAACATTAGTCGGAGTTTTAAAGTGACACAAAAAATGAACATTCTGTCATCATGGAGTTCATTAGTGGTGCTCACTTTTTATAGGTGAATTTTTACAGAAGTATATTTTGCTGTAAGCTGATTTTATATTTAGCATATACGTGACCCTAGACCACAAAACCATAAGTGTCCAATTTTTTGTTCGTGCCGCAACCCAGCACTGGGAAACACCCATACACTCTCGCATTCTCACACACACACACACACACACACACACACACACACACACACACACACACACACACACACACACACACACACACACACACACACATATACACACACTACAGCCAATTTAGTTCAGTTCACCTACACTACCTGACAAAAGTCTTGTTGCCTATCCAAGTTTTTGGAACAACAAATAATACATTTACTTCTAGTTAATCATTTGCCATCAGAAGTGGCTTATATGAAAGGCAAATGCCTCTAAATTGTGCATATTTTACCAAGATAAAATATGATCATGCCTTGATTTTTAATGATTTCATTAGGACAGCAAGGTCTGACTTTGCTTAGACAAAAGTCTTGTCACTTAACAGAAATAATGTACAGTATAGAATATAAAGTCATGGTGCAGTGGAAAAACAATTAATATTGTGTATGACTCCCATGAGCTTGGACGACTGCATCCATACATCTCTGCAGTGACTCAAATAACTTATTAATATAGTCATCTGGAAGGGCAAAGAAAGCGTTCTTGCAGGACTCCCAGAGTTCATCAAGATTCTTTGGATTCATCTTCAATGCATCCTCCTTCATTTTACCCCACACATGCTCAATAATGTTTATGTCTGGTGACTAGGCTGGCCAATCCTGGAGCGCCTTGACCTTCTTTGCTTTCAGGAACTTTGATGTGGAAGCTGAAGTATGAGAAGGAGCGCTATCCTGCTGAAGATTTTGCCCTCTCATGTGGTCTTGATACCTCTGTTGAGGCTGTTGAGGTTACCATCCACTCTGCAGATCTCTCGAACGCCCCCATACTGAATGTAACCCCAAACCATGATTTTTCCTTCACCAAACTTGACTGATTTCTGTGAGAATCTTGGGTCCATGCAGGTTCCAATAGATCTTCTGCAGTATTTGTGATGTTTGGGATGCAGTTCAACAGATGCTTTATCAGTAAAATCAACCTTCTGCCACTTTTTTTAAATGATCAACTTGAAGTCAAGTTATTATTTGTTGCTTTTACTATTAAATTAATTACAACATCACAAATTGTGATTTGAAGCACACACAAAAAATTAATATTTAGAAAATGACTAAATGAAGATCCTGTGAATTATTGTTAAAAGCAATCAGCTTAGAAAGTTTGTTTAATGTTTAGAAACAAAACTGAGTATTTTGAGAGAATAAGAAAACCATCATTTGCTTTAGTGGAGTGTTTTATTTTATTTAATTCATTTATTTTTTGATTATTTTGGTAAAGCCTCATGAATAATGTCCTTTTCTTACTTTAAGTTGTGATATTAAACATGATTATATAAAAAACAAGTAAAAATAATATGAAAATATAATTGATAAAAAGCATTAACAATGTTGTAGACCACCCCTTACCCTACCCCTAACCCTACCCCTCACAGTGACGTCACTAGCTTCATTAAGTGCATTGTATCTGACGTTGCATCACTGAGATATAAGCAGTCTCAGCTTGCATCATCAAGGCTGCATCCAGATACTATTGGGGTTTGTCTTGAGCCTCTTTCACACTACGAGCGAATTGAATCAACAAGCGACCATTCATTTCAACAGAGAATGAGCGCCTTCCGGCGACCTCTGTGTACGCAAGCAACATCAATCGTTGGCAACCAGGTGGGCGTGTCGAGCAACGCGACAAAGTTGAGAATCCTTCAACTTTATGCGAATGAAGAGCAACCTTTTTGAGCGACAGCCAATAGGAGCAGCAGTAGAGCTCACGTGATCTACTCTCAGCTCTTGCTGAGGCTAGTTGTATTCTCTGTGCTCAGACCTGTGATTGCAGCAGATCACCAATGGAGTTTTTTGCTTCTACTTTACTTTTGAGTCATATTTTCATCCATCTGCAGGAAACTTTTTCCCCACTGTCATTTCTAAAGACGTATCAGCTTTTGTTAGTCTTTGAAGAGTAAGACCCAACTAGTAGTTAGTTCTCGTCGCAGTGCTGTCATACGGAGATGTCTTGAGCCAGTATAGAAACTGCAAAAGCATGAATAAGTAATGGAGCTTTTAGGGTGTTTGTCTTTTGAAAGGAAGCACCACCTTAATGGATCTTTATTATCGGATCTTGTCCTGACTTTTTTTGTTCGTCCAGGTTTCATCTTACCCTAATGTAATATTTAGAAGGGTTTTATAATGGACTTGTAATCTTTGAATACTTGTTCAGTGTGCAAAACAAGATGGACAGGAAAACTTCCAGGAATAGTCTCCCAGACTGTTTTACAGATGGATTACGGATACCAAATGTTTTTATACATAGATTTTAAGTCAGAATTATTAGCCCTCCTGTATTTTTTTTCTTTTTTAAATATCTGCCAAATGATGTTTAACAGAGCAAGGATTTTTTCACAGTATTTCCTATAATATTTTTTTCTTCTGGAGAAAGTCTTATTTGTTTTATTTCGGCTAGAATAAAAGCAGCTTTTAATTTTTTTAAAAACATTTTAAGGTCAATATTATTAGCCCCTTTAAAAATGTTTTTGTTTCAATTCTCTATAGAACAAACCACTGTTATACAGTACAGTGACTTGCCTAATTATCCTAACTTGCCTAATTAACATAATAAAGCCTTTAAATTGCACTTTAGGCTGAATACTAGTATTTAGAAAAGTCAAATATTATGTACTGTCATCATGGCACAGAAAAAAAAATCAGTTATTAGAAATTAAAACACACGTCTACCATTTATGCAAAAGATGATTAACTAATACTTTACAAAATACAGATTATGTTAAAGCAAAATGGGAACTAGAATTAAACACTATAATTGAGGATGAGGTCTGGATTGAGTTATGTAAAGGATGTCATAGTCACTTATGGAAAGAATTTGATTGGAAAGTAAAAATGAGGTACTTTAATACTGCTTTTGTAATTTCTACATATGTAAAAGGACCATCTGTTGCTTTGTGTTGGAGAAAATGTGGTAAAATTGGAGATCATACCCACATTTTTTGGGGCTAAGAAAAATGTTAAAAAAGAAATAGATAAGATATTAGATATAGAAATACCGCACAATCCAGCTGTGTGCTTATTGGGAGCACTGTCCAAAGAAGTGTTTAATGAAGAAACAAGATTTGTATTAAGGATATTATTACTGGTTGCAAAAAAATGATAACAGTTTACTGGATGGAAGAATGTTCTACAGAGGTGGCTTAGTGGATTCAGAGGCAGGTTTATGTAATGGAAAAAAATACTGTATGTCTACAAATGAAGATGGAAAAGTATGAAAACATTTAGAAATGTACATTTATAGTAGGGACGTCCCGATCAGGTTTTTTTTGCCTTCGAGTCCGAGTCACTTGATTTTGAGTATCTACTGATACCAAAACCAGATCCGATACTTCTATAATACAAGAATAAAGAATAAAGAATGTTCCTTATTTTTTTTTATTTACCTTATTTTAACATTTAACAACTCTGTTAACAAACAGAGCACTTCTGTGAGGTAGCTTGAACAATCCAGTAATAAATAATATCAATTCTTCACTTTTGAACTTTAGTGCAGCAGTAAAAATATATATAAAAAAATCTAATATAAAAACAAATAGCACCTCAACTTAAAATACCCGGCAGACAGTTTGCTATGGCAATGTTGTCGTCATCAACTTTATAATACATCCAGAGTGCATACATACTCGCGCTTTCTGCTTCAAGCTGTTTACGTGTTCTACTTTGCCGGCATTTACCCAATAGCGTCTCTGCAACAAAGTGATGTCGTGCCGCACGCGTTGCTGTTTCTGTGTGAGATCAAGAATAAGTTCTAACTCTGTGCCACGGCATAACTATAGATGTGTTAAAAAATAATGAGTATATTATAATATGAGTATATTAAATAAAAATAATGAGTCTGAAACTGCGTGATCGGGCCCATTTTAGATTACGTGATCGGATCCGGACATCCCTAATTTAGAGGTTAATTAACCTATCACCAATGTTATCTGAGGTAACTACAATGTAACACAATGTAACTTGATGTACAAATGTACCCACTGAAAAGTATTTAGGATGGCAGTACTTTTTTATTTATTTATTTTGTATTATTATTATTATTATATTTTTAAAAATGTTAAATTACACTGTAAAACCCAACATTCAACTTTATCCAATGAAATGAGTGTAGTAAACTTAAAATGTACGCAAAGTTAATTCTACTCATTTGAAAAGAGTTTTGAACTCAGTGTTGAAGGTAATGAGTTAATTAAATACCTCATTACTCCAGCTTAAATGGAGTAAGTTCACAGAACTTGTATAGATTTTTTTTTTTACTTAAATGGTTTATAGCAATTGGTTTTCTTAAACAGTTTGAGTTGCCTTAATTTATTGGGCTTTACAATGCTCAGTTGGTTTGAGTTCACTTTATTTATTGGGTTTTACTGTGCTCAAATTGCAGCATTTACTCAAATGGATTACAGTACTCATTTACTCATTAGGATTAGTTTTATAACTTAAATGGTTTGTTGCAATTGGTTTCCTCAAATGTTCAAGAGTTACCTTAACTAATTGGGTTTTACAGTGTATTATTATTATTTATTTATTTATTTTTATTCCCTCATCTGTAATGGGTTACATTGTTGGGGAAGGGGTTGTTCTGTAAAATACATAAATATAGTTTCAAAAAAAAAAAAAAAAGAAATATGTTGAAAAAACTGTTAAACAGAAATTGTGGAAAAAAGGCAGGGGGGTAATTATTGTGACTTTAACTGTATATATATTTACAATACATCCATGCATTCAAGGTGTAGGTTTATCCTTTATCAGTTTTTATCTTCTTATCTTGTTTTCTCTGGGAACTGAACTCATGCTGTTCTGTTTTCGCTAGAGGAAGACCTTTAAAAACATCTCTTTTTTTGTAATCTCGTCCCTGTATGACCCTTGGACACCCCGATCTCAGAGATATATCAAAAAGACATCTGACTCACCAGCAGCGCTGTGCAAAATGTCAACGTTAAAGTAAGACAATCATCCCATTGTTGCATTGGTCGATTTTTCTTCCAACCCAAAATTCACCAAGGATTCGTAAGCTTTAGGCAAATGTATTTAGTTGTTTTTCTTGGTTATAAACCCTTTTAAACTCCCAGCCGCAGTGTACAATTATGTAAATGTCTTCAATTTTACGCTAGAATGTCTTTTTGAGGTTGTATGTTTAAAGAAAATGACTGTTTGTGAAGATTTTTGTACTGATATCCTTTCCAAGTCTCATATTAAATACTCCAGTTCCAGCAATTGCAGAATTTGTGTGATGTTGGATGCATGTTTCTGTGGCACAGTAACGCCTGCTTCTCGACTGGAGTGTGATGTTCTTGGCTGTGTAGTTTGGGTCGTTTCACACAGATGTGAATGTTTGTCAAAGCCCACACCGAAAATGATATCATACCTTTAGCCCAGAAACAGGAATAAGGAATAACTTATTTCCTCCCCCCAAAAAATGAATCTTCTGCTCTTCCTCATGCTGCCTTCACCTAATGTAGTGTTATTTTGTTTATTCATTTATGAATTAATTTGTGCAATGTTTGATATTGCCATTTTTTTATTTATTTGCTTGCTTGTCTGTTTATCTGAGTAACATAATCAAATTTATTTATATATAAATATGTACAAATTATAATATGTAAAAAAAATTTTGTTTATGTAACAATTAAGAAACTTGTTTGATACCAGGATTGTTTGCTTTAAATTATTATTTTTTTAAGGGCTTTTTTTTCACGCATTTGGTATTTTATTTAAATTATTTGTATATTTATTTATTTATTTGTTTGTTTGTTTGTTTGTTGTAGGTTTTTTTATCTTTTTAGATAGCATGTTATTATTTATTTATTCATTTATTTATTATTTATTGGTTGTCAAACAGTTCAAAAATCATGCATTTTGGTCTTTTTTTATCTTTGTTTTGTTTATTATAACTACTTTGGAAACCTGCTTGATGTTTGTTTTTGTTTTGATTATTTTTTTAAATCTTTATGTTTTATATGCCATATATATTATTTAGATTTATATTGTAATGTAATGGCGCTGGACAGCAGAGTTGGGGATCCATGTGCAGTATTTATTAACAAGAATAGTCAGGCAGGCAAAGGTCAATCACAGAAGCAAACGGGTACATACAGGTAATCCAAAAAGTATAGTCGGGTCACAGGCAAAGAGATCAGATAAACAAAGAACAAGGCGAGGGTCAAGAAACACGGCTAGTGTCAGCCAAGTGTGTGTGCAAGTGTGGTGTATAAATAGTTTGTGTAATGAGTCCTTGAACAGCTTCCAGCTGTGTGTGTAAGTGTGTGTGTAATCACCAGTGAACCAGAACAGGTGTGTGTGAGTTGCATGATGGGAAATGTAGTTCATAAAGTGACAGAATTGTAGTCCGGATGAAGATGCGTGTTTAGGTTGGATCTGAAAGCCTGGAGACATACTTGCCAAATATATAATATATATTGGCCAGTTTGACAAATCTGTTTGATAATCTTTTGGTATTTTTTTATTTACTTGCATAACCAATTTGATACCCTATTTATTAATTTATTTGCTAGTTAGTTAGTTTATTTGTTTGTGACCTTGATAGCTTATTTATGTTTTTTATTTATTAATTATCTGTCAATTTTAAGATGTGAAAAGGTCATTTTTTTCAGTAGCTCATTTTATTCTGCTACTTTACACAAGCATGAAATCAAAACTCTCTTTGAAGGCTTATTAAAATAAATAAATAAATACATGAATAAATGAAATCTTGTGGTAGGTTCAGAATTTTGTTTACTGATTCATGAGAGCCACTATCACGCTCACTTGTGTCTAAATAGCTAAAGGCGGCTTACATGTTCTCCAACTCAAAGGAAGTTTTTGTTTCCGTTGGTGTACAAACTCCCACAATCTTTTCATCCGTCTGTTTCTGTTTTCGTTATTTCCCTTTCAGTGCCTTCATTCGTTCTCTCTCTTTCTCTCCTCCACCCTGAGGTGTTGTAGTCAGTCTGTAGTGTTTGTAGGCCACAGGGTTTTCCAGTAAGGATCTGTGCCAGACCTGGTCCATCTGCTCCACCGAGACTGCAGACACACTACAGCAAGCACAAATGCCCGAGGCGCATTTACCTTTGAATATTTGTGTGAAATCACATTACTTATTCAGTTCTCTATCTTTTCTTAGTCATTGATAGAGGTCATCAGGGTGTGAGTGTCAGGCTGTTCTCAATGTCTTAAAGGGACAGTTCACAGCAAATTAAAAAGTAGCATTATTTACTCAAATCAAATCAAATCAAATCACTTTTATTGTCACATCATCAGCAGCATGTGTGCTATGATGAGTGAAAAGCTTAGGTGCTGGCTCCAGACAGTGCAAAATACAGATAGTGCAAATACAACGACAGTGCAAAATACAGACAGTGCAAATACAACGACAGTGCAAAATACAACAACATACTCACAAAAAAACAAGACAAGAAGTGTAAATTTGGCAATGTTGACAGTGATGCATACGATGGATAGGTGTACACATAGTTTTAGGCAGTATTGTTTAAGTATGGATTGGTTAAAGTGCAGTGCATGCTGTTCACTCACTCATTTGTTCATGTTATTCTACACTTGTATGACTTTCCTTTTTACGTAAAAAGGTCCAAGCTACCATGAAATGAAAGTGAATGGAGACCAAGTGCAATGACCTCAACTAATATTGTCACCCTTGGTAAAAAAAAAAGTGAGGAAAGATGCAAAAATTGCTTTCAATGAGAACAAACTATTGCAAACACAGTACAGTTTTTGTTTAATTTTATGTGCCACAATTATTAGCAACATTATAAACTCATTGGTGAAAAATAATTTTGAAATACACTTAGTATTATTTTGCTTTAATTTTTGGTTCCCAGTATTTTACTGTTAAAAATACAGTAGAAACATATATTTATGGTAAATATATGTGCGTAGTGTTAATGCACCAATGTTGTGAAGCACTAACACTAACTAGCACTCGCACTTTTTATCTTTGTTAGACAGACACAAACACAACAAAAAGTATGTGGCTATGAGACAGTCATATGATGAACCAATGCTCTTCACAAACAACTTTTCACACAACCAGAGAAACATACTAATATGTAGAATGAACTCAGTGTCATTCACACAATACTAAACACTAAATCATGGTAACACACATGACACTAAAATAATGCATGAAACAATAAGTATCAACATTAGATGTAACTTCGAAATCAAATGTATGTCACTGATGAGGAAAAATCTGAAAAGTTTATAGTAATGTCAATAAAAAAGAAACCATGCAGGGAATTCTGGAAAAGCCAATTTATGATTATCCAGTGCAATCTCATGGCAATTCATAACTTTTTGAGTTATCGGCTAATTCGTATGAATTCGTGTGATCTAATTCGTACAATTTGGTTTGATTTGCTCATCACCCAATGACAGTTGGGTTTAGGGGCGGGGTTGGGTGCCACGCCTCCTTTTAAAATCATACATATTTATACGATTGAACTCGTATGAATTCGTACGAATTAGCCACTAAACTGACGAAACGTAAAATATTGACGTTTTCTCGTAAGATCAGGCTTGATAATCCGCTGTATATATCAAGAAAATTTTAAGAGATTTTTCTGTAGCATTTTTTGTTGTTGTTTTTTGGTTTGTTTGTTTGTTTTACATTTAAAATCACAGCCGTTTTTTTATTTCAATTGATGTTTTACATTTTTCAGTGCAGCTGGGTAATCAGGAAGTTACAGTAAACACAAGCCAAACTCATTCAGTTATTCATCAGAACTGATAAAATTAAAGAGAACAAAGCTGTGACAAAATAAGGAAGTATCTAGAGTATATAGCACTGTTAGGAGAACGGATAGTGTCGAAAAAAAAATCTCCAGGAATCACAATTTAGTTGGGTCTTGGCGCTGAAAGGTGTCTGAAACCTCAGTCCAACAACTTCAAATAGTTTGAAAAGGGCTTCAAGGAAAAAAAAAGTTTCTCATTCAACAGAAAAATAATAAATAAATAAATAAATGTTATATGTATTTATTTAAATGTATATTGTATTTAAAATAAAAAATATAGTTAATATGATTTATATTTTATTTATTTATTTTTGTCAGACTTATTTTAATGTACAATTCACCCTATTAACCATAAATAAAACTTTTAGCTTGATAAACTAATTAGATACTATTAATATAGTAAAGCAGTAAATATTGGGTAGGATTAGCAATGTAAAATAAGATCATATTTTATAAGTGCTAATAAAGAGTTAATATAATAATGATAGGCAGGTAATAAGCCAGTAGTAAATGGTGTGAATTGTTACTTAAACTAAAGTCTTGCTTTTTTTTTTTTTTTTTGCGATTAAACATTAAAGACATTTGTGCTCATATTTACCAGGGGTACCAATATTATGGCCCGTTTTCACTGAGCAGTACAGTATGTTATGGTTATGACATGCTTTTTGGTATACTACTTGGCCATACCGTACCACTTTTTTTTACTGAAGGGCACTTTATATAAACCAAAATTATCTATGCATAACTTTAATATTACTCTTTTCTTCGCACAAAACTATGTCATATGGTCTCAGAATACTTTGAATATGATTTTCAAGTCATATGGACGCCTTTAATGTTTTTTATTTATCTTTTGATAGTCACATGGTGGCAGCTTGAACATTCTCCAAAATGTCTTATTTGATTTTTCCATTGTAAATATCACAAAATATTAGATTGAGAATATAAAGATATAATTTCTACATGTGGGTGAACGCATGCCCTTTTATGTGTGTCTTGTTTAGGTTATTTTGCCAATGCTGGCAAAAGTCAAAAGAGAAATCCCAGTCCAAATAATGACGGGTCTGCATTTTCAACATGGAAGTGCATCACCACGCACTCTCCTTATTATAGTCAGCCCGTATCAAATGCTTGGATCTGTAGAGGTTTTTCTTGTTTATTCAGGTTATGATTGAGGCATGGGGGCGTGAAGTGACATTTATTAATCATCTTTTGAATGATTGTGATAGTGTCAGTTTGCTTTGAACAGACTCCAGTGAAAGCATGTGCAGGCTGTTCGCTCTTGTCCGAGCCAATGAAGCTCAATGTTTTGTGGGAGGGAAATCATGGGAGAGGCTCATTGTGAAAAATCTCTTTGGGGTCTCCCAGTAAATGTTCTGCAGTTCAGATGATGACTCTCGCGGATCAAAGCATACTAGACACTGTTTTCAAAGGAAACATATCATGGAAAACATTACTTTCCCGGCTCTTTTGAAATGTAATAGTTTGATTTACTGTGGAGATGTACTTTAATATACTCCCTCATCAATCTGTACACATTTTTTTGTATTAAGCTACAGGGAAAGGGTGAAAAAGTCAACAAGATAATAATTTATGAGCTCATACATTTATGAGTATACATATACAGTCACCGGCCACTTTATTAGGTACGCCGTACTAGCAGCGGGTTGGACACCCTTTTGCCTTTAGAACTGCCTTAATCCTTTATGGCATAGATTCAACAAGATATTTAAAATATTCCTCAGAGATGTTGGTCCATGTTGACATAATAGCATCAGTTGCTGCAGATTTGTTGGCTACAAATCCATGATGTGAATCTCTCGTTTCACCGCATTTCAAAGGTGCTTTATTGGATTGAGATCTGGTGACTGTGGAGGCCATTTGAGTACAGTGAACTCATTGTCATATTTAAGCAACCAGTCTGAGATGAATCGCGCTTTATAACATGACATGTTTTCCTGCTGGAATTAGCCATCAGAAGATGGGTACACTGTGGTCATAAAGAGATGACATGGTCAGCAACAATGCTCAGTTAGACATCGTTGACACGATGCTCAGTTGATGCTAATGGGCCCAAAGTGTGCCAAAAAAATATCCCCCACACCATTACACCACCACCAGCCTGAACCGTTGATACAAGGCAGGATGGATCCATGCTTACATGTTGTCTGACCTTATCATCCGAATGTTGCAGCAGAAATCGAGACTCAACCGACCAGGCAACATTTTTCAATCTTTTGTTGTCCTATTTTGGTGAGCCTGTGCAAATTGTAGTCTCAGTTTCCTGTTCTTAGCTGACAGGAGTGGCACCCGGTGTGGTCTTCTGTTGCTGTAGGCCATCTGCCTCAAGGTTGGACGTGTTATGTGTTCAGAGATGCTGAATCTGATGCTGCTCTGCATACCTCGGTTGTAAGAGTGGTTATTTGAGTTACGGTTGCGTTTCTATCAGCTCGAACCAGTCTGGCCATTCTCCTCTGACCTCTGGCATCAACAAGGCATTTGCACTCACAGAACTGCCACTTACTGGATATTTTTTCTTTTTCAGACCATTCTCTGTAAACCCTAGAGATGGTTGTGCGTGAAAATCCCAGTAGATCAGCAGTTTCTGAAATACTCAGACCAGCCCGTCTGGCACCAACAACCATAGCACATTCAAAGTCACTTAAATCACCCCTTTTCCCCATTCTGATGCTCAATTTGAAGTGCAGCAGATTGTCTACATGCCTAAATGCATTAAGTTGCTGCCATGTTATTGGCTGATTAGAAGTTTGCATTAACAAGCAGTCTGACAGGTGTACGTAATAAAGTGTATATTATGTTATAACATTATATGTTTAATATTTGATTAAAATATTCAAATCTATCTTATTGAAATAGACTGAAGAGATTTGAAGGACAAGATTTGCACTATTTTGCACTGTCAATTTCAATAAAATTATACACATATACATTACATACATACACATAAATATTTATTTTCCCCACACTTTTTTAAGGTTTAATTCATCTTAACATTTTCATTCTTGATAGACAAGTAGTTTTTGTGTCTTACCAGCAAAATGTAAATCATTATACCAGCACATTTCATATGGATTTAGCATATATATTTTAAATGTACAGCAATACAAGACAACTCTCTATGAGAAGAACAGAAAAATATTCAGTTTAAATCATGAAGGAATGAAGTATGTTGAAAGTGTAAAGACGCATAATGTTTCCTGTGAGGGTTTAGGGGTAGGATTGGGGAAGAAGACAAAATACAGTTAGTACAGTATGAAAAACAAACAATACATCTATGGGAAGTCCCATAGCAGGATAGCAGTACAAGATAGCAGTACAAGTGTGTTCGTGCGGGTGTGTGCCCTTGGATAAATGTGTATAATGATTTGTGTATTACAACGGTAGGTTTGTGAGGACACTTCACTTCTGTACTTATAAACCCAAAACATTTTAAACTGTTCTTAATTTGCTAGAAGGGTAAGAGTATAGGGTCTATATTAAAAAAAATGTCTATAAATGTCTATGGAGAGGTTCAGTGAACTGCGTGTGTATGTGTGCGCGAGTGTGTCCCATGAGGCTCTCAGTTCACTCAGTTTTCCTCTCCTTGCACGCCCCATTGATCTGGGTAAATGCCCACCCAGTCTCTGCCGGCTGAGGAAATGACTGATGAGTGTTTGTTTGTGTCGCTGCCAGGCCAGTGTGACGGGTTAGACAAGACATCCTTATAAACAGCTGATTTCAGATAATGACTTCAAAAAACCTTCATCATTTATTAATAATAATAATACATTTTATTTTTAATGCACTTTTCTGAAACCCAAACAACAACAGAGAAAATCAAACATGCAATAAAACAAGGGTTCAACATAGAAAAATAATCAATTACAAATAATAAATTTACACTTCATTTCAGTGAATGGCTGAATTTTTGCAAACGGAGCATCTGGATTGTGTTTGCAGATATTTAAGAAACATGCTAATTGAACATTCTTGTTTATTTAAAAAACATTGCTGAAGTCAGATATTCTGCTTTCAACATGTGCTGGAACGTCTGTCTTTGATTTCGTCATTTAACTCGCCCAATGCCAGTTTAGCCAATTATATTTCAGCACCCCGGGTTGCCTTGTTGGAAAACAAAAAGGTTACTACGTAACCCTTGTTCCCCAAGGAGGGAAATGGAAATGCTATGTGGAAACTTCCACTATGTGGATCATCTGAAACAGTAATAAAATTGACCAATGAAATGCCAATGAGTTAGCGGTGTCAGCGTGCACAGCTGATAGCAATCACAATCAATATTGTATAAAGATGCCAGCTGCGCATCGCTGAGTCACCTTTTCTAGCTGAAAAACCTTTTACAGCTAACAGCTAAGGGGCAATTGCTGTGGTGAAGGAACATAGCATTTCCAACCCCTCCTCGGGGAACAAGGGTTATGTAGTAACCTTTTCGTTCCCCAGCGGGAGAGGAACTTCAGTGCTATGGGGAAATGTATGGAAAACGCCACATCGATTTAACCTTACCTAGTCACTGGTGAGAGGTTTGAGCGTGAGTGCACCAACATCACCAGAAGTGCAGCCCTTCAACGTGCCCCCTGGCCCTAACTTACCTTGCTTACCTGAGAAGCTTTACAGGCTTAGATATATTTTTCGGGGAGCCATAAAAATGCACCTAGTTAATTCTAGGAATTTAAGATATGGCAGTACGTTGGGAAAGCGTGCAGTCCCGATAGGGAGGATGCTGCGGAGGCCACCTGCTGCCCAGAGAGGGAGACCTGGTGGCAAGAAGACATATGGACTAACCCTGAGAAGGGGGAGTACACATATGAAGGATGGTTAGCGGGGAGGGAAGACACAAGCACGCCTAAGAGGGGGGACTAAACCGTGGCTGAGTGAAGCATATGAGATCGCCAGCGGGGATCGCACATAGCAGGCACCTTAACCCAGAACACGGGCTGACCAGCGGGCATGCCAACAACATAACGGGCCAGGCACCTGACTTCTCCGCCGAGTCAGATGCCTGGGGCCTCGGAGGAACTCCGCAGGGTTCTACAAGTGGGGAACTCAGCTGACAGAGCGAGAAAGCGCGCGTATCTTCGTGTTAGAGAGAAAGGCGCAGCAAGCGTTTTACAACAGCAAACCGAATTTCCTCATTCACCGGGGTTTCCCAGCACACGTGAGATTATAAAATCTTGCAAATGTATTAGGTGTCGCCCAGCCCGCAGCTCTACAAATGTCTGTTAGAGAAACGCTGCGTGCTCACGCCCAAAAAGATGCGATGCTCCGACTGGAGCTCTACCCCATGGGGGACACGGCTCACCCTGGTTCTATTAAGCGAGTGAGATGGCATTCACTAACCAGTGGGCCAACCTCTGCTTTGATATGGCACTTCCCTTCTGCTGACCACTGTAACAGACAAAGAGCTGCTCAGAGGATCGAAAGCTCTGAGAATGGTCCACATAAATATGCAAAGCGTGAACAGGACACAGAAATGAAAGGGCTTAGTCTGCCTCCTCCGAAGGCAGCGCTTGCAGGCTCACTACCTGGTCTTTAAACGGTGTGGTAGGAACCTTGGTCACATAACCAGGCCGGGGTCTCAGAATCACCTAAGAGAAAGCTGGCTCAAATTCCAGGCACGAATCACTGACTGAAAATGCCTCCAGGTCCTTCTGTCTTCAAGAACAGAAATCTCAAGGATACTGAGTTGAGTGGTTCAAACGGATCTCTCCGCAGAGAGATCCCAAGAGTGCATGAGAGGGGGTCAGGGTGGAATTAATCGCCTCACATCTCTGAGGAACTGGATGATGAAGTCATGCCTTCCCACGGTGCTTCCATCCACCGCGTCATAATGAGCGGAAATGGCAGCCACGTAAACCTTCAGTGTGGAGGGTGACAGCCTCCGCTCCAACCTATCATGAAGGAAATACAGCACAACACTGACCTGGCAAGTTTGGGGGTCTTCTTGCAAGAAGCGCACCACTCAGTGAATAGACTCCACTTCAGGGCATAGGCATGCCTCGTAGAGGGTGCTTTAGCCTGAGTGATGGTGTTTACCATCGCCATGGGTAGGTCACCTAAGTCTTCCTCGCTCTGTCTATGGACCACATGTGGAGATTCCAGATATCTGGGCGAGGGTGCCAGATGGTGCCCTGTCCCTGAGAGAGAAGGTCCTCCCTCAAATGAATCTGCCAGGGAGGGGCCGCTGCCAAGAGGGAGAGTTCTGATATCCAGGTCCGGTTGGGCCAGAAGGGCGCAACTAGCAAGACCTGCTCCTCATCCTCCCTGACCTTGCACAGTGGGGGAACTGGGGGAAATGCGTATTTGCGCATGCCTCTAGGCGAGCTGTGAGCCAGTGCATCTGTGCTGAGGGAGCCCTTGGTCAGGGAAAAATCCACTGGCAATGGGCGCTCTCAGAGGAAACAAACAGGTCAACCTAGGCTTCCCCGAAGCGTGCTCATATCAGCTGGACAGACTCGGGGTTGAACCTCCACGCTCATGGGTGTGGGAGCTGACGTGAGAGCGCATCGGCTGCATGGTTGAGCTCGCCTGGGATATGAAAACCCCTGTCCCTGTGCATAATCAATTGATCCTGCGAGTGACCTAAAATCAGCCAGACTTTGAGCCAATTAAGTATGCGGATGCCCGTGAGCCGAACTGGCGCTAGGACATCCTCCGCGAGCTTGGTGAAAGCCGCAGAGAAAGAAAGAGCACGAAGGGGAGGATTTTGTACTGCCAAGCTCGACCTTCAAACCGCAGAAACTGACGTTGGCGTGGAAAAATAGAGACATGAAAGTACGCGTCCTTTACTTCTATTACTGCAAATCTTGAGAACAGATGTACCGGAGGATGCACCTCGGCATAAGCATTCTAAACGGCAGCCTGTGAAGACATTGGTTCAAAATGCGCAGATCTAGGATTGGCCGTATTCCACCGCTCTTTTGGGTACGATGAAGTATGGGCTGTAAAACCCGCTCCTCATCTCAGTTGGAGGAACCGGCATCCTTCGCTAGTAGGGCAGCTATCTCCTTTCGTAAGACAGGGGCGGATGCATACATTTTTTTACAGAAACTTAAAAAAAATGCATTTTCCTTTCCTTTTATTAATTGAATACATCCTTTTTTATTGAATTTAACTTTTGAATAGAAAATTAGAATAACAGCATTTTTGTAGCATTTCAAATGTATTTACTGTTCCTTTTAATAAATTGAATGCATCCTTACAATAAATCCTATTAAACATAAGCTTGTCATGTCACCTGAAACTATTAAAATGCAGCCTCCATCTGTTTTCCCCCAGGTGAAGATACGTTTCTGCACACAGGAGGAAGAGGAAGTGATGTCAGAGTGATGTCAGTGCGCCTGCCGTCTGTAAAGCAGGATCAGGAGTCTGTCAGCTTCAGCTCTGTTGAAGGAGACACAGACTCTTCTGCTAATGATGTGTTTTAACAGCGACGACGACCCCGTCAAACCTCCGAGATGGGAATCTGCTAAGTGCCTGGAGACGTTCAAAGCCTTACATTATTCACATCGCAGCTGGACATCAGTCAGTGCAAGAGATATAATCAACCTGATGTTTCTTGCTGCGCTGTGAAATCAAACTCTATCTGCTGTCAGATGCTGTTTGACTGTGTTTTTAAACAAATAAATGTTGCATTACAAATCACCTGTACCCAGGTTTGGGTTTCCACTTTTTGCATTTACATTGTCATTTAGCAGACGCTTTTGTCCAAAGCAAATTACAATTGAATTTCCACAGAATATTTCCTAAATATTTTCCAAATAATGTTTAACAAGGCAAGGACTTTTTTAAAGTATTTTTTATAGCTCACCGCTGTTCTTACCAGCGCCCGAGTTTGTGTACATAACCTACTGATCCATGAGCTAGGGTGCTGATTGAGAGACACCCTTGATTTTGGTAGGCCTATTTCTGCCTGTAAAGTGTTCTAAATGTGCATCAAACTGCTTCACCAACCAATATCTGTTTCTGAAAGATGGATCAACTTTGCTCTCCAAATAACTCCAAATATAATGAACACTGCATATTTTGAAGATGTTTCCAGATTTTGCATGCTGTGCTGCTAGTGTGGCTAGTTACCACGTTATCAATATATACTGTAAAAAATGCTGGGTTCCTCACAATCGATTTGTGTCGCGACAAGATGAAGGAATTAAGTTATTAGTTTTTACAAATTTAAGTTATTAAAGCATAAACCAATTAAGTTGTTCCAAAAAAACTATTTAAATAAGTAGTTTGAACAAACAGCAAACATTTTTTTTCAGTGTAGCTGTTTCCATCCTCCTATTTTTATGCAAATTTTGAATAAGAATAAAAAAATAAAAAAAGCCAACCCAAGCTCATTCTGATTATGTACCCCTATTTACATTTCTGAAGAGCACCAAATACGTCCCAGGAGATATTACTACATTCTCACTAGAGATGCGCGGATCAGCTGAAATGTCACCCGAATCCGCTCCTTCATTCTAATCATCCACCCGCCCGCACATATTATTTTATCTGATATATATATCCGCACCCGACCCGCACCCGATCGACACTTTAATAATTCTAATTCTTTGTTTTAAGTGAGATGATAGGTCACTGTGGATCGTTCGTTATTAACAGCAGATTTAGCTTTTACATATACAGGAAAAAGAGAACAAAAAACGGCGCCACTAAAAGGCCTATGTTTACTTGGCCTTTTTCTTTGCACTGTGCAGAAACAGAATAGCATCTACTGTGTCTGGATTGGGGCTGCACTAAATGAGAGTTTGCGCGCACCCCACTGCAGTTGTGTAAATAAGTGATCTTGTTTCTCCCAGAACGATAGCAGATTTTCCTCTGATGACTCCTCTAATTGAAAGTTTGCACAGTACTCTTGCACTTCATCCATTATTTTGGGCGGCTCTCTCATCTTCACATTCAGCAAAGTCCACTCTCTGCTTTTGTGCTGGTCAACTGCTATGACCCGCGACCCACCCGCAATTAATTATAATGTATTTTTTTATTACCCGACCCGCGGATTATCCGCAGCGCCCGCGGATATAACCGCCATCCGCGCATCACTAATTTTCACCCTGTTATTTACTTGTTTATTTTATTTTTTGGCTTTTGTTTTTGTCTTACCTGCTTTCTGGAATTATTCTTTGCCAAACTCAAACCCTGTCGTCGCGGTCACCTCTGCTCCACGGACAAACTGCTAACAGCGGAAAAGTCATCCATACAGAGGTAAGCGGTCAGCTGGTAAGCACAAAAACGAACGGCGTCATACTTCCCCGTAGCGTTTGCTTTTATGACGAAATGCAGCCAGACGTATTTGTGATTTCCAGAAATGTATATAGGGCTACGTTTTCAGAATGAGCCTTTTGGAAAATAGCTTGATTGAAACGTACAGAAAATTTTGAAAATGTGCATAAACGGAGTAGGATAAAGCCTTTTATTCCATAAGAAAAACTGCACATAAACTAGGATAGAAACACTTTTACAGAATACATTTCAGTATGCACACTAAAAAAGTCATGTGATTTTGTTATAAAAGATCATGTAATGATAAAAATGTGTGTGATGGGGCTCATTATTGGACAAACCAACAAAGCGAACACATTGTAAAGCATCTTAAATGTTCTGGTCTTTCTAAAATGCCTAAAAAATGTCTTTTATTTTATTATTAATTACCTCCACAACTGTCATGCGTTTGTGCTCCGCATTCATTGTGTGTTGGCATTTTGTTCTAAGGTGCCAGTAATTTATTAAGTAAGGAAAAGACTCATGCAGCTTTCCTATCACAGTAAATTTAGTTTTTCTTTTTGATATTTGGTGCCAGTTTATTATTAAGTGACGATTTTGTTCTCTTTGACTCATTAGATGAAAATTATTAGCAAATATTTTATGAAATATTCCAGTTTTGCATATCAATTTGATTCATATCTTTGAATTGAAACAGCTTTTTATCATTGACGGTATTCACAGAGAACAGAGCAATCGTTATACTATAAAAAAAAGCCAGAATAGTATATAAAGGCTCCGCCCTCTTATGGAAAGAATCAGCTCATTTGCATTTAAAGGAATACGCACACAAAAATTATGTTTTTGCTTGCAACCAAATATGAGCAAATTTAACAAACTATAATAAATTATATGTGGCTTATTTTGAGCTGAAACTTTACAGACACATTCTGGGGACACCAGAAATTTATTTAACATCTTATGAAAAGGGGCATGATATGTCCCCTTTAATTGAACTGTAGATAGTTTTGTCCTATTTCTCTGCAGCGTGACGTCAGATCTGGTGTTCTTTCAGGCTGTTCCCTGTCATGGTAATGGCAGCGCAGTACATTACTCCACATCATTAGTCTCAGACTGCTGTTTCTCCCATTACAGGGTGCAAATAGAGAGAGATTGCACTATCAGATGCTGTTTTGCACTGTCCTGCACTGATGATGCCTGTCTAATAAGCATCCTGTTTCCTTTTCAGCACTCAAGACATGATAAAGTCTGGAAGAGGGAGTGGAAGCAGACTTCAGACGTTCGTCGTCGTGTCTGGTCCTCTTTACAGCTCATTCTAAGCTAGAATTTCCCACATTCTGGCTAAAAAAAAATGTATGTTTACATTTATTTATTTACAAATGAGGATTAAACAACTACTTAATATCAAGAGAGTTCAGCAATAAATATAAGTTTGTTTAGCAGTTTGTTTTTTACATGGATAGAGATGTAAAAACACAGTTGAAGTCAGATTTTTCTTTTTGAAATATTTCCTAAATGATGTTTAACAGAGCAAGGAAATTTTCACAGTATTTCTTATACTATTTTTTTCCTGTGGAGAAAGTCTTATTTGTTTTATTTCGGCTAGATTGTAAGCAGTTTTTGATAAAAAATATAATTATGCAATGATTTGCCTAATTACCCTAAAGCCTGGTTTATACTCGACGTGTCCACTAGTTTGCTTGAGTGTGCATGGCTAATGTGACGTTCTCACTGTGTTTTGCAGAGGTTCGCTTTGAGTGCACGCGACAGGATTTTGGCTGGTGGAGTGCACAAATTTTTTTGAGATTCGAGCGAACAGTTCGCGCGGTGCCATGTTTCATTTGAGTTAATTGAGAATATTAAATAATTTTGAAGAGATTTTTGTCTGAAATGGGTACACCTGTATGGACATCTTTATGATCTGCCCATGCGTGATCATAGGGATAACCAAATGGACAGTAATTCTTGGCTAAAAATTGCAACAGTAGTGGGAAAGGAGGAAAGTTTTTGTGAAAGTTTGGAGAAACCTGAGGGATAATTTTGTTAAAGCCAAAGCAGATTATTTAATTACAGAAATATGTTTTTTCACCATTCATTTTGAATTTAAAATACAATAAGTTACAAAACTATAATTAAGGAACAAATTATTTATTTGATAACTGAAAAAGAATATTTGAACCTATCGGTTTACAACTGTTTTTTTATTTTGGACTTTATTGGTGATAGTGGTTTATTCTTTGTATAATAAAAATAAATATTTGTAGAGCAACCCGTGTTCTGCTTTCATTAATTGTTTTATAAACTTTAATAGGTAGAACTGTCCGCGATATAAACAAAAGCAAGTGATGCATCAAAGTTTGTTGTAAAAAAAAATCTTGAATGGCTATAAAAAATCTTTATAATCATTAACATAATTTATAAAAATAATAAAAATAATTAGCTTAAAAATCTTGAATGATATTATGACATAGTTCCGGAAACTTCTTCTCTGTTTATCTGTCTGATTTTACGATGAGTTTCCTTTGACCGCCCCCTGTCATTTTAAAGAATATCACAATGGCGAACACATCAAGTATAAAAGCCTTGTCCGTTTCGTTAGGTGTGCGCGCAGTCAGCAGAGGTGCGCTATGCAGCGCCAAAAGTATGAATCAGCCTTAAATTGCATAATTAAATTAAATTTTGGCATGTCGCCTAGTCTATTTTCTCACTTGCTTTTGCAACTTTATCATTTTATTACTCACAGCAACATCTCCTACCTCACTGTGAGATCTTTAAAAAACTTGATGTTTTTTCTCAACACATTGCTGCAACATTTTAAGTCGAGCTGGGAATTAAATAAACACCAGGCGAAAATGTCAAAGCCCAAAGTTTACAGTACATCTGAACACATGCACAGTAAAGGGACGAAAGTGTTTTTCAAGTCCCAACTTTTGGGAAACAATTGAAAACAATAGTTTGGCCAAAGAGCGTTTTTAGATAAAAATGCTTTTTACAAATTCATTCTGATTAGAGTACACAGTAGTCCCTTTTACACGTACAGACCTTTCTGGAAAATTACCTGCATTTTTTCCAGAAAGGGATCATATGTGAACAGGCCCTTTTTTGAAAATACCGATAAATTCGTACCTGCAATTTTCTGCAAAGAGAAGTTGTAACATTACCGGTAATTTGCTGTGTGAACACAGAAGGAAAATTATCGGAAAGAACGCATTCACGCTTAGAACAAGCTGACGTGAGACGTCTACTCCAACCAATCAGAACATTCAGATGCATTCAGTGGCGTCACTTCACTCCCATTCATGAATTGTCATAGCATCATAGCATAGTGTCAATTGCATGTTCACTTCAGAATCTCGCCGGAAGTAGTAGATCATCCAGGTACTTCTCGCCTACTGTTTTTACAATACTATGTATTCAGACAAACTACTCAGCTTGCACACTGTTTTACCGTAATATATATTATGAAAGTATATGCCATTTCAGACACAGCCATAGTCTTCTTATAATTCTGCTCTTAACTGAACTGTATAATGTATAATTACAGAAAATTCATTCATTTTCCATCGGCTTAATTTATTAATCGGGTCGCCATCGCGTAATGAACCACCAACTTTTCCAGCATATGTTTTACACAGCGAATGCCCTTCCAGCTGCAACCCAGTGCTGGGAAACACCCATACACTTTCACATTTACACACATACAAGACGGCCAATTTAGTTTATTCAATTCACCTATAGCGCATGGTGGCTCAGCGCTTAGCAGCACTGTCGCCTCACAGCAAGAAGGTGGCTGGTTCGAGTCCCGGCTGGGTCAGCTGGCATTTCCGCATGGAGTTTGTATATTTGCATGGAAACCGGAGCACCTGGAGGAAACCCACACCAACATGCAAACTCCATGCAGAAATGCCAGCTGACCCAGCCGGGACTCGACCCAGCGACCTTCTTGCTGTGAGGCGACAGTGCTGCTAAGTGCTGAGCCACCGTGTCGCCATAACAGAAAATACATTTTTTTCAATTTAAAAGTAATAATAGTAATGAACTAGATGTTTTTCTTACATGTCAGCATAAACATTGGATGGCTTTTAATACTTCATGTACCTAAAATTGTATAACAACCTAGTCGTTTAAGATTTAAAATGACAATTATTTTGTTTTTTAGAGCTACACGTACTGTGATCCTTAAATAGAGTCTTTGCCTGACTCAATTTTTATTTATTTTTTTGAGATATAAACTATTGTTGTATTGAATTACATTTTAGCGGGTGTCTATAAATCATTGTAAAAATAAATGATAGAGATTATATTTTTTTTAACAGCAGAACACGTTTTTTTATCTAGTAGTAAACACATTTTAAAGCTGATACTTGAATCTTGTGCCCTAAAAAAACGATTTATTGGATTTATAAAAAAAAAATTTAAGGTAACTGGTTGCAAACAATTTATATGGCCTGAATTTACACAAATAAAATAAATGTAGTAATGTTTAACTTAATTTGTGTTTAAATTCAGCCCATATACATTGTTTGCAACCACTTACCTTTAAAAAATGTGGTAAATCCAATTAATCATTTGTTTCAGTGTGTTTTGATGCTTGAAAACCCTCTTCTTCGACACACATACACACAGTGTGCATCATACATACAGTATGTAGTCTGTGAGTGCATCAGACTTTAATGGAAGTATCTTGATCCATCTTGACCATAGTGTATAGGAACTCCCAGCAGATTGGGTTCAAAAATACCGTAACAACCAAAAGCATTGTTGTTTTCAGTCTTTTATCCGAGCACTAAGGCTCCAAATAACCCTCCATCCACTTCTCTCTAGTTTTTTTTTTGTCTGCAGGTATAAAAAGAAGAATCTAGTGAAAGCGCTGGAGTCTATATATAAAGAGCTCATGAGGGAAAATGTTGGGCTTTTACAGCTGTAGAGCAGCCAATGGAGCGATAAGTGTGGATGATAAGAGCAGGTCTGGAAATGAAGAAGCAAATGGTGTGATGTGACGCTAACCAGAGACACACAGCTGCATTGAAAAAACTGTCCGTCCAGGTTAGTTCTCTGCAGTGTATATTCATTCAGTGGCATGCTGTTATCTTTGGGAAAAATAATAATCCACAATCCAGATTTGTTTCTTCACCTTAGTATTATTGCTTGGTCTTGAGAGTCTGAAGCAAAAATCCTAAATGTTTAAATCTAGCTTATTTTATTATAGAAAGTTGGCAAGAAAACATTGCTCATTTTCAGATTCAGTTTAAATTAAATACAACTGACATTAATAATAATAAATAATCAGAAGTATATAGACATTATTGAAAAAACTAGCATATAGCATATTAAATTGAAGAAAAAAGATCAAATATATATACTTGGACTTGTGGGGGAAATCGGAGCATCCGGAGAAAACCCACGCGAACCGGGGAGAACATGCAAACTCCAGACAGTAATGCCAACTCATCCAGCCAACGTTCGAACCAGTGACTTTCTTGCTGTGAGGCGACAGGGCTACCTACTGTGTCACAGCGCCACCCCCTGTATTTCAAATATTAAATATTATTTTGTCATTTGAAATTAATAGGGTTGGTGAAAATGGTTTAATATTTTGTATCAAATTACTTTAGTGTCTTGTATTTTTGTAGTTTCAAAATACTGTGAAATACTTTGCAAGAACTGTACAGAAACACAAGTTAAGGGCGTTACTTTTGACAGTAACTAATACTGTAACGTGTTACTTTTTAAATATAGTAACTCCGTTATCGTTACAATATGATACGTTTGTGCGTTACTTGGTAAATTAATACATTTTTTCTGCAGTCTAATCCACATCTTCCTGTTTACAGTGGCGATACATTGTGAGACTTTTGACAGTAACTAATACTGTAACGTGTTACTTTTTAAATATAGTAACTCCGTTATCGTTACAATATGATACGTTTGTGCGTTACTTGGTAAATTAATAAATTTTTTCTGCAGTCTAATCCACATCTTCCTGTTTACAGTGGCGATACATTGTGCGACTTTTGACAGTAACTAATACTGTAACGTGTTACTTTTTAAATATAGTAACTCCGTTATTGTTACAATATGATGCGTTTGTGCGTTACTTGGTAAATTAATAAATTTTTTCTGCAGTCTAATCCACATCTTCCTGTTTACAGTGGCGATACATTGTGGGATTGGTGGAAGCCAACCAACCACTGTAAAGGAGACGCATCGTGTACAAGGCGCCAGACTGGACAAAAACAAAAGAAGAGAGACCAGGTGCACGTGAGAGAGGCCGAATGTGCATGAGAGAAACGGAATGCGCGTGAGGTAGGCAGATTAATTACTATTGCTAATACTACTAGGTTTGTTGTTTTAAATAATTACGCACATGTGTTATCTATGTAACAAAATTTATTAGTTTAGTAGTAGCAGTGAGACGTTTCTATTATATTTCAGAACATGTAATTTAAAATGTATATGGTTGTATTGCTCAGAAAAAAATGCTGTGATTTATTTTTTTTTATTATTGTTTTACATTTTTTTATAGCTATTCTACAACAGCAGATTTTGCACTTTGAATATACACAGCTTACTTTCTATAAGTTGTTGACACCACGTGTAATTTGTGGTTAGTATGAAAACTGCTCATTGATTTCATTTTTGAGCAGCTGTTATGTTTTTGTTTTGTTTAAATTGCATAAAATTTATAATTGCCTATATTAGCAGTTTGTTGGTGCTGAGTTTCACCAAATTGATTCTGAATGATAATTCAGATTACTTTCATTTATTTATTTCATAAAGGTTTTGTGTTTGTTGTCTATTGTTGCTGGTTTTCATACTCGAGCTGTGAAGGAACATGTTTTAGGGTTAAATACATCAACATTTATGATGCTAAAGCAACTTTAGTTATTGCTTTTTGTGTTTCTGAATATATTATTCAGCTGGTTAATAACCTTGTGATGTTTTCACTTTTTTGTGCTGCTGGTCTGACTTAAATAAAGTAGTGTTTAAAAATGAGTTTTTATTTAAGTTTGTCTTATGTTTTAGTTGTGAGAATGCAAATGAATTAAAATGTGAAGTTGACAAACAGTGTATTCTCCTTGCAGCACTGAAGTGACTATATATGGCATTAATGGGAGCATTAAACATGTTACTTTTACAATAAGTAACTCAAAAAATACTTTTAACAGTAATGCA
Source organism: Danio tinwini (assembly GCA_903798205.1). Classification (NCBI taxonomy): domain Eukaryota; kingdom Metazoa; phylum Chordata; class Actinopteri; order Cypriniformes; family Danionidae; genus Danio; species Danio tinwini. Next base: position 12,908,496 of record CAIGQZ010034910.1, read on the forward strand.
TGACTTTTTAGTGTAAGTAATTAATAATGCAATGCAAAAAAATAAAAAGTTGAGTTAACATAAAATTTTAAAGCAACCAGCTGCAAAAAAACTTTGAGCTTATTAAACTTCAGTGGTTTAAGTTGTGCCAAATTATTTTTTTAAGTTGACCGAAAAGGCTGGTTTAAGTCAAGTATACTTTATGGAATAATTTGGCACAACTTCAAAAACTGAAGCTTAATAAACTCAAAAATTTCTTTACAGCCGGTTGCTTTAAAATATTAAGTTAACTCAACTTTTTATTTTTTGAAGATATGGAGAAATAAAACTGTAAAGTCTCCTCAACTGAGTATTTAACTTTAATTGAACAAACAGTACCAAACATGCAGCTAAATCAGTTTTCAGAATTCAGAGTAAATTCAACTCTGAGCTTAAAATATGTCCACCTAAATTACAATTTTAAACTGAGTTAACTATTTGTAAGTTGGATTTTTCACAGTATGTAACTGAGTTACTTTTTGAATGAAGTAACTGTAACTAGTTACTATTTCTCAGTCACTAGCACAACATTGCTTCTTTGTTGTTTGTTTTTTAATGTGTGTTGAATGCAACAGATCACAACACACTCTTTTTTTACATTGTACATTTTCACAAAAGCATTACGTTACCTTTTGAATAATGAAAAGTGCACAGGAGATTAATACTATGAAAAATTTGTATAAGCATATGCTTTTCTAAACACCACAGTAGCAGTGTTTTTATCTTTGTTTTGACAAAAAACTAATATAAAGAATATTATTGTTAAATGAGTTTGAAGATGAGCTATCATTTCAAATAAGGTTCTCAAGCAACTCTCACACCTACAAAAGTGGTGAAATAAAGCTCTCGAAGTGGAGTATTTCCCGTTCTGAACACTGAGACAAGCTGAATTTATGTCAGTGGTAAGCACTATCTTGCCAACTACATGTTTTTGCTCTTGATGTGCTTGAATCTCCTCTTTTCTGCTGTTAGCATGATCTGCAGCTCCTACACTGACTAAATAAGCAGCTGTGTGTGTGTGTGCGTGTGTGCGTGTGTGTGTGTGTCCAAACACTTCGAGATCAGCCTCGACCCAATGCATCTGAGAGCTGAGGTTGGTTTAATTGGATTATAATGAATACGCAGGAGAACCGCGAGCGCAACTGGACCGGGTTGCGCAGAAAAGAGGAGAAGGCCTCAAAAAGCCAACCGCTGGCCTGAAATCACTCAAACTTTCTTTAAGTGCTTTCTAAAGATTAGCTTTGTGGGCCAAGCTTCTCCGTCAGCTCATATCAGTCCAACCCCCCTCGTCTCTCACCCCCCTCCCAAAGCCCCTGTTAGCCAGCTGTTTATCAAAGCCAGATGTGTTGAGCAGGAAGACGCTGGAAATTCACCATGACATTGTCCACTCTTCTGCTGAAATGTCCTGAAAACTCACTGAACAACCTCTTCATCTTGCAGGCCAATCAGATCAGGTCAATAGGTCAATGGTTGGTACACATAAAAGTAAAAAATGCCATGCTACATTAAAGGTCCCACAGAATGAAAATATGCAGTGCTCAACATATATCATAGATATATATACATTAGATATCACATACGGACCCTGAGCATGTGTCAACAGCGCCGCCACATTTGTACAGTGCTCCCAGAACAAATGTCATTCAACCGCACAAAACTAAAGCCAACGTGAAGATGCAGGACTTTAGCGCTGTGTACGGGTGTAGTAATGAGCAAACAAAGAAAACAAAGCACAAAGGCAGAACATTTCATAGGTAAGATTTCGTTTTTTACGTTTTTATATGTTACAAACTTTTGTGCTAAACGAGTAACGTTATTGATGATAATACAGTCACTTACTGCTCTGGCCATAATGAAAGTAGCACCAACTCGCACTAACTTCTAGGCTTATGCTAGTTTGGTTGAATAAAACCAGCAAACAATGTAAATGAAATACATGTATGACAACAAGCCGCTGATGCCAGAAACTTGTATTGTTGTCGGCTAAGTGAACGAGTAGTTCATAACGGGGATTCAATCACAAATGAACCGCTCCCTCGGTTAGAATGAGAAGTGAAAGCAGGAGAGGAGGTGTGTTTCAGGAAGGAGACGGATTAGATCAGGTATCTATATAGACATAAAGCTCTGGGGCATGCCCTCCTTCAAAAAAAAAAAAAAA
>CAIGQZ010034910.1:12919341-12943167 GCA_903798205.1 Danio tinwini
TATTATTATTATTATTATTATTATTATTATTATTATTATTATTATTAGCTCTAACATCCAGGAAAAGCTCTGAGTATAGTCGCTGCTCCTCCACATCAAGAGAAGTCAGCTGAGGTGGCTCGGGCATCTGTTTCGCATGCCTCCTGGATGCCTACTTAGGGAGGTGTTCCAGGCATGTCCCACCAGGAGGAGGCCTCAGGAAAGACCCCAAAAAAATCTGTAAAATAACAGCCACGCACTGCGTCACGCCACGCATCGCCATGCATTTCAGAATTGTACAAATATTTTTTGTTCAGAGGTTTGTATCAGGTTACACACACCGACGCCGCAAGTCGGTGGCTGTCCACGGCGCCCAGCCACGACTCAGAACACTGTTCATATTTCTGCCGCGCCACAGAGCACCGTCTGAATAGTTTCATTTTTTTCATTTCATTTTTTGTCATGCAAATGTGCGCGTCTAGTGTGCGATACTTTCAACTGTCATGTGCTCGCCGTGTTGCAGTGCTGAGTGGCGCATCCGGTGTGCAACACCCTTTAGAAATCTGCATATTTCTGCCCACGCTGATTCTGTGTTTAAACTGATTTGAACTAAATTAAATACATACACTTTTGAAAACAAAATAATTAGCCCTTCTGTGAAATTTAGATTTTATCTTTATTCTTCTAGGTGACACAGTGGCTCAGTGGTTGGCACTGTCGCCTCACAGCAAGGTCACTGATTCGAGTCCTGGCTGGGTCAGATGGCATTTCTGTGTGGTTTGTATGTTCTCCCCATGTTTCCTCTAGGTGCTGTGGTTTCTCCCACTGTTCAAAAACATGCGCTATAGGTGAATTTAATAAACTAAATTGGCCGTAGTGTATGTGTGTGAATGAGTGTGCATGGATGTATCCCAATACTGTGTTGCAACTGGAAGGGCATCCGCTGTGTAAATATATGCTGGATAAGTTGGCGCTTCATTCCGCTGTGGCAACATCTGAGGATGAAGGGACTAAGTTGAAGAAAAATGAATAAATATTTCTTCTGGGGAAAATCCTATCTATTATTTGACTTCAGATGACCTGAAATGAATCAAATGTATGTTTATTGTCCCAGAACCTCACACTATGTCCTAACTATATGCAACACGATAAAGCAAATATTTTTCATATTAAATGGAGTTTTTGCCCTAACCGTCTGCAATGGTGATGTGCAAAATTTCTATCTTAGAAATGCTTTCTATTTCTGCAATGTCGCGGCAGAACAACAGCATAAACTACTATGACAATGATGACCTTAGGTACTGATTATATGCTTTATTCTGTGTTAAATGCATTAAATGTGAATTTGAACACCATTTTACATCACATTTATTGCCATACTACTGAAAGTTCAGATAGTTCTGAAATCTCAAATCTTGAAATCAAAATAACTAGCAGAAGATTTGAAAACTCAACAATTGTAGCCTATTAATAATGTTAAAGTAGTTTAATATGTATTAATTAGATTAAAAACCTTTGTCATTTCATTGGGAGTGCAGTGTCCGATATTTAAATGTCTCTGTTTGGTGCAGACAGACAAATTTCTTGTCACTGAATCTCTTTGCATTGCAAGTTATTAGGACACAGTGTCATTGTTAACATTTTGTTGTCACGTTTAGATGTTTATGTAATTTATGTTTAATTTTTTTGTTTTGTTTTATTATTTAATCTTCTTCTTCTTTTTTATTTTGTTTTATTTTATTTTATTTATTTTTATTTTATTTTTTGTTTTATTTTATTTATTTTTTGTTTATTATTTATTTGTTGATTTTATTATATTTTTATTTTATTTTTGTTTTATTTTATTTTTGTTTAATTTTATCATTTTTATCTTAGTTTTTTTTTGTTTATTTGATTTTTATAAAATTTGTTTTGTTTCATTATTTTATTATTTCGTTTTATTTTTTGTTTTTTATTTCTTTGTTTTATTTTTTTGTTGTTGTTTTATTATTTTATTTTTGTGCAGTTTTTTGTTTTGTTTTCATTTTATTTATTTATTTATTTTATTTATGTTATATAATTTTATTTTTGTTTTATTATTTAATTAAAATTGTATTTTTATTCTAATATTTTATTTTTTGTTTTATTTTATTTTATTTTTGTTTTGTTTTTGTTTTAGTTTTTTTATTTTATTTATTTTTATTTAATTTTTTTATTATTATTATTATTTTTTCTTATTTTATTTTATTATGAACTAAACCAGGTTTAATATATCTTCCTTCCCACTTGTCTTCATTCTCAAATTCTTGCTGACACACTTTACGACTGAAATGTAGTTTTGAAATTCGTCTTGACATCGTTTAGTCACAGTAAAGTCATTGTTCATCAGAAAAGCAGATGAGTCAGATATATATGAACACTGGATGTCCGAGAGATTGATGCTGCAGCAGGATTTTTTTTTTCCCCTGAGAGACATGAATTATTCATCAGCCCTGACAGCTGAAGATTCTCACAGGTGGAGCCAGAAAAATAACACTATTTTTCTAAAACCTTCCTGGAATACCTGCTGCTGTCTGCTGCTTTCCAACAGTCTCTTTACTGTGAGTTTGAGCCCTGCCTCAGGCGCTTTGCCAAAACTAGACATAATAAATCCCCCGCATACCAGACCACTTGCTCTGAAATGCAAATGCACAATGCTTATTATTAGGAATTTGACTGTTTGCATTTACCAGTCTATGAATGCCACCAATGTAAAAAAAATTGTCATAATAATAATTTAACAACTATACTAAAACATATGAAGGGTGAGTTTATTTGGGGAAACAGATGAAACTCAGCATTGATTAATTTCCGTAAAACATTATTTATTATTTAAAATAATTATTTGAAAAAAACATTTATAACACAGATAACTTGGCATTTAATATTTTCATGAATCATGTTTATTATCATGTATTGAAGAGTTCATTTACAAAAAAAACATATTTATTTATTTAAATAATTATTTATCATTTAAAATTAATGATAACAATGCATTATTATTTATTTGCATTTACCAATCCAAGAATCCAAACTATGCTGTTAATATATGTATATAGTTGAAGTCAGAATTATTAGCCCCCCTGAATTATTAGCCCCCCTGTTTCCCCCCCCCAATTTCTGTTTAACGGAGAGAACATTTCTAAACATAATAGTTTTAATAACTCATTTGTAATAACTGATTTATTTTATCTTTGCCATGATGACAGTAAATAATATTTTATTAGATATTTTTCAAGACACTTCTATACAGCTTAAAGTGACATTTAAAGGCTTAACTAGGTTAATTAGGTTATCTAGGCAGGTTAGGGTAATTAGGCAAGTCATTGTATAACAATAGTTAGTTCTGTAGACTATCGAAAAAATAGAGCTTAAAGGGGCTAATCATTTTGTCCTTAAAAATGGTTTTAAAAATTAAAACTGCTTTTATTCTAGCCAAAATAAAACAAATAAGACTTTCTCCAGAAGACAAAATATTATCAGACATACTGTCAAAAATTTCCTTGTTTTGGGAAATATTTAAAAAAAGAAAAAAAAAATTCAAAGGGGGTAATAGTCCACAGTGGTACCTAAAAGGTGCACATTAGTACCCAAATGTACCTAAAATGTACCTTTGAGATACCATTATGGACCCTTCAGGTACAAATATTTACCTTTTGAAAAGATACTGCCCCAGTGACAGCTCATGTACCTTTATTTCTGAGAGTGTAAAATGAATTGTCCAAACAATTATATACTGTAGCTACTTAAAGGGTTTGGTATTGCTTCTAGCATGAGAGTTAAGACAAAAATAGACTTATTTCATTCATAACTCATTTGGTTTGAGTTCTTCTTGATATAATCAGTTTTTGGGTCGCCATAACTCTCTTCATTTAGTCAAAGTAACTTTTTTTTTTAATTGTAAGTTAAACCAACTTATTTCATTTAGTGATTTTCACTGTTAGGTTTTTTTGTGTATTTTTTATTGTTTACAGTGAACAATCTCTAACCACTACCCCCCTTTGTTGCTTCTTTTCTTTGAGCTCCAAAGACTGGAATGTGTTTCCAAGAAATGCAATCATTGTTTGTCACAACTATAAACACATTTTTGTCCAATCCAGATATTTTCCTCTTCTGAAAGCTGTGTCCTCAGAAAACTGTGTGTTTTTTGGCTCCAGGTGACCTTTGTGAAACGCATCAGTCATCATACACACATGAAAATGAAGGCTGTGATGGAAACAGGCTGGAGATGGATATTGATTATATGTGTGTTCAGAAGAAAAGGGCTCTACCGTCAACATATTCCAAAAAATAGAGGCGCTGTCAAGTCAAAGAAAGCCCCCCATTCCCATCCTCTTTAGGCTCAGTGTCTGACAAGCACAATTTTTATATTCTAGTGTCTTTTCCATTGAGTAATACATTTACATTTAGTCATTTAGCAGACGCTGTTGTCTAAAGTGACTTGCAATTGAGGAGGCATTCAGCGATTCAACAAGAAGAGGCAATACATACAAGAAGTGCTAGTTATACAAAGGAACGGTTTGTGCTCAGAGAATTAAGTGCTGAAGTTTTATTAAAGAGAGAGAAGAGTATTTATATGGGTGGTTTGTCAAGCCCACTCATCTGTGTGAAGCTCACTTCATAAATGCACAATATGTTTGATGCACAATGTGATTCGCATAGATTTATTCATTAGCTAGTAGTGCTAATTCTTTAGATGTTTATTACTTACTAGTTCTTATTTATGATCTACTAGTTATTAATCATTTGATACTAGTACTTATTTGTTGGATGCTTATACTTTATGCAGTGCACTAGAAAGATTACAAGGTTGCCTTCAAATTGTTGAACTAAATTTATCGAATGAATCATTTTAGTTTTAATGACATCAAAGTGATTTCAAATGACAAAAGTTAGCTGAAGCTTGATTAAGTTTAATAAGTTATGATCAACATAAAAACTTTTATGATGATAAACATACACTGTAAAAAATAAATCCGAAAAATGCCATTATTTCACCATTAAAAATGCAGTACAAAATGTAAAAGTAATTTCTAATTTTTACAGTAAACTACCGTATTTCATTAATTTATAGAGGTAATATGTCTGTATTTGAATTATCAACATCTACACATCACATCTTTTGTTACACATATAGACACGTTAACACAGCCATATGCAGGTGGTGATGAGAAAGTTACATAATAAACAAATGCTCATCACAAACAACTTTTCCCACAAGCAGAAAAGCCTGTCGGATAGGGATGCTCATTTCGGTTCATTTTACCAATCGACAACCGCAGCTCGTTAACCGAAGCCGCTAACAGATAAATATTAAAATATTATTTAATAAAAAAATAATTGAGGTGTCTGTTTTGTGACGCATTAAATATTTTAAAATACTGATTTATTTTAACATGCGAACAGCAGCATACAGAACATAACAGAACATCTTCACGCACCTGCAGTGTTTCCAGCAGCATAGAAAAAAAGAATAAACTAAATTAAAATAATAAAATAAACAGGCCTGCCCTAGATATTTTTACTTACAGTAAATGATAAATTTAGATTACAAAACGAAAACACTGACTGAATCCTTTTTAAGAGCCGGCATATGCTGTTTTCCAATCATGTTTTTTTTCTTTCGTCAAATAAAAATATCAGGCTATTAAATCGATCGCTCCACTGAAAATGTGCATTTGATTAATGCTTCGTTGTTGTTATTATCTTGTTGTCACAAAACCCCTTTTAACATTATAATAGAAGTCATTAATTTAAAGATTATGTCATAATGACTTATTTCCTGTCTCACTTGCAATCAGCATCAGCGCTGGTTTGTGTCAACTCGTCTGTCAAACTGTGACCAGAAATATTCTTCTTTCATTTTGCTTCTTTGACAAAATACATCTGTAGGCACGTGTGGTTGCACGTGTTACCATCCCGCAAGTTAACAGATATTTGTTGCACATCAGGGGCCGATCACAGCGAACCCGCTTTTCCGTTCCAAAAATGCGAGGCGCACTGCACACTGCCTTTTATGTTGACAAGAAAAAAGAAGCGCGGTGCTCTTTTGTATGTCACTATAGGAAACGACTGAATCAGCTGGTCTATTGTGCGCGAGTGTTGCTGTCTATGTTGTTATAATTGTAATGTATAGAATAACATTGTGATATCCATGATTTGTATAGTAATATGCCTACAGCTCTGTATAACTTGAAACTGCGACCACAAGTTTCTCCTCCATCATTAAAAGTTATCCGTCGTCCTGACAACACAAACACTGCAGGCATCTCAACAGAAACCCCGCCTCTGCTTTCATTTGATTGAAGAATGAAAAAGACGCGACTGACGTAACGCACTATTCCGCTCAGGGTTGAGTTTTATTTCAACCGCCAGCACACAGAGCGCAACAGCATAACGTGAGGCGCGCAGGGTGCATAAGCAGCACGCAAAACCATTAATAATCCATTTTTAAAAATGCCCTTCTCAATGCAAAAAGCGTGTTCGGTGATCGGCCCCTTATGCAGCCAAACTTTAAAAATATATAAAATAATACCATTAATCGGTTACAAACGCACCCTTTCGGTTAACGGTTAATCTGTTATTTTGAGCATCCCTAGTATCAGAGTATAGAAGGTGCTCAGTGTCATTCACACAGCTACTAAACACCAGTATGGTAACACGCATAAAATTAACGATATGAAATAAACATGGTTTATCAACATTAGACGTAACATAATCTCTAATGTACATAACTGATAGGGAAACAACTAAATTCCATAGTAATGTCAACAACAAGCTAAAAAAAAGTGATGTGCCATGCAGGGAATTCTGGGAAACTCAATTTGCGGTTATTCGTCGTATATATTAAGGAAGCATACTGTTAACCAGGTTACAGATTTTTACTGTGGCAATTATACAGTTTTTTACAGTTGAAATCACGGTTATTTTTTTACAGTGTACTGTGTTGTGACTTATTGATCATATAATTTATTGTTACTAGTAATTCTTAAAAAAATTGCCATTGACTTCTATGTGGATGTGTCAATATTCGCTTTTTCTAGTACTGTATGTATTGGGACTAGAACGGATTTTTAATACACTAGTAATTATTCTATTTTTTATATCATTTATACATTTCTGTCTACTTATTCTAATAGTTACTAGTATCGTTTTTATATTAATTATAATCGCTCATTCAATACTAGTACTTATTTATTCAATGCTGGTACTTAATACGGTGGCCTTACAGCAAGAAGGTCACTGGTTTGAGTCCTGGCTGGGCAAGTTGGCATTTCTGTGTGTAGTTTGCATGTTCTCCCCGTGCTCGCTTGGGTTTCCTCTCAGGGCTTTCCCCCACAATCCAAAGACATGCGCTGTAAGTATGAGTGTGTGTGTGTGAATGTGAGACTGTATTGGTGTTTCCCAGTACTGGGGGTGTGGCTGGAAGGGCATCCACTGTGTAAAACATGCTGGAATAGCTTGCGGTTCATTCCGCTATTGCGACCCCTGATAAATAAGGGACTAAGCTGAAGAAAATGAATGAATGGTACTTAATATTCATTCATCATTTATTACTTAGTACATATTTTAACATATTTATGTCATACACTGTAAAAAAAATGCAGGGTTCCACACAATTCCTTCATGTTGTCACAACACAAAGCGATTAAGTTAACTTAATCGTTTTTACAAACTCAAATGGACTGAATAGAAAACAACAAAGTTGTCCCAAAAAAACTTAAGAATTGTTCTTTCAACTCAATTTAATTAAGTAGGTTGAACAAGAAGCAAAAGTTTTTTTTTTCGAGTTCACATTATTTACTAGTAGTTCTTATTTATTAGACACTAGTCTAGTATGTTTTGTACTTATCATTAGTATCCAAATAATAAATGTTAGTATTTATTAGACCAGCGGTTCTCAAACTTTTTTCATCAAGTACCACCTCAGAAAAAAATTGTCTCTCCAAGTATCATAATGACGAGGCAGATTAATTATATTATTAAGAATATTTATTATTGTCAGCCACTTTAAACATTATAAGTAGTTAGAAAATTAACACTATAAGGGCAACGCAGTGGCGCAGTAGGTAGTGCTGTCGCCTCACAGCAAGTTCGAGTCTCGCGGTCAGTTGCCGTTTCTGTGTGGAGTTTGCATGTTCTCCCTGCGTTTGTGTGGGTTTCCTTCGGGTGCTCCGGTTTCCCCCACAGTCCAAAGACATGTGGTACAGGTGAATCGGATAGGTTAAATTGTCTGTAGTGTATGTGTGTGAATGAGTGTGTATGGATGTTTCCCAGAGATGGGTTGCAGCTGGAAGGGCATCCGCTGTATAAAACATATGCTCGATTATTTAGCGGTACATTCCGCTGTGGCGACCCCAGATTAATAAAGAGACTAAGCGAAAAGAAAATGAATGAATAAATTAACACTATAGTATGCTTATAAGAAGAAAAAAACTCCAAACAAAATAGAAAGCCAACGTTTAAAATGTGCTTTAAAAAGTTAGTTAAAAATGGTCGGCTACTGTTCTTAAAGTAAAAAGAAAACTGCTGTACTTAAATGTAAAGTATTAACAAATAGTAGCCTATTCATCAAAACATGATATGTTGCTTGAACCTCATAAATATAGGCTATATGTTATCATATTCATATATAAACCATTTTTGAAACATTTGGAAATTGTCACGGTCACACAAGGATGGTTATTTTTTCAAAATTAAAAGTATTTATTCAAAATTATGCAGATGATGCTGAGAGATGAAGCAGGTCAGTGGTGTATCAAAGTGAGAGAGATCTCATAGTTCACATGGTAAACATCAGATTTTCAGTCAACCACCAAAATAGCTTAGTCACTTCCCTTATTTGTTGCATATGCATCCACAGGTGAAGAGAGACATCCACGGAAGAAGGCGAGAGGGAGAGAAGGTGAGGTGAACCATCCAACTTCGATTCCAGCCCAAGAATGAGTGCAGGAGGTGAGTATTTAAGGTGTGCTGTGATTGCAGGTACAAGGAATTAGTACTCTGGTGATTGATTACGGGTGTGGTGAGAGGTGGATGGAGAGGGAGAACGGTGATTGGAGCAGCAGGAACGAGCCGGCGGTGTGACATACAAATAGGTCATGTGTACATGCAACATATTTCTATCTTTGAAATCTAAACATTAACTTGTATTTTTAAATAAATGTTTTGGAATTACGGTGATGCAATGGTGCAGTAGGTAGTGCTGTCGCCTCACAGCAAGAAGGTTGCTGGTTCGAGCCTTGGCTGGGTCAGTTGGCGTTTCTGTGTGGAGTTTGCATGTTCTCCCCGCGTTCGCGTGGGTTTCCTCCGGGTGCTCCGTTTTCCCCCACAGTTCAAAAACATGCGGTACAGGTGAATTGGGTAGGCTAAATTGTCCGTAGTGTATGAGTGTGTATGGATGTTTCCCAGAGATGGGTTGCAACTGGAAGGGCATCCGCTACGTAAAACATGTGCTGGATAAGTTGGCGGTTCATTCCGTTGTGAAGACCCCGGATTAATAAAGGGACTAAGCCTAAAAGAAAATGAATGAAAAAATGAATGAATGATTTAGAATTACACATTTAAATAAAAAAATTAGATCTGCTTACTGCTCGTCCTTTACAGTACTTGTGTCAGAAAAGTGAGTGATTACATGCATAATTACACTGCTTGACCAATTCATACATGATTTATCTATTCATACATGCGGAATTTCTGTGATTTGAGATGTCATCTTAAGTGGGCCGTGGAGTTTGTGTTAGCCGTACACAGAGGCTAACTTTAATTAGGCTATATTCTAGCTCCAAGCTGCAAGTAAGGCAAAGTTGCTTGAGTCTATGTTCTGTGTTCTGCGACATTTGAATCACATCCAGATAAATTAGCCTTAATCGGAAGTCAATTAATAGAAAGCCACGCTGCTTTACAAATCAAATAACTTTACAGTATATATCAAAAACATGCATTATTTTACATAACTACAAACACACATTTAACACATTTGTGATTATTATTTTACCAATGATGCAGTATGGGGAAATTCCTGAGTTTGCAGTAACTGAAATGCCAACACAACAGCACTGGTCTGCAAAAGCGCTTCTCTAGTGTGTATCTGCTCCGCAAGTGCCGCGCGCCTCTCTTTCTGTGCCAAAGCGGGTTGATTTTCAGCATCTGATAACGCGATAAACTAAATTAAACATTCTACGCACACCGATGTGATCATACGCTTTAGGGAACAGCCGGTGCTGATCACATAAAGGGGGTCGCACAACGGATGCGTCGCTCGGCGGCATGCTGTGCAGCGCCATGCATTTTAGAATTCTAAGCATAGGTTTCTATCACAGTACATACACCGGCGCCACAAGTCGCCGGCTGTCTGCGACGCCCAGCCACGACTCAGGACACTGTTTATATTTCTGCCACACCACAGAGCGCCATCTGAATAGTTTCATTTAAAATAACAGGTGAATGTGCACGTCTGGTGTGCGATACTTCCAACCGTCATGTGCATGCCGTGTCGCGGCGCATCCGGTGTGCGACCTGCTTCAGAGTAATTGTTTGCATCAAAGGGTTAAAAGTGTGTTATTATTATTATTATTTTTCTTTCATTGTTCAATATTTCTCCACGGACCACTAGAAGAAAGCCCTCGTACCACTAGTGATGCACATACCACAGTTTGAGAACCACTGTATTAGACACTAGTCTAGTATATTTTCTACTTATTACTACACTCTCAGAAATAAAGGTACGTGATCTGTCACTGGGGTGGTACCTTTTCAAATGGTACAAATTTGTTCCAACAAGGTACATATTATTACCTCAAGGGTACATATTAGTACCTAAAAAGTACAACAAATTTACAAATTAAAATTTTTAGGTACTAATATATACTTTTGACGTACCAATATGGACCCTTTAAGTACAAATTTGTACCTTTTGAAAAAGTACCACCCCAGTGACAGCTCGCGTACCTTTATTTCTGAGAGTGTACCATCCAATAAATAAGTATTGGTATCCATTAAATAATTACTAGTGTTTTTTAGTTCCTAAATAATAATTAGTGTTAATTAATGAATAAGAACTAGTACACAATTCAAAACAAACTAGCATCTAAAAAATGAACTAATAGCATAAGAAATGATACTAGTACAGTTTATAGATTAAATATTAAAGTGGCTTGCCATGGCACGTCCAAAATAGAATTAATGTCAAATGTTTTTTGTGGTCTCTAGGTGCACTTGAAGTGTTTCTCTCTTATTTTCCACCTCTCTCAGCTTTTCTCCATCCCTCCGAGAACAATACTCTCCCCGTGCGCTATTTTCAGGGCTTTGATTAATGGTTTGAAAAACTGGACTGGAGGGGCGAGTCTTAAAACTTTCATGGAATATGGGTTGACTGTTGCAGGCTCGCTACACAATGGGAATGTATACCGCAGATTGTGATTTAGAACTGGCGAATTAGACAGCTGCGTTTTGAAGATTGTGGCACCCCACCCCAGACCCCTGTAAAAATATTTACTGCATTAAAAAAATGTGGTCCTTATTGAAGGGATTTCTCTAGAACCAAATCTGAAATCGTTTGGCGCTAATAGAGTGGTCTTTGGTGGCAAATCTGTTTCTCATTGGACCTCAGGCTTTCCCAGTAATGTTTCTAGTGGTGAAATAACATATAATGCAATAGTATAGCTGTTTGTAAATGTAAAAGTTCTGCAAAGTTTAGAATTGTTGTGGTTAGTGTACAGAAATACAGCAGGGACAATTAGTATAAGGAGGAGAAATTGCTGAACTACTGAAATATGTTTAATACTTTATATAACAGGCTTTTTTGGTGATGGCAGCTTAAAGACGCCTCTCATATAAAGAAAAAAGCCACATCAATTGCTCAGGTGTGAGATTTTCACAGACTTCAACAGAGTGTAAAAATCTTGATGGTTCTGTGGGTCTCGTCTATTAAATCTGATCTTTAATTTGTGTTCTATTTTAAATTGAAGTCAGGTGATTGGTTGGGCCATTCTACGGCTTGATTGTCTTTCTCTGAATGCATTTGAGAGTTTCTTTGGCTGTGTTTTGGATCATTTTCTTGCTGAAATGTCCACCCTGGTTTCATCTTCATCATCCTGCTAATGTAGCTGTTGGACTGAAGCAGCTAATATTAATGTATAATGATGAAGGGCAGAGGCTTGCTGAAGGGCTTTCACTTCCTTTCCTACACCTCACTTTCCTCATGTGTTCAATACTTTTTCCCTGTGCCATTTCATTTTATTATAACTTCATCTGTAAACTAATTAGATTTGTTGTCTTTACATATATGGATTTCTCTGGTTGTCAACAGCACCTTAAGAAATATGTTGTCTGAGAAAAAAGGTGTTGTGTTTAATACTTATTTTCACCGCTGTAAGTCATTCTGAAATGAGTCGTCTGCTTTGCGTAATTCTGCTTTGACCATCATTGTAGAAGCATTTTAGATATATCTGAGGCCTGGGAGAGTTTAGTTTGTATTGTTGACATGTTTAGAAGATGCCATTTTCGGTGCTTTGAAAGCAAATTACTTTTTAAAGCATTCAATGCATTGATAGGATAAAACTCAGATGTCACCAGTACCTTTTAAATTGTTTTTAAGTGCTGAGGAGGAGTGAAAATTCAGATAGGATAATGAATGTTTGATTTCTGACACATGCTATAAGCAGTTGAGCAATCGGAATAGACTGGGATATGATCTAACCAATCAGAGCAGAGTATAGACTCTTGGAGATGCAGAGTTCAGAGAGAGCAGATCCTTCAACCAACCATTTCACACCCTGCATTGTTTCTAGTCCAAATATCAAAAAATTCTTAAGTCAAGATGCATTTTCTAGACAAGCAAAAAATATTGTGTAGTTTTAAGAAATAATGACTCAAAATTAAGTGATTTTTTTCTTAAAACAAGCTAAATAATCTGCTAATGGGGTAAGCAAAATTATTTGTTTCTCTTTTTGACATACAATTATTTTTCTTAACCCATTGGCTGATTATTTTGCTTGTTTTAAGGAAAACCTCACTTAATTTTGACACATTATTTCTTAAAACGAGACATTATTGCTTGCTTGTCTAGAAAATGCTTCTTCATTAAAGATTTTTTTTAATATTTGGACTAGAAGCAAGACAAAAAATCAAAGTAATAAAAGCATTTTTTGCAGCGTGTGAGAAAAGAGCTAATATTGCAATGTGTGTTTATGTGAATATTAAAGTGTTTTTTGGCCTTGAATGAATGCAAATCTATTGTAGGAGACCTTCAAAACAAATTAGCAACCATTAAAATAGCATAACAGGGGCACGTTGTTCACACTTGGCAAGATTGGCTCAAATAAATCAAACACTGGTGCAATTGTTGTGTTAGTGCAGTTTGTGTGAATAAGAGTGAACTCTGGTGTGCACAAAACAAGCAGACCAAAATCACTGAAAAGATGGTCTTGGCTTACTTACAAACACTATTTTTACTGAAATATCAATGCAACACAAATCAAAAACATCTAAAACAATGCAACAATATAGCTTGAATTCACAAGATGCCTCCATAAAATAGACAGAATCCACAAAGTACTTGTGTATAATAAAGTATATAGATAGATGCTAAATGTATACCCAACATTTTTGAATCATCCTATTGCATACATAATGCATCTCCAAGATAATCCTCCTAGTATTTTGTAAAAACAATACTTTAATAAAACCGTTTTGAATATTAAATTAACTCTAAAAATTGATGTGTGTGTGTGTGTATTTCGTGTATATTAACATAAAGACTCCAAATACACTCATTTTGACTGTCTCTGCAGAATAATACATTCATCGTCATTTATCATGAAATAACCTGTCTAATTTTCATCCTATTTGTATTTACTCTATTAAGTTAAATTAATATTTGCATGAAACATCAATTTTTTGTATTATTTGTAATGTCATATATAAAAGTTTGTTCCTATATTCTGGTGAGCTCTGTTAAAAGGCATGACAATCAGTAAAGCACTGATAGAAAAAGCATGTAACTTGCTATAAGTGATGTCACTCTCTCCTGAAATGTGCTCTAGAAGGCATCGAGGCATGTTGTCATTCTTCTCTCACTAATGTTTAGGATACACCAATAGCATATTAATTGTGTCAACTCTGTTACTGTGATATGTCAGTGGATTTCTCATTCACTTTTTAAAACCAATAATATGATGAAAATACGTAAACTTCTGTTTTAGACATGTCGTGTGGTATCTGGTTTGAAGTTAGCATCTTAAGATAAAAGTCAAAATGGCAGGAAAATGTCAACTCTGTTATTATCAACTCTGTTAGTCGTTTAAAAAGTGTAACAATAAGTAAAACAACAATTAGTAACAAAATCAAATGTTCCCTTTCATATTTAAGCATTATTTTACATTAATAATAGGTTCTGTTCACTTTTGTTTTCTATCATTTCAACAATGTTAACCATTTTTGGTTACACAGTATTTCACTGTAATATGAGCTGTATTTTACTGTGAGTTATGCTGTATACTACTGTATTTTAAAGTTTCATTGTGAACATTACTGTATATTTTACACAGTGTAAAAAATTGCTGTAAAATGTACAGTATTACTGGCAATTTTTACTGTACGAGTTGCTGTAAGAGTTGCTAAATGAATGAATATAACGATATATCAAATGACTTAATTGTGGATAAATTTGGAGAAAACTCATGAAAACATTTGCTTAAAATGTTCTCTGGTAAGTATTTCCTCCATCTTGCCAACAACATCTCATTGTGACGTCTCGCATAGTTTAATAAAGGCCGTTACATTACAGAAATTTACCGTAAAATAAAATGATAAATTACAGAAATTTACCATAAAATAACATAGATTAAATTACAGAAATTTTACATAAAATCACAGATGTTAAATTACAGAAATTTAACATCACTTAACATCGCTTAGCAGTTTTGCTTGAGCTTAAGAAATTTACCATAAAATAACAGACGTAAATTATAGAAATTTACCGTAAATTAACGGCCGTTAAATTACAAAAAAAATTCCGTAAAATAACAGACATTAAAATTACAGAAATTTATTAAAAATTTACGCCTGTTAAATTACAGAAATTTACCATAAAATAAGACATAAATTATAGAAATTTACCATAAAATAACAGATGTAAATTATAGAAATTTACCGTAAATTAACGGCCGTTAAATTACAGAATTTACCATAAAATAACAGACGTAAATTATAGAAACTTACCATAAATTAACGGCCAATAAATTACAGAAATGTACCATAAAATAACAGATGTTAAATTACAGAAATTTACCATAAAATAACAGACGTAAATTATAGAAATTTACCGTAAATCAACGGCTGTTAAATTACAGAAATTTGCCATAAAATAACAGACGTTAAATTACAGAAATCTATTATAAAATAACAGACGTAAATTATAGAAATTTACAATAAAATAACAGATGTTAAATTACAGAAATTTACCATAAAATAACAGATGTAAATTACAGAGATTTACCGTAAATTAACAGCCGATAAATCACAGAATTTACCATAAAATAACAGACGTTAAATTACAGAAATTTATTGTAAAATAACAAACGTAAATTACAGAAATTTACCATAAAATAACAGACGTAAATTACAGAAATTTACCGTAAAATAACAGACATTAAATTACAGAAGTTTAGCATATATTATTTTAAGGTTTATTTCTGTAATTTAACAGCCATTATTTTACTTTTTTTCTGGCACCCCAGCTGCCAGGAAAAAAAACATAAAATAACAGATTTTTTTACAATGTACTGTAAGTTACTGTAGATTCTACAGGACATTTTCTGACAGTGAATTTAAGCCAGGACCAAAGGTATTATTATTATTTTTTTATATAATTTTTTTATTGTTCTAAATAAAGCAAAATAAAATAAAAATAGAAAAGTATGATGCTAGCAACAACACAGTTTCATTTCCAAGCGATAAAAAAGTCAATATAATTTCTATCTGTCAAGTGCATAAAGTTATACAGTCAGCACAAGGAAACTAGTTTGACTTTTCTCAAGCAAGGTGCCATATGAACTTGAAATATGTATGCATGTATCCATATTTCTCATATGCCAAGGGGAAGTAGCGTTTATCTGGTTTATATTTTTCACCTGATGGACAGCAGAAAGACATCAGAGTAGCCGAGGAGATCAGACACTAATCCAGAAGCTTTACAGAAACCCAGAGTCAGTTTTGAAGTGGGACAGAAAAAAAAAGCCTCACCGTTTTCTCTAACATGAAGCAGATCTGAAACTGTTAGGCCTTAATGGAGTCCGTCTTTTATTGTGTGACGTTTGTGAGAGTTTCGGTAGCCGCTTGAATTCCCACCGCAGACCCCGGTGGACGCGCTTTTGCAGATGTTTGTTTGATCTGGCCTTTCGGAGAAATGGAAAGTCCAAGTTATTTTTGGAGCCACAGTCGCCATTTAATTAAGGCGATTAAGGGATACCGCCAAAGACGAGGAAAATTTGTGGAGGGGTTGATTTACGCCTCAGATGGTGTGAGCGATGGAATGGCGAGAGAGAAATGTCGTCTTGAGTAAACACGTCTCGGCGTAATTGAGGGTGTGATGAAAGTGTGGACGGCTCCTTGTTTATTAGGATTCGTTCTCAAGTGACCGAAACGGAGCCTTAAAATAGTCCAGGTTGTGCTTTTATAGTATGATTATACAGCTCCCATGTGCTCGGTTTAATCGGTTCTGGGTATTATTTGATTTATGCTTGGAAAAGTGGCTGTATTTGTTTTGTGGTATAAAGTCTCGCTGCCAGGCTGTGATGGACACTTTGATCAATCAGGAGAAAGTAATTATACATGCTATGAATGTAGTAAATGAGATTATCCTGTGGTGGAAAAGCAGTATGTGATATGGAGGATAATTCAGAGTTATTAGTGTGCGAGTTGTTGATAAGCCTAGCAGCTGTAATGTTGATTTATTAATCCACATGGCCGTGACAACTTGAATGAATGAATGCAGCACGTAGCTTGAATTTTAAGCCTGTAAGTTAAAATCCATTTAGCTCAACTCTTTGCTGTCTTTATATTGTGCTACTATTCTTCAAGCTACCAGGTATTACACTTTTTTTTTCAGAAAATGATATCTGAATAAATCAAAGAATGAAGTTTAAAGGTGCTGTATGTACGTTTTTGAGTCTTCTAAAGCATAAAAATACCATAACATGTGTGCAGGTATTCAAGAAACATCCTAAGTGAACATACTTGTTTAATTTAAAAACAATGCTGAAGTCAGATATTCTGCTTTGAAAATGGTTTTTCCATGCTGGAACGCTGTCTTTGTTTAGGTAAATTTAACCTGCACAATGCCAGTTTAGCCAATTATAATTCAGCACCCCGGGTTGCCTTGTTGAAAAACAGCGCATTTCATTCATTCATTCAGAAAGGCTCTGAAAGCATGCGTCCGTGACTGAAAATGCAACTTCTGGTGGACAGTATCAGACGTCGAAATGAGACTGATTTAGTTCCACATGAGGTTATTAATTAGCAAATGATATAAATAATACGAATGTAAACATTAGATGAGCAGGTTACATATGAAGCCACAATCTTAATTGCGCAACAGACATGCCATCGCAGTGACTGCATGAACTGCTCACGAGTTCCCATCGTGCCCATCATCAGGGGACAGGAAACCACTGCATCCAGAAACGCACAGTCGGAGCGACATCTTAAAAAAGACGCACTGCACAACTGTTTTGCTCTTTTAGATGAAAGTGCAATACAAACCGCTCGTGGAGTACCTGACCCAAAGGACACCAGGCAAGGGAAAAACCCAGCTCGACCATGTGCCACCGTGTGTACCTCACTCTGGACTAGGAGACCGCTCTCGTTCACTCTCTCTCTCAAATTTGTCAGGAAATTGGCTTGAGGAACCCTCTTCGACTCTCTCAGAAGGCTGTTGAAGTCTCTGAAGCAAAAATTACACTTTGGCTTTGCTCGCACTGTGCTCTTATAGCCAAATTAATTGCAATGAGCATCAGCTGCGCAAGCTGAAGCTGCCAACTCATTGGCATTTTATTGGCCCATTTATATACTCTTTCAGATGATTAGCTTTCTGAACGAAATCCCCATAGTGGAAGTTTCCACATAGCATTGAAGTTCCCCTTCCGAAGGGGAACTACAGACACAGATTGAAGGTATGACAACAGAAATAATTAAAGATGTATTTTAATTCTTTACATTAGACAAATCACCAAAAAGCCTGTACTTTCTAAATAGGGAAGTGCATGAAAATACTATGCTTTTGCCTGCACTTTTGATTTATTATGAAGTGCTTTTAATTATTCTCAATGAATAAATGCACCAAGTGACCTGAAATTTGAGCCTATAAATGAGTTAAAATCAGTTTAGCTCAGCTAAAAAGCTCTTTGCTGTGTCTTTTTACTGTGCTACTATCCTTCAAACTACCAGGTTTTACACCTTTTTCCAGAACATGATGTCAATTTTAATCAAAGAGTGAAGTTTAAGAACATGTATTGTAATAGAAATCCACAGTCACAGATCGATGGTGCGACAAAAGAAACATTTAAAGACATATTTTAGATGTTTTCTTCACACTAGATACACCAAAAAGCCCATCATTTCTAAATTAGAAAGTACATGAGAATACAGTGTTTTTCCCCTGCACCTTTTTTTGGCTTCTGATTGAATAAATGCAGCATGTAGCCGGAATTTTAAGCCTATAATCAATCAATCAATCAAAGGCCTTTATTTGTCACATACACTCACCCCCCCAACCCCTTCGACCATACACAAACATCACATTTCAGGGGAAGACAGGTCAACGGGAGGTAGCATTTAGAAAAAGAAAGTAAAATACATTTCGGGAGAGAGAGGCGAAAAAAATTCCCTCTCACCTTGCTCTTGAATTAGGGCAGTGTGAGATCAGGGAGAAAAAAAAGGCCCAGCAGATAAAATCAAATTAGCTTCATTAAAAAGCTTTTTTCTATCTTTATATTGTGCTAATATCATTTGAAGAGCCCCTATTATACATTAAAAAGGGTCATATTTCGGTTTTATGGGTCTCCAACAACATACTGATATGCATGCAAGGTCAAAAAACACTTTCATGGTCTTATAATAACATGGTTTCCGCTACATTCATTCTTCCATGGCGGGGCGCCACACCAAAATTCCTCCCGCCACAGCTATATTACAGCTTTCAATTCAAAACATTAAGTCATTGTTTTTATTAATAGCAGGTTATAATCGCACCAAAACGTATTAAAAGGTAAGTGAATTATAACAGCGCAAACTTTTCTTTAACCGTAGCAGTGCTGTGCGTTATTTGTTTAACCCTTTACAGTGACATGCTGACTGACTTAAAGGTGCGTGATGTGTGAGACCAGCAAACACGGCGTAGCTTTCGGTTAAGATGAACACGGTTTCCATAATCAATACTGTATAGATAAAGGTCTATGGTTTTGCATAGAATGACTTTATCTGGCTGGAGTTTATAGCTGTTTCACTTTACTTCACGACTGTTCAGCTACTTCAGCTGTTTCACTTTACTTCAGGACGCATTAATGCCGCTCTGTAGGTCTATTAGAGACATTCATAAATATTCCTAGCAAATCTAATAAATGTTGGAGATGTAGTTGTCACATAAACGCACTAAATCGCACTTCAGCAGCGTTTATTTAAGGCACACGAAAATCTGCACTTGAACAGCGTATATTTGAGGGTTTGAAGTTTTGTGCACGAACAGAGGAAATCAGCGCGCAAGCAGAGATTCGCATGCTCGTATTACATAAATACGATCTCGACTTGTAATAGTGTGCTCACAACATGTGTCATTGAAATAACACCATAGGTCGGTGGTACATCTGTGTAAAAGTCCTACTGCCACAGCTGGAAAAAATCCTAGAGGAAACACTGAATATGCATTTATTTTTTCCTAATTATCCCTGCGACTCCCATATGAATTGTTCAGCTATTCATTTGTTCCCAAACCCCTCCTTAACGCGAAGCTAATTGGATAGATGACAGCCTGTTGCGATTGGTCGACAGCGTGCAGTGCGAGACAGTAAAATGCCCAGCGCGGTTTATCAAGCCCCCGGGTCGCCAACATTGGTATAGGATCCGATCGCAGCAGACGCCCGAAACACGCTTCAAAGTAAACTTATTAACACCACAGTAAACAGTACCCGGTTCTCAACAGTGTTATTTAGACACTGAACATGGGAATATAGAGTTAACCTGATACAGTGCAAGCGGTTACAAGTAACAACACAATTAAATACATACTTTACAAGCTAGAGAAAACAAGGAGGCAGCTATTTACTTACTCATGAAATGTGTCATGGGCCAGGTCTGATTTCATTAATTATCTTTAGTTTTGGAGCTTTTCTCCTTTCTCAGCTGTAGATCATTTCCATTTGCAACCATTGCTGTGGCACCTCTTGCGTGAAATGTTATGTTCTCAGGGCTTACCTGTACTCTGCTTTGCCCAATGATCACATCCCCAGCCCAGGGGTCTGATAAACTATCTTTGAGGGCTCCCATCGCCCTGTGCCTTTGTTTGACGTGTACCTAATAATTTGTCCTTATTTTGCACGTGTTACACCAAATTATGTGACCATCCTATTCAGTGACCCTAGTAGGCGCTGTTCTCACTGTTTGGCTTAAACTCGCTCCCACAGCATATATACTCTCACATAAATGCGCTGGAATGAACTGTTTAATAGAGGAAGCAACTAATCCATGAGCTGTGCTCTGAAAGTTCATTGTAAGCATGTAGATGCAGAAGCACTTCTTTCCCTCACACTTCCAATAATAGGTAAGCACAGCGTCTTCATGACTCATGACTTCAGGATCTGTTTGTCTTTGCTGCTGTGTTAGTGGGCGGGGCTGCAGGTTTAAATTTTGTGGGTCTGTGCACACAACCATTATGTTTCGAATCGACGTCACGCCGAAATGGCTAAAGACTCGTTATCAAGACGATTTATTTAAACCACTATGAGTCGACTCTTTTTTTAGATGAATCAATAGTTTCAAAAGCTGTCCACTTTCAGATTTAAGCTTTAGCTGGATATTTCACTTCACTTAGCGCTGTGTTACACTACATGGAAGGTCAATTTCAAAAACCTATAATAGGGGCTCTTTAAACTACCAGGTTTTACACCTTTTTACTGAAAATGATGTCAGAATAATTCAAAGAAGTTATTGGCATTTCTAAAAAATGAAATATAAATGTCTGAAAGCTTGGCACTCTTTAGTTTTTTATGCTAAATAAATGCTCTAAATGACAACAAGTCTATTTTTGATTTGGAAGAAATGTCATCGGTGGTTTGCTTAATATAATAAATATAAATCATACATCGCCCATAGAAAAATATTTGTTTCTGTTTTTTTGTGATATATATTTTTATGCCTTTTTTGCAGTAATTTAGTCATTGTTCCAATAATAACAAAATAAAACAAAACAACATGATGAAGATCCCAAAATGAGTTTCTTTTTTTGCAGTAATGATTGTCTGGGTGTTCATTATCCTGCCTAATATATCGCACCTTGACATATAAATAAAAAAATAAACATAATTTATTTTACTGTATTATTAATACCGTTGTTCAATAGGAAAAAAAAAAGAATACATACACTCAATCATTTCTGTCTTTTCCAGAAAAATTTGTATCTGTGCAAGACAATAATATATATTCTTCTTCTTTTTTGGAGAAAGGCAATCACAGCAGTCATTGTTACTTAAGGACACACACAGAAGGACCCCGAGCATCTTTATAAAATGATTGTGTGTGAAGCATCTGCGGCGTTGTGAGTGTGTTTTAATTACACACAGATCACTGGAATGAATGAATGATGGAGGGGCGGATGAGAACGGATGAACGGGTAATGGAGGCTGATAAGATGTTGGCATAGCAACCGTATCCGCGCTACCTCTCGCTTAACGCAAGTGCTGCAGGGATTAGAAAAGCAAAGCAAGAAGTATTATCTTTACAGGTTAGAAACAGATTGCTGCATTACACTTGCTCATTTCCTTCAGAATACAGATCCAATTCACAATCTGAACATGATATATTCAGTTTGTGCACCTATTTTAAATATGTGCTCCTTCTTCTCAAGGCAAGACACAGGTAAACAGGGTAAAAAAAATGAAATCATAGTAATCATACTTTCCCAGTTGATTGAAGTCATTAGTTTTTTTATTACAAGATTAGTAAAATGCTATGTTTAAACATGCAAATAAGTTACCACGTATTAAATATGCACAAATTTGCATGCATATGTAGTACAATAAACCCCTGAAAAAATATTTATTTAAGGGTGGCACGGTGGCACAGTGGTTAGCACTGTCACCTCACAGCAAGGAGGTCACTGGTTCGAGTCCCGGCTGGGTCAGTTGGCATGTCTGTGTGGAGTTTGCATGTTGGTTTCCTCCGGATGATCCGGTTTCCCCCACAGTCCAAAGACATGCGCTATAGGTGAATTAAATAAACAAAATTGTCCGTAGTGTATGAGTGTGTACAAGTGTTTCCCAGTACTGGGTTGCAGCTGTAAGGGTATCCGCTGCATAAAACATTTGCTACAATACTTGGCGCTTTATTCCGCTGTGGTGACCTCTGAAATAGAGACTAAGCCGAAGGAAAATGAATGAATTAGATTCAAGTTTTTACAGATGGGGTTTAAGGAATCTCCTTTTATATCATTTCATAATGCCAAAAATACTGCGATATTCCCTCCGAAACAATAAATAAAATGTTGTGTAATCAGGCAAATTATATATGAACACATTCTCCTATAAAACCTTCAAATATGATATAAATGCACCTGTAAAATAAGATTCAAGTGCTGCTGAAGTGGAGATTTATGGCTCAATGTCAATAGAAACAGCCATTAAAAACATGTATTGTAATTTGATACGATACCTTGATAAAATATCAATATTTGATGCCATTTTTGATACTGTGGGGGTTGCAGCTGAAAGGACATCCGCTGTCTAAAACACATGCTGGATAAGTTGTCGGTTCATTCCGCTGTGGTGACAAATGATGAATAAACTAGGGCTAAGCCGCCAGAAAATGAATGAATGAATGAAAGATAAACAAGGCTAGATTATGAGAATGAGGTATATGTTTACATCAACAAAAACTTGTTTAATAACAAACTTTGTAACTGTAACATGCAAAATGAGAGCGCAAAGGTGGTCTCAATACTAACCAAAAGCATTATCGTACCGATGTATAATTTCGTATTGCTAAATTATACATGCACACAATGATATTCTTATACTTGCCATATTGAATTACATCATGGTCACAAGCCTCTTAAACCACATTGAAGCCTATTGATTCGATACATAAACAAGCTATTAAAATGATGGACTTAAAGCCTATGCGATAGCATCATTGTGATGTTTTATGTAACATAGCCTTTAAATTACTATTTAATTATCTTAAATTGTTTTTTTAAATGTTTAAATAATCATGTTCCAACACTGTTAGCAGATCTAATCAGTAGGCATCAAACCTCTCACAGAGTCACACCAGCAGTGGCTGATGGTAACTGTCTTGTTTCAAACTGTAAGACCTCTTTGGTCAATCTGTTTTCTCTGTTAAGGGAACCAAATTTGTTATCCTAAAATTAGAAAGTAATATAAATGTTTTTAGTAGTGTACTTACATATTTTACTATTTGTTTGTTTGATCATGCTGCCTTTGCTTCTGCCTTATTACAATTTTATGTAAAGAGTTATATACATATATGTATATGTATCTGTTTTGTTTTGTTTTTTCATTTTATGTCAAGCCTTCCGTCGACAGCTATTGAGAATTAGCA
>CAIGQZ010034910.1:12974917-12985067 GCA_903798205.1 Danio tinwini
ATATAGTGCATTCATTTATAATTGTTAACTTTAAATTTCTACTGACACATTTTTTATTGCCATAATTTCAGAAGTAGTTGTATTGAGTTCAATCAAAACTTTATTTTATGAACTTTGTGATGTAGTAAAAACTGAATTAAACAAAACTCTCTAATTTTGACCTTTACAGTCACATGATATCAGAAACCCAGGCCTTTTAATTATTAGAATGACATTAAAACAATAAGAAAACCATTTAAAAAAACTTCCAGGGGATAGTAGAACATCCCAGAGTTCCTAATACAGATCTAGAAGGGGGTCTGACTGGCCTGTATGAGATTAGTTGGTGAGTTTTAATGGAAATGAACTTTTTTACAAGCTCAGCTCAAGCCCCCCTGCTGTAGAGGATGAGCGAGATTAAATTTAACAGTTGGGTCAAAAAGACACCTGGTTCCACTCTGGGTATTCACAAACATCATTATTGTAACTCTACATGGCCAATGCATTGTAGTAAATGTATACACAAACAAGATTTGGATTTGTTTCCGTGCTTTGCCAAAGCCTCAGACATGTACACAAGTGGCTTGAATCTTCCCCGCTTTAGTCTGGCATGAGTATATCTGTTTATCTTGAGGTCCGTTAGTTTGCAGGCTGCACACCCACAACTTCACTAAAGTCGACAGTAATGTGTGAATCATATAATGCCTAATGTCCTTATGATTCCCCAAGAATAAACAACCAGTCCTCTGTGGCCTTGTGCTGTGAATTGACTATAAACAGTAAATGTAGACTCCTCTTTCCCAAAGCCCAGGCCGTCAACAGTGGTCTGGGGTTAATTTGATGCCGTTTCAAAATAACCATTGGTGTGCTCTGCAAATGGCACTTTGTGTAAAAATGGTTTGCACAGGCCAGCATGCTGAGAGCTCAGGGCCCATAAATCACCCGCGGCCCTCCTGTCAGGACCAGGCATTTTTTACAGCCTCGCTCTGCAGTGGAGGAAACGCCATTCCTCCGCTCCATATAGCCTGGAATCTGCACTGCATTACTTCCCCTGTCAGCGAGCAGCAGTTAAAATTTGCAGCAGATAACATGCCTCTGATTATAGGTCATTCAAAGCAGTGTCCGTCTGCTTTGAAGGGGCCACATTTTCCTCGGTCTGCCGTTTTACCACGCTTAATTTGGAATGCAGCACATGATACGGGTGTTGTCAGATGCATCCAATTGCTCTCTAGCGGTGTGTCGAAGTTGAATGTTGTTCCCATGCGAGGTGTGACTCTCATTTAGTTCATTACTTCTTGTCTGATCAGTGCCATGAGAACTTTATGGTTAGGAGGATATATACAGTTGAAGTCAGAATTATTAGCTACCCTTTGAATTTTCTTCTTTTTTAAATATTTCCTAAATGATGTTTAACAGAGCAAGGAAATTTTCACAGTATGTCTGATAATATTTTTTCTTTAGAAAAAAGTCTTGTTTGTTTCATTTTGGCAAGAATAAAAGCATTTTAAAATTTAAGAACCATTGTAAGGTCAAAATTATTAGCCCCTTTAAGCTATTTTTATTTATTTATTTATTTATTTTTGCTTAAATGTCACTTTAAGTTGTATAGAAGTGTCTTGAAAAAATATCTAGTAAAATATTGTTTACTGTCTTATTATTATTATTATTATTATTATTATTATTATTATTACATTATTATTATTACATTATTGTTATTATTACCTTCATTATTAATTATATCACTGTTGCCGTCATAGACTATTACTCTCATCATATTATTGGCATCATTATGATTATTGTTTTTATTATTATTATTATGCACTGTTAAAACTGTAATGACAAAAAGTCAAGACAACAAATATTAATATGTTGCTTTAATTTCTTTGAATAAGTTAATCAGGTTTCAACAAAAAAAGTTAAGTTGTACTTAACACAGGGAGAACATGCAAACTCCACACAGAAATGCCAACTGGCCTGGCCAGGACTTAAACCAGTGACCTTCTTGCTGTGAGGCGACAGTACTAACCACTGAGCCACTGTGCCTCCTAAGTTCATTTAATTTAACACAAAAGGCAGCAAGAATTATTTACAGTGTGACTATGGATGCTAAATACTATTTAAGTACCACTATTATTCTGTTTGTCATTGCTGTTTATACAAATTCCTGCTATTTCTATTTTTGTTCGATTGCTGTTTGTGTGTTTTCTGTATGTTGCATGTTTTGCACTCATAATAATAAAAAAGGAAGGAGAACGGCTGTGCATTATAAGATAAAATTTTGCAGATTTTTGTTAGGGCTGTAGGGCAGAACCTCTTAAATAAAAAACAAAAGCCTCCTTGAATCAACTTAAATAAATTACTTCAACTTCATTCATTTTCTTTTCGGCTTAGTCCCTTTATTAATCAGGGGTCACCACAGCGGAATGAACCGCCAACTTATCCAACATATGTTTTACGCTGCAGATGCCCCTCCAGCTGCAGCCCATCACTGGGAAACACTCATATATTGTCATTCACGCACATACACTACGGACAATTTAGCTTACCCAATTTACCTATACTGCATGTCTTTGGACTTGTGGGGGAAACCGGAGCACCCGGAGGAAACCCACGCAAACACGAGGAGAGCATGCAAACTCCACACAGAAATGCCAACTGACCCAGCCAAGGCTCAAACCAGCAGCCTTCTTGCTGTGAGGTGAAATCGCTACCCACTGCGCCACCACGTCACCCAATTACTTTTTTTATATCTAAAAGAATAAAGTTTTTCTAACTTATTTATTACTAAAAACCGCAATAAATAAAGTGGAAACTAATTAAAT
The DNA here is from genome assembly GCA_903798205.1 of Danio tinwini. Taxonomy (NCBI): domain Eukaryota; kingdom Metazoa; phylum Chordata; class Actinopteri; order Cypriniformes; family Danionidae; genus Danio; species Danio tinwini. Next base: position 12,977,719 of record CAIGQZ010034910.1, read on the forward strand.
CATGCAGTTGTAACAAGCTGAAGTAATTTGTTTAAGTTTTCACCTTTTACAGTGCAGTTTTGCTATTATGAAGCTGCTGAAGTACTGAACAAAATGTTTTCTCGACCTCTTCTTTTCATGTTCTGTTTCTTTGTAGAACTGCCTAAGGAGGCGAGATGCAGGTTTGATTAACCAGCTCCAGGAATTAGACCGACAGATCAGTGACCTGCGGCTGGACACTGAGACTTCGCATGAACACGTGGAAACCGACAGCCGGCCAAGCTCTGGTTAGTATTTGTTGTGAAACCAAAACACTTTAAGAGGGGCCTGAATTCTGAGCAATGCATGTTTGATTAGCACTCGAGGCTCGGCAGAATTGATTACCAACAGACTGTTTGCATAAAACCAATCTGCGTGATCAGCGTAGGCAAAAAGGATTCCAAATGAAACTTAATTCACAAGCACAGAAAGGCATTTCTAATGATTGTTAATCTCCTGCAATTACCTGAGGGAGGTAATCAGACGTCCTGTTTAAAGGATATCACTCTGCATAAGACTACTTTATGCGCTTTGGGCCTGTAGTAGCATGTGTACCTGCGAGCCCTAATGTCTGTTGGAAAAAGCTTAGCTTGTTTTTGCTTTCGCACTAATTTGGTAATACGAACAATCTGCACCCTGTGCTAGAGGCCTGCAACAGCTACATTGGTTTACATTCCAAATCCAAGAGGTCATTTTAGTGCTGGGACTGACTACACTTTTGTTGGAGAAGGGTTATATAAAGTGAAGATTGATTACATCTGCTCTGATTGTTAAAATGTCTTTGTAACCGATTCTAATGTGAAGATCTTCAACCTTTAAGTTGGTGTTGTTTCCTTTGCAGCCCAAAGGCGGACCTTTGATTAATGCAGGCAGATATTTTTAGTGTTGTTTGCAGTAGCCGTAATGGTTTCATTACTTAGTTCACCATTTTCATGCTAATATCAATTGTAATTCATGGAGATCTGGTTGCTGGCTCTATTTCCTCTGGCAAATGGATACCTTCCTGGAAGCTATGTTATTCAAATTGTAATTAAAAGGAGGTTCCAGAAGAGAGCTCATTTGAAGGGATAGTTCACCTAAAAATGAACATTTACTCACTATTTAATCTCCCTCAAGTGGTTACAAACCTTTATGAGTTTCTTTCTTCTGTTGGGCACAAAAAAGAAAGTCAAAAACCTGTAATCATTGACTTCCATCATAGGAAAAACTAATTAAAAAACAAATGCCTGCTTACAGGTTTTTAAAATATCTTATTTTGCGTTTAACAGAAGAAAGAAACTCCTAAAAGTTTGAAACAAGTAAAGAGTGAGTGAATTTTTGGTGAACTGTCCCTTTAAGAATGAAAAGCACGGTCTTTGGATCACCACCTCATTCCGGAAGAGGTCAAATTAATGTGTTAATTCCTCACCCTCTCTCTCTCTCTCTCTCTCTCTCTCTCTCTCCCAGGCTTTTACGACTTAAGCGACGGTGCTTCAGGATCCCTCTCCAATTCCTCCAACTCTGTGTTCAGCGAGTGTTTGTCCAGTTGTCGTTCCACCACCTGCCTGTGCACCCCCCTCGACACCTCGCTCTGTGCCTCAGAGGGAAGGCTTAAGCCTGCAGGTGAGAGTCTCCTTGTGATGGTTTGAGGTTTCTGGGTCATTCACACTGGTCTTTACCCGTCAGCACTCTTCCATGTAGTCAGGAAACACTCTTTTCTAGCTTTGTTAACCAAATGCTGCACTATTTACTTAATGGTGATTTCTTGCCTTGCTTAAAAGCTGATTTCACAAAAAAGGGCGCTTTGTTCGTTTGTTTCTAGTTTCGTCAAATGGCATCTGTTTTTTTTTTGTGTTCCATTACTGTTAGCACTCTGTAATCACTTAAGCTCCACGCTGCAAATTGAGCTGAAACAAGAGAAGTTTGGTCCCAGACAGAGATAGAAACAGTTTCACAGCCTTGCTGATAGCTCTCCCAGCCACACCTATAAGCTAGCAACAAAAGGCTCATTAGCACATCAAAACTAATCAACCACCCACCCATATAAGGGCCAGAACTCTAGGAATCAGAAGTAATCTCCTTTCGCAGGCCATGGCATCTTGAAAATAGTTCTTTTGATAATCTGACATTATCTTTTCTTGTAGTGTTAACTGTTGTGTCCTTCTTGGATTTGCAGATGATCTGGGCAGTTGTGCCGAGTGTGATTGCCATTGTGAAGACTCCAGTTCTGGAACAGTCCGTAGGTCTCTTTCAGCTTCCTACTCCCCTTCCCCGGATAGCTCCTGCGATGGCATTTCCAAATTTCACTGTGATCTAATTGCCAAAAATGGTAATGATGTTTACCGGTACCCCAGCCCTCTCCATGCGGTAGCTGTCCAAAGCCCCATTTTTATCCAGTCGATGACAAGTCACCTAAAGGATGATTGTAACTTCTCTAAGCCTGGCGAAGCATCGAGTGATGAACAGAAACCTGAGCAGGTTGTAGGCTCCCAGAGTTCATCTTGGCATGCCTCTCAGATGCTACCAAACAAAAAACTGGATAGTTACATCTTCGGGCTTCTTCAGAGGAGGGCACAGCCCTTAAGGACCAACAAACCCAGAACAAGTATCAATACTGACCCCTCCAAAAGCATTTTAAGGCAGGCTAGTCTTTGTTCACGGGCCCCTGCTGCTGTTCAGGCCCAGCAATGGACCTCTGACCTCAAGCCAAACTGGCAGACATGTTTACAAGATGCATCAGCAACTAGCACTGAACCAAGCACAGCTTCACCCCAAAGACAGTGGTCTGCTGAGTCGAAGGGAGGAACCCTTCAAAATGGAGCATACTTGTCTTCAAGTCAGCCACAGAACAGTTACTCAACCACCAATGATAACACTAATTGCCTGTTGAAGAAGAAAGTTTCAGGAACCAGTAAAGGTCAGCCATTAAGTGCTACACCGAAAGACTGCCCGGATTTAGGCAGCCCAAAGGCTGTTTCCTCTCCCAAACTCAACAAGCACTGTTTTTACAATGTGGAGGACAATAAAACAGGACAAGCAATGAAAGCAAGTCCTCTAAAGAGGAGTCCTAAGACTCAAACTTCACCAAGTTGTGGTAAAGACACCGAGCAGTTGGCTCCAGAGTTGGTAAGCCTTGGTTCTTCTTCACAAAGCCAAGATGAGGGAGGTCCTCTGGTCAGTGCTCAGTATATTCCTGCTCAGAAACAGAATGTAAATCTTCAAAAGGGTGGCACCAAGAGCATCAAGGTTGTCAAAGTGAAAAATTCCACCAGTTCAAAAAGTAGACATCAAGTGTTCGAGCATGTTTCAGAGACTGTCCGTGACAAGCATCGAACAGGATCTAGGAGGACTCGTCAAGTAGATGAAGTCCACCACTTGCACAAATCCTCCAAGAAGGCCTCTGCAAAAACCAAGAGAATCCCTGCCTCCATCCCTGAAGGGCGAATCCTGGAGAAGCACACAAGTTCCTCAGGGGCTCGATCCTCTACCCAGAGACACCATGGTCATCACCGACATCATGAGGCAGTGTTGGCCAAACCCAAGTACAAGCGCAACGATTTCCACCGGCGCCCGAGGGGTCTCAATGAGATCCCTTATGAGGAGGCTTATAGAAGGGCTCACCGCAGGCAAAAACGAGAAATGCTGAGCCACATGTACCTGCCGTCTAATGCACACTACACTAGCCCCTACGCCTATGTGGGTAGTGACTCTGAATATTCAGCAGAGTGCGCCTCCCTCTTCCATTCCACCATTATGGACACAAGCGAGGACGAGCGCAGCAACTACACTACCAACTGTTTTGGGGACAGTGAGTCAAGTGCTAGCGAGGCCGACTATGTAGCTGAAAGCAGCACTAGCAGTGACTCTGAGGGCAGCGCTGGAGTCAATTGGCGCCAGATCAGCCAGGCAGGCTCAGGATCTCATGGAATGACGTCAACACAGGCGAAGGCCTTTGTCAAAATCAAGGCTTCCCACAACTTGAAGAAGAAAATCTTGCGTTTCCGATCAGGCTCCTTAAAACTTATGACTACAGTGTGAGAGAATTTAAAGACACTAAGATCAGTTAGGATGCGACCAATAAAATTGGCTTGTCTCCATTGTTACACAATCAAGTGCCTAGACAGAAATCAGCTGCACGGCCTAAAACTGCCTATCGGTCAGCTGGGAACTCAAATCTGTCCAGCACAACGCCTTCCCCTGCACTTTTCACCCCCTTGATGTCATTGTCTTTAGGCTTTTTTTTGTTTTGTTTACTTTTTGTTTTGTATTTATTATAAATTCAGCTTATGCTGTAACGCATCTACATAGCAAGTACTATGTAAATGCGAGGTTTAAACATGGTTTACTTTTCTAAAAATATTTATAACTTAATATATTTGGTTAGCCATACTTGGAAATGGAATAGGAAGTATGACTGAACTGAAGCAGTGTACTACAGACACAGTCTGTTTGAGAAATATTCAATGCTACCAAGGCTAGTTCACCTACTGATCATTAAGGGCTTTTGTTAAATGCACATTAAATATGCATGAGCAACAGCTTCACCATTTACCTTATTAGCTGTAAATTACCCTTTTGCAACATTATTGTTAATGTATGTTGATTTTGTGTGTCTTTTTATTAGTTATTAAATCCCATTGGAAAAATCACTCAGTCTCTTTGTTTATTTGATGCCAATGGTACATTCGAATGCAAGAAACCTTGTCTAAGTACCAGCATGAAAATAAAATTGCAGCCCTGTTTAGTTTCATGGGCTGAAACTTGAATCTTCCTTTGTCAAGGGCATGTCGAACCAACCCACCCCCCTGCCAGAGCCCATAATAGTTAAATGTGCCACCTACTTTTAGTCTCTGCAAGTGTTTAGCAAACAAACACGTCAAACCCTTCCTCCTCCATGCCATCTGGGTAGCATCGTTCAAGGACAGCAAACTCAGCAGTGCAGCTGGTCATCCAAACATGAGAATCAGATGTTGCATTTATTTATTAATGGATACACAATAGACAGTTTCTAATGGCATGAAGAGAAAAATATATATTAAACACAAAGCAAAGATATAAACCCATATGTACAGTTGGTCAAAATTAAAAGCCACCCTGTAAAATGTTAATTCTTTTTTTTGATTGATGTTTAACAGAGATTGTTATTTTTTTGATGCATTTTTAAACATAATAGTTTTAATAACAAATGTCTAATTTCTTTTATCTTTGCCATGACAGTACATAATATTTTACTAAGGAAACTTGTATTGAGCTTAAAGTGCTATATAAATTCTTAATTAGGTTAACTAGGCAAGCTAGGTTAATTAGGCAAGTCACTTGACAATTCACTTGGCGATTCTGTAGACAATCGAAAATAATAATAATTGGGGGCTAATAATATTGACCTTAAAAATTGTTTTAAATAACTGTTTTTATTCCAGCCAAACTAAAAACAAATAATACATTATCTAGAAGAAAAAATATAATATGAAATACTGTGAAAATTTCTAAACATCACTTAAAAAGGATTTTAAAAAGGATAACAAGGATAAAAAAGGATAACAACTTCACAGAAGGACTAATAATTTGCTTTCAACTGTATAGCGGAAGAGAATAGTGCAAACCTGTTGAACTCAAGACCTTACATCAGTCCCTGACTTTTTATTTACTATAATCTTCTATGTGAAGCTGCTTTGACACAATCTACATTGTATAAGCGCTATACAAATAAAGGTGAATTAAATTGAGTTTTAATATCTTTTGGCTTATGTACCTCACAATCACGTTAAGGAGATTTCCCTTCTGTCTCCAGAATCTAGCAAAGATGGCCTCCTGGAATTGCTCTGGCTTTTTAAAGCACAGCGCGTCTGTTTAGATTACCGCAGCTGTGTGAAAACCAGACTGTGTTCTCCTCTTTCTGGCATTTAGGAGCACATGGCGATTCCTGCCTGGTTACAAGATGTTTCTTTATCCGTGCTGAGACCACTAAATCTAATATGCAGAGTCAGTTAAAGGATGGTTTATTTACTGTGCACAACACCAATAGATCTTAAACATCTTAGACAACAGAAGGAGAGTATAGGGCATTCCTTACATTGGTGTCAGATTTATAACATTAGTACTGTGGTTACCAAATACATACAGGAGATTTGCATTTTTGTTTTAATGAAGTGATGATTAGTCAGAATTAAAACAAGAATAATTTAAATTGGAGATTTTGTTATTGTTAAAAAAGCAGCAACATGTTTAAAAATAGATTTTTGATCACTTGATGGTAAGTACATAGTGAGTAAACTTTTTATTTTGTGGTGAACTATCCCTTTAATGTTCTGCAAAAGAGTGCATGGTAGTGCGTGACGGAATGTTGTAGTATTTTTTTTAAATGATTATTATTTTGTTGACACATTCACTATTAAACTAGTGGCATCACTTTACTATAGTACAGCTTTAGTACTATTTACCAGAATACATAGAGCTTTTCTAATTGTTTTTTGGATACATATCATATACATTAGGATTTAGACCTGTACCATGGTAGTACCGTTCCATTCTTCAACGTAAATACCATTCAGTACCGTAATATATTATGTTAACTTGATTCTTCAAAATATTAAAAAATATCTTTAACAGAAAAAAAAGAAACTCATAAAGGTTTGGAACTACTCAAGGGTGACTAAATAGCGAGGAAGCTTTTTATTTTTTGGTGTACTGTCTCTTTAACAGATTACAAAAGAGTAATACTATGGTTCTGTATTTTTTTCATTTAACCTTTTTATTTTCTCAATTAGTTTTAAACTTACATCAGATACATGTTATAGATCATCTGAATACACACAAATTCTGTACATCCACTTTCTCTTTCAGCGATAAATGCTTTCCTTTTTGTGTGCATATAATGTTAAACATAATAATTTTTTTAAATAAATCAAACAAATTTTAAATTAAATATAATGTAATTGGAATATTTTACGTTGTATATGACTTATTTAATTAAATTTCTACTGAATTTTAATTTCATTTAATTTATTTATTAATGATTTGAACTTTATTGATATTTCTTTTTTGCAAATAATACAGTAAGTAAAATAAAATAAAATAAAAATAAATAAAATAAAAAATATACAAACACATCAGCAACAAAACTATGTACATGTTTGGAGTGATCCTTCCGATTTTAAGCTAACATAAAAGCTCAGGTCTATGGGATGTTGCATAATTAGTCCATTTTTATCAGAATTAAATAAATTGTTCCATTTTCTGATTTACAAATGCGGTAATTTGTTTCATTTTATACATTTCCATTGGAATAGTATTATTATTATTATTATTATTATTATTATTATTATTATTATTATTATTATTATTATTATTAT
>CAIGQZ010034910.1:12985077-13001460 GCA_903798205.1 Danio tinwini
ATTATTATTATTATTATTATTATTATTATTATTATTATTATTATTATCATTATTGTGTTGGGACATTCCCAACTGGTGTTATCACCTTACTATAGTACTGCCTTAGTGTTTTCTACAAGAATACATAGAGCTTTGCTTTTTTTTTTTTCATTTGTGTCTTTATATACATACCAAAGTATACAGGTTTAGTGCTGTACCATTGTAGTACCATTCCAGCTTCATTCTTTAATATGTTTCAGCCGAAAAAAAAAAGAAACTCATAAATGTTTGGAACCACTTGTCACGGTTTGGGGTAAGGTAGAGGAGGCGAGGACCCAAATGCAGAATATATTTTATTACATAAAAGGCAAACAAAAACAACATAACCAACCTGGTGAGGGGAAAATACAGCATTAAGACAAACTGACTAGACTTGGACTTGGCATAACAGGCACAAAGGAGACCAATGACGACAAACCAGCACAGGACAGAGCACACTGGGAGAATAAATAGGGAAAGCAAACCAATAAACTAATAGATGAGCATAATGATAAATCGTCATCTTAGAATTATAATGTTCTATCTGATATTTTTGTCAAAATTGAGTTATTGACATTCTTATTAAATGACAACTTATTTACATTATGGGGTGTTTTTTTTATAAATTGTTTACATTTTAAGACTTTTTATTTAAAAAAACAAATGTTACACATATACTTTTTGCTATAAAATGCAAAAGGTTTGAAGCTCAATATCTCAAAATCATTCAGAACGCAGATAGACCCTTATAATTACAAAGTAACAAAATAATAAGATAACAAGGTGGATGGGACCAGATGATAGACAGAGGAGCACATGGTACAAAAACATGTAACCTTAAAATAAATTCATTATTTTAATTTATATTTTGTTAATTCATACTAATGTAAAAATGTTATTAAATCTACTTCGAAAGATTTTCTATTTACTTTTAATATGTCTGGTGCAAGGTTTAATATGTATGAGTTCAGAAAGTAATTTTTGGGCTCTAGCTCCTTTAAACGGCTATGAAACCCCTCTCTTTCGGTTTAAGTCTACCTCAGAATTTTTTCAAAAAATGCTCCGAGATGGGTTTGGAGCACTGCGGGCAGAGGGAGGAGTAGGAAAAAATGCAGGGGAAAAAGAGTGAAGCGAACAACTGTTGTCAGTCAGCTCACAAAATGAGACGCAAACCGTGAGGAGACCCATGATTTTATAGTTTACAAAGTTAGAATGCAAAGAAATAAACAGTAATTTAATGCTCTGCTACATGTTATTCATAATTTAATATACACATAACCACAATTTGTTATATCCTAATAAAGATAATCATCTTTATATAAACACTATAAATGAGGAATACTTGTCTCCTCCTCAATCCCTAGGTCTGAATGCAGACACAGTGGATAGCAGTGCAGCAGATCTCTTGACCTATCTATTTTAACCATTAACACTGCTGGTAAACTGGAGGATTTTAAACATGCGCGAACACAGCAGCACGGATATAGACGATTTGCCTTAATGGTAACGAACTCAACTGATAAAAGACAAAGTCTGCCCCAATTCTCAAACAGCTCTCTCAACAAAAATGCTTGCTGCAAACCAACAGCTTTGCTGTATCGGCCTTGACAGCATCACGGGGGAAAACATGCAACAAACCCCGTGGATCATGGAAACAAACACATATGACCTGTGCCATGCGCAGGCGTGGTCTCACCCAATCATTGGGTCTCACAGCTTGGCAGCTCTGCCTTGCCTTTGGAAAGCATGTGCTCTCATGAATAATTAAGAAGCAGGGTCTTCTCATAGGACAAGAAATCTCAGCTTTGAATAATAATGACGCGTCATCACTCCATTAGCAGATTCGAGCTATGTCACCGATTTTGATCTGGCCGCAAAACTAATTTTAAACCCAGAAGATGTAATTAGCTGACAAAAACTCAAAATTCTCCAATTTTTCCCACACTTAAAGCTAACAGATGCTAACGTTGTCTTAGATGATGCTCAACACACACAAATCACACACAAATCTGTTAAAATTTCAAAAAAGTACTCGAGGATGTCTTGAACCTTTAGGGGGCGCACCGGAAAGTAAGAGAGAAAGGAAAAGTTTGGTGGTTGCAATGCTGTTGTAATGCTGTTTGTGAATGCTATTGTCGATGCTCCAGATTAAAGACAAAAGAAACAAATTTTCGCACTGGTAACCCCACGCAATCTCACTGCAATTCGTAACTTTTTGATTTAGTGGCTAATTTGTTTGAATTTGTACAATCTAATTCGTACAAATTAGTACGATTTGCTCATCACCCAATGACGGTTGGGGTTAGGGGTGGGGTTAGGTGCCACGCCTCTTTTTTAAAATTGTACATTTTTGTATAACTGAATTCGTACGAATTCGCCACTAAACTGACAAAACGTAAAACACTTACGTTTCCTTATGAGTTCAGGCTGGGTAACCCGTGTTTATTTATGACACCCATGTTAAATAGACTGGTGTGTAAACAGCGAGAAATCAGGGTTACAAACACAACACAAGCCATGTGCTCACGTTAGACAGAACCTGACACCACTTGAGGGTGAGTAAATAAAAAGTATTTTAAGGTGAACTATCCCGTTAGGGCCTTGGATAAAATTTTTATTTATAGATGCCTTAGAGAATTAAAAGTCATCTTGTTTTGTGCTCTGATGAAACCATTTTGTAGCTTACATATTATTAGCTAATGTTGTAGCTTACATATTATTGGTAAAACTTTAGTTTAAGTAACAATTTACACCGTTTGCTACTGGCTTATCACCTATCTATTATATTAACTGTTTGTTAGCACTTATAAAGTATGATCTTATTTTACATCTCTAATCCTACGCAATACCTAAACCCAACTACTACCTTACTGACTATTAATAAGCATCTAATCAGTAGTTTATCGAGCTAAAAGTCTTCTTTAAGTCTTATTTAAAACCTTTTATCAATGATAATTGTCTGTTAATAGTGTGAATTGTACATTAAAATAAAGTGTAACCCTTTTTAATTTTTTTTTTCTTCCAGAGGGCAGTTTTGGTGGTTCTGGTGCTCAAGGTCAGTTTGGAGCATGCGGGTTGAGGCCTGAGACAGTGGGCTATGAGAAGCATGCAGTCAGTGTTGATTTAGCCTTGCTTCTGAGTTACTCTCCAGGGCCCAATGACTCTCTCAGGCCTGTCAGGGATCACGCACAGATCAATCTTCCTTTGAAAGCAGCTCATCCAGCCAGGTCAGCGAGAGGCCAAGTTGGTAAACTTAATACATGGACAACTGGTGGATGGCCCACGCAAAACAATCTCCCCAGCAGAAACCAGGGCGCTCTCTTCTCGCGCTCATTGTCAAGAGAACATTTCTCAGACGTATCTTGATTTCAGCCGGTCAGGGCGATCAGATAGCTGTGGGGGTTTTTTGCATTGAGGTATACGTCATATGCGCCTCAGGCTCTTCACTTCATGCGTCCAGTAAATAGATCTTCACCTCTCCTAAACCCCTGGCTTTAGCTTTATTGGCTGTGTTTGGTATTGATCGGAGAGAGATTTAAAGATTTCCATCAGCATCAGTGGGCTAGCAGAACTAAACATTAATATAAATAGTCTGATATATAGGTTATTATACGCACGGGAGATTTCTATGCAGTTGTTTAATTTCTGATGAAGCGTTATATTGTAATGTGTAACATTTAATGTAATTGGAATGTTTTACATTATTTATTATATATTACTTACTATACGGGGTGTCACAGTGGCGCAGTGAGTAGCATGATCGCCACACATCAAGAAGGTCACTGGTTCAAGCCTCGGCTGGGTCAGTTGGCATTTCTGTGTGGAGTTTGCATGTTCTCCCGGTGTTTGCGTGGGTTTCCTCCGGGTGCTCTGGTTTCCCCCACAAGTCCAAAGACATGCGCTATAGGTGAATTGGGTAAGCGAAATTGTCCGTAGTGTATGAGTGTGTATGGATGTTTACCAGTGATGGGTTGCAGCTGGAAGGGCATCCGCTGCTTAAAACACATGCTGGATAAGTTGGCGGTTCATTCAGGTACAAGAGCTGTCACTGGGGTGGTACCTTTTCAAAAAGTACACATTTGTATTTGAGGGGTCCATATTGGTACCTCAGAAGTATAGTATCTACAAAATTTAGGAGGAACACTTTTGTACTTTTTAGGTACCATGATGTACCCTTGAGGTATTAATAAGGACCTTTTAGGTACAAATTTGTACCTTTTGAAAAGGTACCACCCGTGACAACTCACGTACCTTTATTTCTGAGAGTGTATAAGCTTGAATAAAAGTCATACTGCGTCTGCAATATCTTTACAAGGTATTCACAGCACCTCTCACCAAAATATTGGACTTCTGGGCCTTGCCAAATACATAAATTTTTTATTTAAAAACTTATGAATAAATAAAAAATAGAATACCTTGTGCAACTTGCAAACATTTTTTTGGTTAATTATGATTAAATATTTTTAAACTAAAAAATGTTGGGTAACCCAATGTTGAGTCAAATATGGATAAAATGGTTCATTATTTCAATTAATACAAATGATGCCTTTTAACCATTTGACCCAACATTGGCTTACAGCAACTCATTATTTTTAGAATTTGGGTACTTAAACCACACAGCTTGAATGACAAAATTACTGTATGGCAACAGTTGCTAAGGTAGGCTTGATCAATGTTTTAAAGCAGGTTATCAGTTCATATCAGTTCATTTGAATCACAAATGGGGCTGCATGGTGGTGCAGTGGGTAGCACGTTCGCCTCTCAGCAAGAAGGTCACTGGTTTGAGCCTCGACTAAGTCAGTTGGCATTTCTGTGTGAAGTTTGCATGTTCTCCCCGTGTTCGAGTGGATTTCCTCCGGGTGCTTCGGCTTCCCCCACAAGTCCAAAGACATGCACTATAGGTGAATTGGGTAGGCTAAATTGTCCATAGTGTGTGTGTATGGATGTTTCCCAGTGATGGGTTGCAGCTGGAAGGGCATCCGCTGCGTAAAACATATGCTGGATAAGTTGGCAGTTCATTCCGCTGTGGTGACCTCAGATTAATAAAGGGACTAAGCTGAAAAGAAAATGAATGAATGAATCACAAATGCTGATCTTTATAAGGCGAACTGTAAAATATTACATGTCATAAAGTCATGACAGCAAATGTTTATATGTTGCTTCAACTTATTTTATTAATTTAATCAGGTTTCAACAATTTTTTTTAAGTTATGCAAAGTTTTATTATTTAGTCAGATTGATTGATGTTAGTTGGGTTGACCAGAAAGGTAAATTTGATTAAAGAAGAATTGTTTTATAGTGTGTCAGTTTCATCTCAATTTTCAGTTAATTCTACGTAATTACATCCAAATAATGACATTTGGGTCAAATACTGATTAACTAAATCATGAGTAGTTGAATTAACAAGCTATCTACAAAAAAAAAAAAAAAAAATCTTGCTTAAATGAAGTCATTACTTCATGCCATCATTTTTACTGTCAGCTCCACTGTAATATTTTCCAGGGTGCTTATCAGCTAGGACAGTAATATGAAACGTGTTTGCTATAGATTTCCATTTTACTGCACTGAAGTATTGCTGTTGCTCTGTTTCAGATTTGCTGCAGCACATGAAAGGCCTCGCTTGCTTTCTCTTCCAAAGACTTGGCCTCATCTGAACTTCTGACTCTGGAGTTAATGAAGACTAAACTAATAGGCACTTTCTAGTTTCCATAATGATGGCGTTTCAACAGGCACTAATACCCAAACACTGTCACATTAAGCTGAATAATGCATTAGCAACAATGAAGGGTTCTCCCTTCCCACCCATTGACCTTTTCTTTACCCTTTCTCAAGGATATACTGAGATCCTTGGCCCTGTTAGGTCAATTTTGTAATGTCAGTATTTGAATGACAACCACATTTAGTTATAGGTCTGAAATTGTCTGCTTGGTGCAGCAGGATGAAGGGATGGTTTACTTAAAAAAGAAAAATCTTCCTTTTACAGACTGCACAAGGATTCTTAAGGCCTCATGGTGGTGCAGTGGGTAGCACAATCGCCTCACAGCAAGAAGGTTGCTGGTTCGAGCCCCGGCTGGGTCAGTTGGCATTTCTGAGTGGAGTTTGCATTTTCTCCCTATGTTCATGTTGGTTTCCTCTGAGTGCTCCAGTTTCCTTCACAGTACACTGACATGCGCTATAGATGAATTGAATAAACTACATTGGCTGTAGTTTATGAGTGTGAATGCTAGAATGTATGGATGTTTCCCAGTGTTGGGTTGAGGCTGGAAGGGCATCTGTTGCATAAAACATATGCTGGCTACCCTGCTGAAAAATCCAGCTTAAACCAGCTAAAACCACCAATTGGCTGGTTTTAGCTGGACTACCAACCTGGTTTTAGAGGGGGTTTGGCCATTTCCAGGCTGGTTTCCAGCCTGCTTTGCTGGTCAGGCTGGGAGCCCAACCAAAACCAGCTATGTCCAGCTTAAACGAGGCTGGTCAAGTTGGTTTTAGCTGGTCATTTTCCAGCCTGACCAGCTAAGATCAAGGCTAGGCTGAAAATGGCTGGAAACCAGCCTGGAAATGGCCAAAACCACTCTAAAACCAGGCAGGTCAACCAACTAAAACCAGCCTACCAGTTTAGGATTTTTCAGCAGGGTAAGTTGGCGGTTCATTCTGCTGTGGCGACTCCTAATGAATAAAGGGACTAAGCTGAAAAGAAAATGAAATAATAATTCTTAAACTGTCCTTTTTGTGCTCACAGCAGTCTGTGATATTTACTTAACTCAGTGTTGCTATGGTTACAGGTGATAATCAAGGACTTCTGTTGCACATTCATACCCTCAGTAGTCAAGCCTAAATTATGGAAAGAGAAAAATTTATTATTTCAGCCATCCTGATCCAGTGCTATATGATAACATTTTCAATAATCTCTTTAAAATACATTGACCTATCAGCAGTACTGTTACACACGTTAAAGTAAAATACTGCAAATTAGAAATACATTTATAGTAACATGACAACATTTCAAATGGTTCATTGTTCATCCGTCAAATCTTATTAAACCGACAGAAAATTTTAATTTATTGTTGTTGTTTTTTTTACCTCAATGAAGAGTGGAGTGGTGTTGTAGGCCTACTCATAGGTAGGCTATTACCATTATTATTTCATGTAATGCTAGTGACCAATATTAATACAAAAAAGGAAAAGTATCTAAAAAAATGTGCGTATGACCAAAGCCCCTTTAAGGCAAGTCACTTGGCAGCCATCTTCGAAATGCCTCTCGGGCAGTATGCTCCGGCATTCGGTTTGAATGGGAAACATCAAATTCTCCAAAATCGCTTGCTAAGCTTAAGATTACATATCATATTAGGAATCGCCAATAAAATTAAACAACTGCTGTCACTTTAGTTTCGTTTTTAAACGTTCGAATTACACAAAATCTGCAGAAACACATGTCTGGACTGAACCCCTTCCCTGGAGAATCCTCAGTCTATAGCAATCGCTTATTGGCTCCTGTACTAGTAGGTGGGGCTACAATCGCCATACTGACTGCTACACTTTTCCCCATTTTAAACTATACGAGTGACATGTCTCGTGTATTCTATAATCTTTGGTACGACACATGTCGTGCATCCCAGGTTTTCTAGAGGTCCAGACAAAGAAAAAAAAATGCACAATTTAATGTAGGGCTATTTGTTAGCAAAAATCCCGACCTTGACCTTTGTGTCTATTTATGAAACTCTAAAAGTCACAGACTCACCCATACAAATTTGACTGTGTTTACATGGTGGTTTTTGGTTTTGAAACCCAGTACATTTGTGTCATCACAGTGACTGCTGTTGCTACGTAACAACAGCGTAGCGGAATCGCAAACGGCTGGGTGCCTCAAATTTGAACTTTGAAAATATTACGTTTTGTGTCCATTTGTCATGAACATCATGTAAATGTTTTCTGCTGAAGTTATAGAAATGTAATACAAAATGTTATTCATGTCAATATACCTGTTCATCCAGTCTCACGAGGAACCGTAACTATTTTATGTTTTGTCAGTTTAGTGGCTAAACGTATTTCAGTATACAGAAAACTTGTAATATGCATAATAAAAAAAACTGGTTGACTGTCTAATGCTGTTTTTTTGCAAGCAGAACATTTTTTCTTAAAAAAATATTTAATACATACACAATGTCAAATGGTAAGTGGTTGCAAACATTTTATATGGGCTGAATTTAAACAAACAAATTAAATTTAGTAATGACCCACATAGCAAAATTTCTTTGGCCCAGCTTTGGCCCACACAATCAGCTTTGCTTGGCCCACATTCCAAAGTGAATTACGGTACATGACTGGACTAAGTCTGGCTTCCATATAAGGGCCAAATATGGACCATATCTGGGCCTATAGTCTTAGCCAAGTTAATAACCCATAACTCGGCCTAAACTGGACCAGTTATGGCCCATGTTTGGCCATTGTTTGGAAGCTATATTTGGTGTGTCACAACTGCAATCAAATTGATAAACCCATGAAGCATTGCGCTTTAGACGCATTAATAATGGTAATGGTTAGTTATGATTAATAATAATATAATTTGTCAAATAATAATTTTATTTTGGTTGATAAAATATATGTAATATAGGTTAAATAAAGTTATTTTGCAACATACAGGAAACAATAGATGAATACATCTTGATTGTTTCCTGGATTAAAATAAAGGCATTAGAAGATGCAAACAGGAAGTAGGAAATTACTTCGTGCATCAAAATATTTCTTTACTCAAAAAATAAATTAAATGTATTATAAATGTGGGTCAAGATAGGCCAAACTTACGTGAGCCACATATCAATGTTTAACATCTGGGCCAAATACTACATTTGACATCTGGTCCATGTCTTGCGTACCGCCTTACAGACTGTGCTACAAACCTGGGCCATGTTTGGCCCATACGCTGTATGCCAGAGCTGGATAAATGCCTGCTGTGGCATCTTTATGCCAAATCTGGGCCTAAATTCTCTGCTACCTGGGGATCAACTTAATTTGTTTAAATTGAGCCCACATAAATAGCTTGTAACCACTTACCTTAAAAAATTTAGTAAATCCAATGAATCATTTGTTTCAGTGTAATTTAATAAAGCTGAATTTATACTGAATACTAAATGAATACTATTAATGACTCGAATGCAGTACTGACATTTAGGTTGTGCTGCTGTGTGAATATGGCCTATAGATCTATGGGTCAAAACAATTTCAAAGAGTGCAAAGAGGCCCCATATTGGGCATCACGAGGCATCTTGAACTCCACGATTTCTATCAATGGCTCCTTGGGCCTTTCTTGGTAATTACATCTCTCTGTTTGCTCAACATGTTTTAAGTGGTGTGTTCAGCACGTTCAACGACCCGACACTGGCTTTAAGATGAACAAGAGATGGTGTGTGTGTGTGTGAGAGAGAGGGAGAGACATAGAAAGACACTTTGTTTGTAAGACTTCTGACTTCCCTTTCCCCGCAGCAGTCTGTCCTCCCTCATTGATCTTCAAACAGCCACCAAGAGTCATAAAGTTAAATGGGAGGAAATGGATGACAGATATGGAGATATTGGATGTGTAAATCAAACGAAGACCAGACCCAGACAGACCACAACATCTCCGCCTGTGCCCTAACCCTTCTTCTCTTCTTTGTAGAATCGGATCTGGATTCGGATAAAAGACTTTATAGGGTGATCACGGAGCATGTTCCGTCTGGGTTGTTAAATGGAGATCTGGACAAAGCATAAAGGCTTGAAAGGTAAACAGCTTTCCTGTCTTCACTGCCTAAAAGTGTCCTATGTTTAGAGTGGGTTTCTGAGTCGAGGTGTGTAACTCTGGCTCTGTTTACACCTGCTGTTAATGCGCATCTCAAATGTGTCTCCTGAGACCGCTTGAGATCTCATTTTGTGCAAGGGAGAGTCTCCAATGTCATGACTACATGCATTACTTAATGACAAAGCACAAAGCGTTTCAAAGAAAAAACTCTCACTGCAAATAAAGCAAGTAAAGGTAGAAATAGATTAAGTTCTATCCCAGCAGGCACAGAACGTCAGCATGACGTGAGATTGATGTTGTACCCCAACGTCGTGGAACATTGCATTTTGTTTGAAAATGAAAATCGGGTTGATGTCAGAATCCAACGTCTGGCTGACGTCAATGTCCAACGTCGAACAAACGTTGCATTTTGGTTACTTTCTAACGCAACCTAAAACCAACAAAATATCAACGTCTAATGATGTTACAGCTTGACATCTATTAGATGTTGGGTTTTGGTTGTCATATCTGATGAATAAATGTCAGTATTCGACATCAATGTGATTTCAGCTTGACGTTGGATTTTGGTCACTTTCCAACACAACCTAAAATACAACCAAATATTGTCATTTCACGTCATTATTGGACATCAAAATAACATTGTCCTTAGCCACTGGCGACCTAAAGCTAACCTAATATTAACGTCTTATGATGTTGTGTGTCTGCTGGGTTGATTTAAATTGAAACGAGCGTATACATTTTGGAATTACAATTAAAAAAAAATTAGAAGTATATATTTTATTTTCCAGCTAGTTTGGTTTTATCTTCTTTTTTTTAATTTCCAAAAAAAAAAAAAATTATTATATAATAAAAAAATATATGCAAAAATATGTATTCACGCGTGTGTGTGTGTGTGTGTATATATATATATATATATAGTACCGGGTTAGACCCTCTTTTGCCTTCAGAACTGCCTTAATCCTTTGTGGCATAGATTCAACAATATACTGGAAATATTCCTCAGAGATTTTGGTCCATGTTGACAGGATAACATCACATAGTTGCTGCAGATTTGTCGGCTGCACATCCATAATGCAAATTTCCGGTTACACCACATCCCAAAGTTGCTCTATTGGATTGAGATCTGATGACTGTGGAGGCCACCGTGGCCACAGTGAACTCATTGTCATGTCAAGAAACCAGTCTGAGATGATTCACGCTTTATGACATGACGCATTTCCTGCTGGAAGTAGCCATCAGAAGATGGGTACACTGTGAACACTAAGGGGACATGGTCAGCAACAATACTCAGGTATACTGGGGCGTTGACATGAAGCTCAATTAGTGCTAAAGGGCCCAAAGCGTTCCAAGAAAATATCCCCCACACCATTACACCATCACCACCAGCCTGAACTGTTGATACAAGGCAGGATGGGTCCATGCTTTTTATGTTGTTGACGCCAAATTCTGTCCCTAAAATCAGAATGTCGCAGCAGAAATCAAGACTCATCAGACCCGGCAGTTTTTCCAATCTTCTATTGTCCAATTTTGGTGAGCCTGTGCGAATTGTAGCCTCAGTTTCCTGTTTTTAGCTGACAGGAGTGGCACCCGGTGTGGTCTTCTGCTGCTTTAGCCCATCCACCTCAAGGTTGGACGTGTTGTGCATTTAGAGATGATCTTCTGCATACCTTGGTTGTAACAAGTGGTTATTTGAGTTACTGTTTCCTTTCTATCAGCTCAAACCAGTCTGGCCATTCTCCTCTGACCTCTAGCATCAACAAGGCATATGCACCCACAGAACTGCCGCTCACTTCATCAGCAGTTTCTGAAATACTCAGACCAGCTTGTCTGGCACCAACAACCATGCCACGTTCAAAGTTACTTAAATCACCTTTTAAGATGGATGGATGGATGGATAGATAGATCTCTGTTTTATTGTACATGTTTATGTGTTTTTATTCCAGTGTCAACAACAAATTCCCACTCTACTGCAACTCATAAAGTATTGCATATTCATATATACCTGTTAAAGGTGAGCATAGCTCTTCATGATCACACTATCAATGAACAATGTGTTCAAATCTGTTCCCAACTAGCTCAGAATATAATTTTAATGATCTAATCCCTCAAATCTGATGTTAATCAGCAGAAAGCAACTACATTAATATTCCACATCCAACACTCCTCAGAGATCAATAAAAACCCCCATGATGCTCCAGCTCTCTGCAATCTGGGGAACCAGTAGGAATCAGTGTTTACCAGCAGCGGCCCGATCCGACAGGCCATAAGTCACTCGCAAACAGATAAATGCATCTCTATTTAAATGAGCTCCTCGGCTGACCTCTAAGAAAGCGCTGCAGGGTTTCAATGGGAGAGATCTGAGTGTAATGGATGACGGGGGGGAGAGAGAGAGAGAGAGAAGCAGGTGATTATTGTGAAACACATTGTCTCCCTAATAGAGCTTTTTTCCCCTCTTGGTTTCTCCCTGGTGTGTCATCAGAGCCGTGGCCAGCCGTCGAGGGAGGGTCGTCTACACCCTGAGGCCAGATACAGAGGCTTGTGGAGGTCACTGGGCCTGTGGGGAGGGGACGGGGTCTCTACAGGACACTACAGTTTATTTGCCTGTAATCAGAGATGTTGAAAACAGGCTTAAGGGACACTTTTTGACCACAGTTGTATTTGATGATGGTTTTAAGAGGGGGAGGAGAAGGTTTGCTATTCAATGAGTTTCAAACACGATTAGGATTTTTGGTCACACTTCAGTTTGAAGGCCAATTCACACTTAACTAACTGTTAGCTATGACTTTTGCATTAGATAAACAGCTAATTTGCCTAGACATCTAACATAAAATCACATTTTTGGCTTTCTGATGAGCTTCAAACTAGTTGTTTGGTCACACTTTAGGTGCTGTTTTGTGTTTTGGTTTTAAAGGGGACCTATCGCGACCGTTTTTACAAGATGTAAAATAAGTCTCTGATGTCCCTAGAATGTGGATGTAAAGTTTCAGCTCAAAATACACCACAAATCATTTTTATAACTCTTTGCCCCTTATAGACTTTAATCCAAAGTGTGCTGTTTTTGGTGGCTGTTGCTTTAAATTCAAATGAGATTGTGCTTTCAGCCCTCTTTTACGAAAAGGGAATGGAGCTACAAATATCAGCAGATTCAAAACAGAACTAACGATATCTCTGTGAAAAGGTGAAAATGTCAAAAGTAGTGGTTCAGAAGAAGATAGATTATAGAGACTACAGTGTTCATTTTTGCATTCTAAAACCAACACAGGCTCATTGTGGATATGTACTCCTGCCTACATTTCTGGAGAGCGTGAATTATGTAGCCAGAGGTACGTCTGGCTGCATTTTGTCTTTCAAATGAACACTACAGGCGGCATGACGTCACAGACGGCTTCTGTTCTTTTTCACACTACTGCTTACCTTGTATGGACAGCTTTTCCAATGTTATTGCTCAGTAGCTCACTGCATACATCGGCAGTTTCTAATTTTAGTCCAAATGGTTTCTAATTTTAGTCTGAATCCTAATGCTTACCTCTACTCCTTTATGAGAAAGAAGTTTTGCATCAGTTTATAGATTTTTTATGCAAATCAGCTCAGAATAAATTTGTTTACATGTATAAAAATTGTTAGAGTGGGACTTGGGAGTTGACTGCGATGATGGTGTTTGAGTCTGGCAAAGAACGGTTCCAGAAACCAGGTAAAACAAAAGCAATAAATAAATAAACAAAAGGCTGAAAATGTAGTGTAATTATGTGGCCACAACAGATTTTTCTGTTTCGGATGCCTCCTGGATGCCTTCCTAGGGAGGTGTTCCAGGCATGTCCCACCGGGAGGAGGCCTCGGGGAAGACCCAGGACACGCTGGAGGGACTATGTCTCTCGGCTGGCCTGAGAACGCCTTGGGATCCCCCCGGAGGAGCTGGAGGAAGTGTCCGGGGAGAGGGAAATCTGGGGTTCTCTCCTAAGACTGCTACCCCCGCGACCCGGCCCCGGAAAAGCGGCAGAAAATGAATGAATGAATGAATGAATAAACAACAGATATTTTTTTTCTAGATTGCTTTTGAAAACACTATCGTTTGGGTTTAGGGAAGGGGGTGGGTGGGTCAGTCAGTCAGTCGACAACAAGCTGACCTAGTCAGCTGAAGTGTATATTGTGCCATCTGGAGGATTTATGTGAGAAGAGGACACGTAGGAGAAATTTGAGATCATCAAAAGCACACACAGCGGCCTCTGGTGGATTTGCAAGAACAAAAACTGTGAGCAGACTTACCTCTGGTTATGTACTTCACTGTCCCCAGAAATGTAAACCTGGGTACATATCCACAATAAGGTTGCACAATACTGAAATTCGGTACCAATCGATACTGTAATTTTAAAAATGTCCATTTCCTGCTAACATTTGAGCGCTGTTGAGCATTCTTAAACGCCACTGATTTGCTGTTGTGTTCTCGTGCTCAATAGAAATGACTGATTGGCAGTGAAGGTCATCAGTTCACCAAACTCACCGCTGTTTACTTAGTGTAACCACAGATACAGAACCACAGACACTGGAGCATTTTAACGTCGCAATTCATCAGCGGATCGCTCGTATTTCAGCTTATAGACAAACTAGCGGATCAACGTGACTTCTTATTTGCTTCTTATTTCATGTTCATTGTTTGTTTATTTTGACAATTATATCTAATATAACTTCACAAGGCTATTGAATGCTTGATTATTGCAGCAAAACAATTACTATACAACAATTAATGTTTTAACATTACAGTAAGGGGGAAGGTTTAGGCTTAGGGTATGGCTAGGCTTTAATAAATTAGAATTTAATGGATAATTTAATAAACAATATAAATATTTATTATTAACTTTCGGCCTCAGCTGTATCCCTTCTAGCAACAACCCATTTCTGACATTTACGGTAAAAAAAAATAAAGATGGCATCTTATTTTGTGTGCAAATGTACATATTTGACCAACATGTTCCACTTTTGGTGGCATTTCTAGAGAGAAGTTAGTATTGTAGTAAGCAAACATTATCTTAGTTATCACCAAAGCTCTCTATATTTTTTGTTGGACATAATTAAATTGTTATGCTGTCTCAGAAATCAGTCTGGAATCAGTTTTTCATGCCTTCATGCACAAAAACTGCCTCTAAATTCACTGCATGACTGGGCAGCAAGGCAACGAGTCAGCAGCCTGCTTTCGGACACAGCCCTTGATTTTATTACACTGCTATATTACTATGGTATAATTTTATTAATGATTTCAGGTACAGCCTACTACTGTCAAGAAATCCTATCAAAACACAAGAAGGAGTGGCGATTTTAACACAATTAGGTTCTATTTGGTCACACTTTACTTCAATTCGCACTATTAACCAGACTATTAGTGACTTTTGTCTGGAATAAACATCTAATTTGCTGTTATTTGGTTATTTATTATGGCATGATGTTTTCATTAGCATTTTCCTTGTGTTTTAGTGTTTATTAGCACCTTACAGTTAATTTGCATGTAGTCAGAGATGTTGAAAACAGGCTTAAGGGACATTTTTATCCACAGTTATATTTGATGTTGGCTTTAGAGGGGGAAAGCAGGGGGAGGGGGCTTTGCTTTTCATTGAGTTTCAAACACAATTAGGGTGTTTTTGCATAATGAGTGTTGCAGACTGAAGTAGTTGCTATGAAGCGAGTGCAAACACCAGAGCCGCTGCTCATTATGGCAAAAAAAAAAAAAAAATCCCTGCTATTTGCAAGATCGGGGGAGGCCATTGCTTTCATAAGGAATAAAATTCAGGCACAAAAACCACAGAGCGATTTAAAAACAGGTTGCATAATCATTCCCCTCTTTCTCTTCTCTAGGTTGCATAATTGTCAGAAGTGTACCTGGTTTGACTTGCCTCGAAGAATGACATTTATGGTTCAAGCAGCCTAGCGCTTTTTTAAAAGCATTGATGATTTTCTTGATAAGCCCAGAGAGAGTCATTAGGTTGTCAGACTGATCCACGAAAAGCACTCAGAGCTACACTAAAAGCCCTTTGCCATGCCTAATGAAAAGCTAATTATGAACATACTAACCCTTTGTTTTGTGGTTGCTATAACTACATTGATTTAGGCCCAATCCCAATTCTACACCTTAGCCCTTCCCCTTGCCCTTGTTTTGCGCGTTTCCGTGTAGGGGTAGGTGTCCCAATTCTCTTTAGCTTGAAGGCGTACGACAATTTCCCAGAATACACCAGCCACAACGGCAGGATAGCTGCACCCGGAAGTAAGGAGATCCACAAATTAGTATTTTTGTCATTATTACGAATTTTTACGACAAACAAGCATGTTTTAATATATTCATAACGGCATTCGTGTTTTACCTTCTTGCTTTAAAAAAAAAAGCTAAAATAAAAAAAACACTAAATTTTGTAATCTATAATCCCTAATAATAACTCCTGTACAGCAGTCCCACAACATTCTGACACTCGATGACACTCGAATACCCTGTCAGTAATGTCTAGTGGCTGGGAATGAGCTTTTTACAGTGTCTGCTATAATGTTAATGCTGTTTTTGTGTGTTTATAGATGAATATGGCCACTGTGTAAATGCACAGTACAGTTACGAT
>CAIGQZ010034910.1:13008410-13027333 GCA_903798205.1 Danio tinwini
TCTCTCTCTCTCTCTCTCTCTCTCTCTCTCTCTCTCTCTCTCTCTCTTTTTCTCTCTCTCTTTCTCTCTCTCTCACTGAACAGGGGAAGTTGTGTCTACAGCCTTAATGAGAAGTAATGATGGTTGTTATTTCTTCCATATCAGCTACTGTGGTTTGGTTTGGCGTGTTGTTTTACTTTTAGAAAATAATCACAGAAATTTGCTGTAGATGCTGGTTTTACACACTTAATGCTTACACACAGGAAAGAAAATAACAAAAGATGTTATTATGTAGTTTCTCCTGGACCGCAAAGATATGACGAGGAAACGTAATAGAAAAAATGTTGTTTATTTATTTCTTCTGATTCAATTAGTCAACTTTGTTTTGGACTCACGATTCTGTTTGAGCAATGATTTATGAGCCGGTTATAATTCATATGTTAATAGCCTCTGATGTGCCGTCAGCTCATTATGACTTTTGACTCCATCGTCATCCTCAGCTGTTTTCTATTAAACCAACAAATGCACTGCAGACACTTCAGAGCAAGAATGCATCCCATTACAGACATCCAGAATAGTCCGAGAAAGAGGACAGATGTGCGCTTGCAAATCTCTGAAGTGGACACTTGAGACAAAATTGTCATGCTGCCGGACAATTTAGTGCTTCGCCAGTGGAGCTGTGGGCGGGATAGACGTCTTCCCATTTGTCCATCTGAGATTGATGCCAAAGACAGGCCTCGAGGCTATATTTACAAACCCATGAATTTCCTGTCAAATTCATACAGTAAAATAAATACAAAAAGAGCACAGTATCTCGCTCTCTCCTTCCCTAAAGCAAGGTTCTTAGCAAAGCATGACCAATCTGAAAAAGCGTCCTCATTGATCCTTGGTGGTATTTAAATGTGTTACAGTGAACAACTGTGTGTTTGTGTGGCACGGCATCAAATGGCGCTGATTGGGACCCTCCCGTGAATTGGCACTCCAGCTCTGGCACCAGAACAGAACGCAGCCGCATATGGAACATTCCATTTGTCTGGATTATTTGCAGCTCTTCAAAATAAGTGCTGTGTGCCTGTTTCAAAGAGGTCTAATGGAAGAAGTCATTAGCTGTGCCATCTGTATCAATGTGGGAAAATTGCTCTTCTTAGACACGTAAAAGTGCCACTGCCGTGTGAATGCAGCAGCACACTCCATGCAGATGAAGAGAAAGAGTGAGGGTTAAACTAATGCTAACTCGGCTAACAGGGAATGCATTCTGAACCCCTGGCAAGGTTATCTGAATGTTTTGAATAAATTATCTTGTAACATTAATAGAACATAAGTTCAATGCTATCCCCTTTTAGAAACCTTACATGAGCTTCATGTGTTAAAATGACATGTGAAACAGACATGGAACATTTTCATGTGGAGAAAAAATATTCCATGACTAAAATGAGCTGTGACACTTTATTTTAATGTGTCCTTCACTGTAAAAAAAATCAAAATAGGATCATTCTGAAAACGTAGCCCTTTATAAATTTCTGGAGATCGCAAATGATATAGCCAGAGCTACGTATGGCTGCATTTCGTCTTTAAAACAAAGCTACGGGGCTACCAGCTGACCGCTTACGTCCATGTGGATGGCTTTTCTACCAGTTTGTCCGGTAGCTCGATATTACGTCGGCGGGCTTGAGACTCTTGAGGCTTGAAAGGGGAAATGACTGCGACAATGGGGTTTGAGTCTGGTGAAGAATGGTTCCAGAAAACAGTCAAGACAAAAGCCAAAAAATTAAATAAGTAAATAGCAGGGTGAGAATGTGGTAAAATCTGAAAACGTGGTAAAAATCAGGCTGCCATAAGGGCTTTTCTTGTTTTGGATTGCTTTTGAAAACACTGCGGTTGGTTTATAGAGAAGTGGATGGGCGGGTCAATCGGTGCTTTTGAAAACGCTATTGGTTGGGTTTAGGGAAGGAGGCGGGTGGGTCAGTCAATCAGTCAGTCAACAGCGGCCTCTGGTGGATTTCACAAGAACAGCAGGAGCGAAAAGCACCCGCGAGAGAAATTTGAGATATTAAAAAGCATACACAGCGGCCTTTGGTGGATTTATGAAAACAAAAACTGTGACAAAACATACCTCCTGGGATGTATTGTGCTGTCTCCAGAAATGTATACAGTGGCACGTTTTCAGAATGAGCCTGGGTTGAAAAAAATGCTGGAAATTATGGAATTAACATGAAGGAAATAAGTTAACTCATTAGTTTTTTTATTTAAGTGGATGGAACATTTAGGTTGTCCCAAAAACCCCTCAAGAATTGTGTTGTCTCAGGTTATTGTATATAAGCAGTTTGAACAAACAACAAATGTCATTTTTTTGAGTGTTGTTACATTTCTTCTAATAGAATAATAATTACAATTAATTATACAAAAGCATATGCAAATAATGCTAAACCTAACTCACATTCTAAACCTAACCAGTGCTTCATTTGAGCCAGATCATGTTCCAGACAATATCATATCATATTATATGTGACAACCTGCATGTGCGTGTGTGTGTGTGAGAATGAGAATGAGTGCGAGTGATAAACACCAAGCAAGGCTGTGTGGTTTTATGCACATATGTAGGGGTTACGTTCAGCTGTCGAGACTATTCAGAAATTTGATGATCTTATACTGGGTTCACACCAAACGCTCAGCACCGCTTTCATTCGCTCTAGCGGGATGTCCATGGGATGCCATTCATGCCATGGTAATTATGTGTTTTTGTGTTTGCATTGACTTTGTAAGTAACTTACTGGCATGAATAGACTACTTAATATCACATTTATTGTGAATCTAGCATAGATGCACCATTTAGTCACATCATGTTCTAGGAAAATTGAAAGTGAGAGTTTTATTTGCTAGTTTTTGTTCTAGAAATGGGGACAGAGTGGTAGCTCAGTGGTTAGCACTGTCACCTCACAGCAAAAAGGCTGCTGGTTCGAGTTCTGGCTGTGCCAGTTGGCATTTCTGTGTGGAGTTTGCATATTCTCCCAGTGTTCAAGTGGGTTTCCTCCACAGTCCAAAGACATGCGCTACAGGTAAATTGGTTAATCAAAATTGGCTGTATGAGTGTAAATGTGAGTGTATGGGTGTTTCCCAGTACTGGGTTGCAGCGCTGATGACCCACTCGATTACACTCGAATACACAGTCAGTAATGTCTAGTGGCTGGGAATGAGCTTTTTACAGTGTCTGCTATAATGTTATTGTTGTTTTTGGTGTGTTTACATAGATGAATATGGCCACTGTGTAAATGCGCAGTATAGTTACAATCTTTTTGCCACATTAGATCATTATGATAACATAATATATGCTTCAGTGATTTCCTGAAGATAAATACCAAAAAATAAAGCAACTAGAATAACTACAGCAGTCGTCATCGTCTGATCTCATATGAAACATGAGATCGCGATGACATATGATGACGTGTGCAGGTGCTGTAGTGGTGTCCCATTTCTTAGGGGTAAATTTTGAAGCCCCTCCCCTTCACACTCTGTTTTAAAGGCCAAGAGGAAGGGGTAGGGATACAAAAATAGAATTGGGATTGGGCCTAAATGGACGAAGCCGAAAAAAAAAATGAATAAATGAATGAATGAATGAATACTCAGTAGTTTATCAAGGACACCTTATAAAGTGAAACCATATTTGCACATTTTTCAAAACCACACATTTGATGTATGTATCATCTGTGTTTCATCTGTGTGCTACAGTTTGTTTCATTTGTACATTAATATTTAATTTTTAATTTTGGACTTTTATTAAAGAAAAAAAAAACATTTTACTCAAACACATAACTGTAAATCACAAATATTCAGATCAATTTCAAGTGGTTTATTTCATCTTTTCCCATAAAATTTTAGTATATAATTAGTGACGTATATGAACTAACCATCCTTTAAACATTTTATAACATTTGTATTTTTGTTTCAATGTCATTAAAAATCTAAAAAATCTGTGTCAAATCCATAATTGTATTGGGTCAATTTCAGACTGTCTGGAGTCCAGCCTGGATCATTTTCACACTTTCAGAAGTTTCCAGCTCAATGTCATGTTCAAACTGGAGGTTTTTGAAGTTTCAAGTTTCTTCTTGGAGAAGATTTCCCTGCAGTTATGTAGGTAAACACACTGAAAACCCTAATAAGTTGAGACTACTCAAATGATTTGAGCAAAGTGATTCCCTCAGTTCGTTTGAGTAATGGCAAATTGACAACTCAATTAATTGAGTTGACCAAATGTGGTCTCTTCATTGAATTAAATTAAATGTTTAATTACAGATTAAAAGTTTAAGTACAGATAACTTAAATGTTTAAGATAGCTTAAAATGGCTAACAGACTAAACTTCCAAATTTTTCAGCATTTATATTCGTTACCTACTTCCAGCATCGTTTATATCGAAGCTGATATTTAGCCACACCATGTTGGTGTTTCCTAACATCTCATTTTTACGAGGTGGGTCGTTAGTCCTATACGCTCAACCCCCAACCTGGAGGGCCAGGACATCCACACATACACTATGGACAATTTAGCTTACCAAATTCACCTATATCGCATGTCTTTGGACTTGTGGGGGAAATCGGAGCACCTGGAGGAAACCCACGCTAACACGGGGAGAACATGCAAACTCCACACACAAATGCCAGCCGATCCAGCCATTACTCAAACTAGTTTAACTTTTCTCTTTTGTCAGATGGGTTCATGTAGTGCCTCTGTCCTGCAAAATCACAAGCTAAATGACCACCCTGTGTCATATAACATATATTGACCAATCAGTGCAGTTGTGAAGGCAGATTTCAAGTGCAACCAATCATGTTAAGCAGAGACACGGTGAATCGTTTAAAGAAATTAAAATGTTAAGTTCAGAGAACTTAAAATATTAATTAAAAGTTTTTTTGATGCCTAATGAGTAAGTTAAACACACAAGTTTAAGTTTTGCTGCCAAAACTTGGTATTTTAAGTAATGTCAAGTTATATTAACTTAATATTTTAAGTAATGACAACAGCAGGGCTTACAGTGCATAGCCAAAATCTGAGAGAAAATAGGAAATATTACAGATTAGGGCTTCTAAATAAATAATGTAGGAACAAATCAGTAGAAATCGAATGGTAACACTTTAGTTTTACCAATTCCCTATTAACCTATTAACTACCGGCTTATTACCTGGCTATTGGCTGGTTATTTGTATTCATAAAGTATAAGGTTATTCTACATCCCTAATTACATCCATAAACTAAACTAATCTTGCTGTCTTGCTGACTATTAATAAGCAGCAAATTAGTAGTTTGAACAAAAAGTCTTAGTTAATTGTTTTTTTTTTTATAATTGTCTCTTAAAGGGTTGGTCCACTATGATATCATATATTAAACTTTAGTTGATGTTTAATGTAGCTGTGTGGACATAAACAACATCTCTAAATGTAAGATGCTCAAAGTTCAATGCAAAGGAAGACATTGGCTTTTACAGAGTTAGCTTAGCAAAGCCTACAGCGAACGAATTTGGGGACTACAAAACAATACATCCAGTCTAGTGGGATCACAAGGGCTTCCGGTTATGTGCATTCACCTCGCACACACACCCTGCGCAGTGAAGCGGCGTGGCCAGAGGCGCTGTAATGTTACAGCAGAGAAAGATAAAAGTGAATTATAAATATATATATATAGCTAGCATTTGATAAAGGAGAACTTCCAGAATCTCTCCCAGTTTAGTGCTGTATTTGGCTAAAAAAACTCCTTCAAACGATGAAGCTGTGGATTGTGAGCCACAACCTGTATTTATTTTTATTTGTTAAAATTTATCAAATCAATCAATCAATTAAACTTTATTTATATAGCACCTTATTGCAACCAGGAGGCTGCCCAAAGTACTTTACAGTCTTAAAAACAGAAATTTAAACATTAAGACACATAAAATGATAAGAACCCAAGTGTCAATAAAACTGAATTTTGTACTAAGTATCAAAAGCAAGTCTAAATAAATAGGTTTTGAGTTTAGCTTTAAATAGCGCCACATCTGTAATGATGCAAAGTTCTAAAGGCAGGGTGTTCCATAGTTTTGGACCTGCACTGCAAATGAACGATCACCCCATTGATTGTACCTGGATCTGGGGACCTCCAGCAACAACTGACCTGCTGAGCGTAGGGCTCTGTTTGGTTTATGAACCTTTAAAATCTCACATAAGTATGAAGGTGCAAGACAATTAACTGCATTAAAAACAAACAACAGTAGTTTAAAATCAATTCTGAACCTAACAGGGAGCCAGTGAGGAGAATAAAAAACAAGTGTAATAAGCTCACGTTTGCGACTATTCGTAAGCATACGAGCAGCAGCATTTTGCACCAGTTGTAACTGATGGAGTAGGGTTTGGTTAATTCCAACATATAGTGCATTGCAATAGTCCAGACGAGAACTGATAAAAGCATGAATAGCCTTCTCTAGATCAGGCTGGTTTAGAAATGGCTTAACTTTGGCAAGAAGGCGAAGCTGAAAAAAAGCTAGCCTTGATCACTGAGTTTACCTGTTTATCAAATTTTAAACTACTGTCCAAGTTCACTCCCAAATTTTTAACTACATGGCTAAAGTGTGGGGAAAAACTAAGATAATTTGAGGGCAACTCATTAGGCAGGTTAGAATTGCCAAACAAAATACATTCTGTTTTGTCTTCGTCAGAGAAAGAAAGTTCTGTGACAGCCAACGTTTGATGTCAACTAAACATCCGTGCAGAGACTTTAGTGTACCTGAAGAGTCTGAGGCAACAGGGAGATAGATTTGAACATCGTCAGCATAGAGATGAAAGGAGACATTATGATCTATCATAATTGACCCTAACGGCAGCATGTATAATGAAAATAAAACTACAGTCAGCTACAGGTACAGTTTCTAGCATTATCGGTATGTTGTAGCAAGGATGTAAACGAGGATGTAAGGAAATGCTGTTTGGCACCGCTAACAATTTAGCTACAAATTCATATTTATCCATCAAACCACTGTAAACAGCCACAATCTTCACCAACGTGTGCAGTGTCTCTCTATGCGGCTGCTTTCCGTGCGCTCTACATCTCAAATAACAAACTCGCAAAAGATATGAGAACGTTTTATATTACCTACACATGCTTATTTCGAATATATGTGAAAGACATATGTCAGATTTTATTTTAGAGAGCAGGCATGAGCTGTGTGCTCTTCATTTCTGTCTGATTCAGTCAGCTAACGTTGCTAACAGCTGCTCTGACTGGACTGTTTACACAGCGCAAAAGCCCAAGCTTGTAGGAGAGTGAAGTAGAGCCAATCTGCTAATCACAGCACATTATGTTAGCTGACTAATCAGAGCCTCTTGAGGGCGGGCCTTACAGAGGAACTAGGAAATATGACATGTCATTTTCATGTTAGCTGAGTAGCTGTACATTATCAAAGTAAGACATATGAAAAAATAACATGATTTTCTACAAGTGAAGAATGAGCACACATTACTTTGCATGTTATAAACGCAACCAAGCCTTAAAAATACACTTTTTTGACCCAAAAAAGAAATAAAAATAAAAATACATAAATAAGAAAGAAAAAAATAACTATTTATATTAGTTTTTGCACTTTTCTTTGTACATTTTTGTATACATTTATTTAATTATATTTCTAATAGTAAGAGATGGCATATACCTGTGTATACTGTGTGTGAAATGATGTTTTTTCCTACAATCATCTCTACGAGGGAAGAGCTTCCGAAACAGGACTGAAACAAGTCTTACAGCAACTGGTGTAAAATGACCCTCCAAACATAATTCTGCTGCTAATGCCATACGTATCAGTATTTTGTATGAATTTAACTTGCGTGTGAAATGAGTTTGCAGTGTTGTGTATGGTGTGTTGACATTCAGGAGAGATGTCTCCGCATTCCCATCTGTCCACAACAGAAATACTAACCATCAGCGCTGAAAGGCTCTCATTAGCAGCTGAAGTGAGACTCGTTTATTGTTAGCTGCTCATATGACATTTTAACACTGTGCAGTTTTAGCCTGGAGAAACTGATACTAGTAATGCAACATACACTGAATACAAATCGAACAAACTTTGAACTAATTTTTAAACATTGCTGTAATTTGTTACATCTAAATGTGTTTATAAAAAGTATAATTTAGCTTTTCTTCGAACTTAAATCTAACATTTATTGTGGTCAAGAAAGAATTACATTAAGTAAAAATATTATTTGCTATAAAGACCATTCATGTATTAATATTAGTTCTTTTTTAGTTTGGTACATCATACTTTTTCATTCATTCGTTCATTCATTTTCCTTCGGCTTAGTCTCTATTTTAGCGGTCGCCACAGTGGAATGAACCACCAACTTTTCCGGCATATGTTTTACGCAGCGGATGTTCTTCCAGCCACAACCCAGTATTGGAAATCAAACTTTTTTTTTACCCTTACTTCAAAGTATTATTTTGCTTTGAACCAACTTTTAAAAAATCTTATTTTTTACTGTATTTTGTTACAGCTGAACTGATTAATTTTCCTCAAAAAAAGTGTTTATTTGGACTGCATGGTGGTGCAGTGGGTAGCACGATTGCCTTACAGCAAGAAGGTCGCTTGTTCAAGCCTCGGCTGGGTCAGTTGGCGTATCTGTGTGGAGTTTGCATGTTCTCCCAGTGTTGCCGTGGGTTTCCTCCGGGTGCTCCGGTTTCCCCCACAAGTCCAAAGACATGCGCTATAGGTGAATCAGAAAGGTTAAATTGTCCATAGTGTATGTGTGTGAATGGGTGTGTCTGGATGTATCCCAGTAATGGGTTGCAGCTGGAAGGGCATCCGCTGCGTAAAATATGTGCTGGATAAGTTTGGTTCATTCCACTGTGGCGACCCCAGATTAGTAAGGGGACTTAAAATTTACAGTAACTTACTGGCTATTTTGTCTATTTACAGGCACACTGTAAATAAATAATTACAATTGTGCTGTAATTTTATTACATTACGACTGTAATTATTAATTTATAGTGATGCTTGTAAATTCACTGTCTTACTGGCAACCAAAATTGTTACTGCAAGTTACTGTACATTTTACAGTAAATTGTAAATAATATTTTTTATTATTTACAGTGCGGTTACAACTGAAAAAAGTAATTAAACATTAATTTAAATATAAATTTTGCCCAAAGAAAAACTAAATCACAAATATTGTTTTTATAGAAGCCTAATGATTTAATTGAATTACTTTGGTAAATGTTTTGGTAAAAAAAAAAAAAAAAACATTTTAACTTTTTTTAACCTATAAAAACAAAGTAAAGTTATACTTAAGACTAAACTGAATAAAATCTAGCAATATTATTATATGGAATTGTATTATATACACTTGTTCAAAATTTTTATTTAAATTGAGCTGAAACAACACTATTATTGAGTTTTTTTGCGACAACTAAATTGTTTTGTGTTTGATTCACTTAAATTTGTAAACACTATCAA
The DNA here is from genome assembly GCA_903798205.1 of Danio tinwini. Taxonomy (NCBI): domain Eukaryota; kingdom Metazoa; phylum Chordata; class Actinopteri; order Cypriniformes; family Danionidae; genus Danio; species Danio tinwini. The sequence continues at coordinate 13,017,851 of CAIGQZ010034910.1, forward strand.
GTTAACTTAATCGTTCATGTTGTCCCAACACAAATCGATTGTGGGACCCAACATTTTTTACAGTGTATATTCAAAATTACATTTCTGATTCAGTACAAACTATAATGTAACAAGACATAACTGTACCTGAGGTAGCTCAATATAATACCATTTTTGCTTTGTTACAACCTAAAAAATTTTCTTAAGGGTTTATTTATTGCGTTAAGGCAAATTGAAGAAAACGAGTTAAAACCAGAAACCATAATTCTCTACTTAATCTACTTTAAAAATGTACTTTGAATAAAATACACAGTAGTTTCACTTTTCTTTCAGTGTAGGTGAACATTAGCGCTCTTTTGTAATTTTCAAATGTTTACTGATGTCTTCGCATCATTCTCTGTAAAACAGTTACTAGCAGTTCAACTGAATAGAGGTTTTGAATACATCTCCACCAAGGCGTTCCCACAGTTCACACGGTTCTTAAAGGAGTCAATCGAGCGGCTTTACCGCTATTAAGATGAAATGAGGCAGAGTTGTTGTTTTCTCTTCGAGATTGAGCTCAAATCAATAAAATTCCATTTACAGTTAGTCTGGTTTCTGACTGTCTTTCGTGTCTGGACACGAAAACCAAGAAGCAAACCAGTTCATCTGTAAAAAGGAGCTTATGCATCTGTCTGTGTTTATGGGTCATTTAGGCTTCACTTGTTTTAAAACTCCTGTATATTTCATTAGTGACAATAGATTTAAATAATGTATTCTGCAGCTTATTATGCTGAATTTGGTGAAGCTGTAGCATGCGGTAATCTACAAGGCTTATATTTCATCTGTAAGACATTAGTTAAATGTTATTCATGATGGTGCCATCAACGATGTACATTTTATACTTGTTGAGGTTTAGTGCTGTCATATAAAGACACGCAAATAACTTCTGTAAAACTCTCATCTGGATCTGATTTAGAAATAAAGTCAGGGAGTGTTGGAATTATCTAATAAGTGAATGGGGTTGCATTATAAATCATATAGATCGCTATACAATGCAAAAAGTATCATTTTAAAATGCAATGTCTTTCCTGATGTTGCCAGTTTGCAATTTGACTAATGAATATTAATTAAAGGTAATAATTAACTCCAAAAAAAGATTGGTTGACTTTACTTTCAATTTTTTTTATTTTAAAATTGCTGTATTATTATTATTTTTTGGCAAAGTATAATTTAGCTTTGGTTCAAACTTAAAAATGTATTTAATCCAAATCTAACATTAAATGTGGTCAAGAAAAAATTACATTAAGTAAAAAAATATTATTTGCTATAAAGACCATTCATTTATTATTATTATTATTTTTTGTTAGGTTTGTTCACCCAACCTCACCCCTAAACCCAATCGTCATTGTGGGATAAGCAAATCGTACTAAATTGTACGAATGAGATCAAACGGATTCATACGAATTAGCCACTAAATCAAAAAGTTACAAATTGCCGTGAGTTTCTTGAAAAAATTATATGACAAAAAGTCATGACTGCAAATGTTTTAAGTTACTTTAACTTATTTTAAATAATTTAATCAGGTTTTAACTGCATTGTTTAAGTTATGCAAAGTTTAACTTAATATTTTTTGTCAGTTTGACTGATATAAGTTAAGATGTTCATAAGTTCATTTGAATTAAACTGAATTTTAACTAATTTAACAAAAAATTTAAGGCAAGCAATATTTTTTACAGCGATACCTACACGTTCTGTATAGGATTCATGAGCAATCCTGAGCAATATATTTAAGGGAATGTAATTGTGAAATATAATTATGGTTTCTCTAACAACAGGAAGAACAAATCCACTTCTAACAGTGTGAGAAACAGCCCCGCTAAATTAAATCAGCTCCTAAGAATGTCTCTTTCTGTAATTTACTAATAAAACAAAAGCTTCTAAGCAGGCTTTAGACATTTTAATGCCAAATTAGCTAAATGCATTAACCGTGTTAAATGTAACACTGGTAAACATATTTAATTAACCTCGTAAGGTAACGCGTTTACTTTGGCGGCCCTCAATTTTCACACACAAATGTCCTGCTTTGATTGCTGTTTTGGTTTTGGCTGCTTTCAAGTACAGTAGAAGAGTGGTGGTCTTTGCTTTGATGGGCTTATGCGACTAACGGGAGAGGGGATGAGGTGAGAAAGTGGGGGATGACAGGAAGATACTGCTGTGATGGAGGTAGAGAAGGCGGGACGTCCCAGCTGGACCTGTCTTTGAAATGGGTGCCTGGCTGAGTGGGGGAAACATGGAAGAAAGAGTCAGATTCAGGGAAATACCAATAAGTTGCTCTTCACAGGAATCAGAGGACTTACACTCCATTCAGTCCTAACCAAATGCATGTGCCTCCGCTTTTCAACTGGTGCGGTACTTTGTTATTTGTCTATTAGCATTAGAGGCTCAATGGGTGCAGCTAAATGGAGTTCTCTTTTGCTACAGCGGTTTCTTTGGGCTTCAACTCTAATGAAAAGGCAACGTTGTGGGCTGAAGTGAAAATGAAGACAGAGTTAGAAAGCAGATATGAAATGGCTTTGAAGTGGCCTGTAAAGATTTTGGCCAGTCTTAAGAGGAGCCGTTTTTCAAATCCTGGCACCCCACATGTTATAGTTTTTTACTACAATTGGCAACCTCCAGGAGATCTGGAGAAACGGAGATCTGGAATAATCTTTTAAGCTCTGCTCCAAGTCCTTTCTTCTCCACAGTCACGGAAAATGTTGTATTTTTTAGTGGTGTGTTTTGCACTACAAATTAAGGAGGAGCAATGATGTTATCCAACCAATCGCTTTGGTAAAAGCGTATAAACCATGTTTCACATACTCCAGCTGTCCTTCCTGCATCTTTATTTTGGCTAATTAGATCCATTGGAAAACTTTGCTCTAGAGTCCATTCTCACACTATAGTTCATTCATTTTGCATTGCACATGAGCAGTTTAAAAGGATAGTTCACACTAAAAATGTAATTCTTCCATCATTTGTTCACCATTCACTTGTTCAAAACCTATTTGAGTTTCTGGTAACACTTTCTATGATGCTCATGCTCATAATGAATTATAATTATCTATATTCAAGCATAACAGTTCTATAAATGTATCAATGAAGACACAAATAAACCTATAATGTATTATAATGGCTAGTTAGATCCATTGGAAAACTTTGCTTTAGAATCCATTCTCACGCTAAAGTCCATCCATTTTGTATTGCTCAAGATCAGTTTAAAGGGATAGTTCACACAAAAATTGTAATTCTGCCATCATTTATTCAACCTTTACCTGTTCAAAACCTATTTGGGTTTCTGGTAACACTTTCTATGAAGCTCATGCTCATAATAAATAATAACTCTTTTTATAATTATCTATAATCAAGCATAACAGTTTTATAAAGGTAAAAAGACACAAATAATAATGTATTATAATGGCAAATTAGATCCACTAGAAAACTTTGCTTTAGAGTCTATTCTCACACTAAAATCTATCCATTTTGTATTGCTCAAGACCAGTTTAAAGGGATAGGTTACACAAAAATTGTAATTCTGCCATCATTTATTCAGCCTTTTCTTGTTCAAAACCTATTAGAGTTTCTGTTAACACTTTCTATGAAGCTCACGCTCGTATATGTTTATAATTATCTGTAATCATAGCAATTGTATAAACATATAAATAAAGACACAAATAAACCTATAATGCATTATAATGACAGTTATAGCTACATTTATAATAATGTTATTAATACGAATTGATGCATTTTATTTTTCAATGCACATGTTTATGACACAGTATACACTGATTTAAAAGAATTACATAACCGGTCAAGATTGTAATTATAAAGACGTATTGTGCAATGGTAAAATGTTGTTATGTTACAAAGACTCTTTAGTAAGTAACAATTTTTTGTTCTGCCAAATAAGTGAGTGGGTTTTAATGCTGATTAGAAACCTGTTGCACTGGAAAAAAACAGCTTTTTCCTATCTAGATTTAAGATGTTTAGATTTAGATGTTGCTTTATATGTTATTTAGGTTTCTAGCCCAAATGTATCAAAATCAAGAAGTCAAGAAATCAAGAAGCATTTTCTAGACACACTGTAAAAAAAACTTTGAAGAACTTTGTTCATGTTGACCCAACACAAATCGATTAAGTTAACTTAACACTTTTAACAAATTTATGTGGATTGAACATAAAAAAAATTATTTGTCTCAATGAAATCTCAAGAATTTTGTCCCAAGAGTGTTGTTTCAGCTCATTTTAATTAAGTAGTTTGAACAAGTAAAAAAATATTTTTTTGAGTACAAGCAAAAAATATTGTCTTATTTAATATGCCAAAATTAAGTTAAAGTTAAGTTAAGGCAAAATAATCTGCCAATGCAGTAAGCAAAATAATGTTATGTCAAAAGAAAAGTAAAACTATTTTGCTTGCCCCATTGGCAAACTATTTTGCCTGTTTTATAGAAAAACTCACAAAATTTTTGGCATTTTAATAATTAAAACAAGACAATATTTTTGCTTGTCTAGAAAATCCTTCTTGGTTTAAGAATTTGGACTAGAAACAAGACAAAAACTAATTTAGAAAAGCAGTTTTTGCAGTGTGCCTTATGAATATACTTACTGTGATTCATAATGCAGTTATTAACCTGTAAACACATCATTGATAACTTTAACTGAAAACAAGATGCCATTTTCCACATGCAAAGTTAAGAAATCATGCTTAAGTGTTCATATTTTACATAAAGTGTGGTTCTACCAAACATACATTAATCGTAGTTTGAATAAAGATACCAAAACGTAAAATAGAGACATTTTCCACATCTAAATGTGCAAATCTGATGTTAAGTAGACATCTAAAATGTTAATTATTTACATAATCAATGAATGTATGAATGAATGAATCTTGACTAATTAAAACATCTAAATCAGTGTAAAATGTATTATGAACATGTAAATTGAAAAGAGAAATGCATCACTGTTAAGCATTAATAACACTTATAATGTCATTATAATACAATATATGCTTTGTTGTGTTTTTACAGATACATTCATAGAAGTGTTATGCTTGATTATAAATAACTATGGTCACACTTTATTTTAATTTACATTTGACATTATTAACAAACCATTAACCACAACTTTTAACTCAATAAAATACTAATTATCTGCTTTTTATTAATAGTTTATTAATAGTTTATTAATAGGTCAAGGATGGGTTTTGGTATAGGGATGTAAAATAAGATCATAAACAGTTAATATGTTAATAATAGGCAGGTAATAGGCCTGTAGTATTCATGGTGTGAATCGATACTCAAAATAAATACAATTCATTATTAGCATGAGCTTCATACTTAAAAAAAATAATGGTTGCCTTAAATTTTTAAGCTGAATCAAATTAACCAGTCCATTGAACTTATATTATGTTAAACTGACTTAAAACAACTTGAATAACTTAAATAAAATTAAGTTAGAACAGGATTAACTTAGTTTAACAAGTTACAATGAACTAAAACATGTTGTCATGTCTTATTTATCATATATACTTTTATTTTGTTTAACACTATATATATATATATATATATATATATATATATATATATATTTATTTAAGTGCAGGTAGCCGGTGTTCTGTCGATTTGTCCTACCTTGTCCGATTGTCCTACCTCCCATTCAAAAAGTAGGTAGAACATTTTGATGACGCAATATGCTACCCATCAGATTTTGCTACCAGTGTAAATGTAAATATGGAGTAGTGTGATATGATGCTGTAATATCACCCTAACCTACCTAATCCCTAACCCCAACCTCAGAACCATTCAAAAACAGTGTAGGTAGCATAATCTGATGGGTAAAACATGTCAGGACACCGGCACCCACTGACTTTCATTGCATTTTTCTTCTCCCAATAGATCTTTTTCACATTTCAGAGTTTCTCAGTAGCGGAGGCATTATGGCTGAGTAAACTTTGAGCGCAGTGAATGGAAGAGTACAACAAATAATGTTTTTACAGTCCTGTTTGCTGAAATAATAAAAGAAAAACTCCACTATGGTGGTATCAAGACTTTTAGAAAAAGGATATAATTTGTGTGAGATTGATAATGGCAGCCAGAAGAGAGAACCACATCAAATTTACTCTCAGCCCCATAGACGCTGCATTAGAAACACCTCACACAAGCGGTAATTAGTGTTTTTGTAATTTGACGCACAGATTATATAATACATTAATGTTCATACATTTTAAAAAAATCTAAACATTAAAAACTTTCAAGGATTTAAGATTATGATGACCGTTAACTGCATCATAACAGTCTTGTGAAAAGGATCTACATGTCACAGCCAGTGGTACGTTTTCCAAACAACGACGTAACTCGCGGCTGAACTATAGTACGATGCATCCAACCCAGGCTCATTCTGAAAACGTAGTTTATTTTTATTTTTTGAAAAGTCTACTTTTACAATTTGACATGCAAACCACTGCAGAAATGTTCTAACCAACAGGCCCATGTCATATACAGTACATATGCTTAATAAATAACCTACTATAAATTAAAAGCATTAACTTATGCTATGTTTTTTGTTTTTTTACAAGCTTTGGAGACGTAACGTAAATTCCACTTTTAAATAATAGGTCACCTATAGCTTTCGTCATGAGCCACGAAAAAATGAGCTGTGTTCAAAACGATATCAATGTTTTCAAAGTGCACTGCGAAGGGAGCACAATTTTAAACATGAAGATTGCTAAAACTAAAGTGTAAAAATACTTTGAAAGCAAATTACACCTAAGAGAGATGACTTTAAAGCTTTTTTTTTTAATCATTCCAAGTTTAAATGTTAGAATGTTCTAAATGAATAGGGCATAGGGGGTATAACCTGGAATAAAACACAGCCAGGAACTATGTTTTAAGCATAGAAGTTTGCGATGCAGTTTGCGAATATTCGTTGGAACAATGTATTTGGGAAACGCCAAATCAACAAACTATGTTTGTAACGACACAACTTGAGACCATAGTTGACCAACAATGGTTTTCAAAACCGCATCCCAGATCAGGTTCTTCCCACTCACAGTCACCTGATTTACCCCGTTCTCCATCAGCTAGATCCCCGTCACCTGAATGCTAATCACCAAGTGCACCTGCAAGTCATCCCTGCTCATCACTAGTCGCCCTTAAATACCTGCATGCTCCCTCACTCAGGGTTCGGCCTCGTCGCACTGAGAAGGACAAAAACGGACAGTCTATTCCAGTTCTTTCATGAGTTATTCTTACCTTGTCTGCTCCTTGTATTTCTTAGTATCTCCTTGTCTCTTCCTAGGTGTAATCCTGTGTGTCTCATCTTTGTCATCAGTCGCCAGTTCACTCCATCACGGCTCCCCTGCTCTCCTTCTGCAAGATAAAACACTTTACCAGTTTGACATTTCATCTGTTTACTGCAGCATTGACAAACTGTTTACTTATTCAGTCCTAGTCTACGTCCTTCTTCTGTGGCAACTTGGTAGTCAATAAGTGCCAGCAACCAGCATTCTTCAAAATACCTTCTTTTGTGTTCAGCAGAGAAAACTAAACTCATATATGTTTAAAACCACATGAGAGAGAGTAAATAATAAGGTAATTAAAATTTTTGGGTGAACTATCCTTTTAAATTTTGCACTATTGTTTATCAACACTACCTAAGCGTAAAAGAAAATCAGTTTAGGTGAATTTAAAGTGGGTTTATTCTTCATTTCCCAACAAGACTTGTTTCCCAGAATCGTGTAAAAAAATAATGCTAGCACTTTACAATAAGATTGTATTAGTTAATGCATTTACTAATACGAACAAACAATTAACGATACATTTACTGCAGTATTTGTTCATGTTAGTTAAGCTTAGTAAATGGTAATTAAGTTGTTCATTGCTAGTTCATGCATATCATCTAATAATGCATTAGTAAATGTTGAACTATGATTAATAAATGCTGTACAAGTATAATTAGTAATGTGTAATAACTAATGAAACCTTATTGTAAAGCGTAAGCAAAATAACACATCTATGCTTCTTTCAGTCGTGGATAAAGACTGAATCATTGGTGTTCCTGCATGGGCATCATGCTGTAGCTGTTGTTTTTGACTCTCTCGCATCTCCCCAGGGTTGCATGACAGCTGACCCTGAGCAACACAAACGCAAGGGCGGGAGCGACACGGCTGGCTACATGCTAACAAAACCGAGACGAAAAAGTTACAGGCAACCTGATGTGTATGAAACAGATCCCCAGCAGCTCATAGGTGAGTTCAAGAGCGGTCATGATGTGTGCATGTGTGTGTGTGTGTGTCGCCCAGAGGATGCACCGTGAGCTTTGAGTGTTAATCCCTGAGGTTATCAGCTCACCTGGTTTCCAATCTGAGACTCACTTTTTTCATCGTCCTGCTTAGTCAAAGTACTTTAAAAGATCTGTTTTAAACCCTCAGTTTAATTGGTCATTAAATCTGCGGTTGCATGTCATTTATTTGGAGAACAATTTTAGCGTTAGTAGTGTTTTCAAAGTCACACAAAGAGAGCACAAACACACACACACACCCTTCCCCTTGACGGGTAATTTCCCAGGAGTTGATTTCGGAGGTCACAGAAAGGTTGCCTGGAGCTGACCTGATTGTAGGTTAATTCTGCATGTCCACTGCTGCTGTGTATTAAAATCTACAGTTTTATTAAATTCTGTGCTCTGTTCGTGCTATGCTATCCAAACGAAAGTGTTTTTCTCTCTTGTGTTTTCTTCGCTGTAACATGAACTGTATAATTTGTGTGTTTGCGGATCCAAATCCCACAAAATTTGGGTGCTGTTGGTTGGTGTTGCTTTGCATTTGATGTGGTTTTCTTAGTGGTTTTAGTGCATTGCTGTGTGTTTTTTTTTTATTTCACTCGGATATATGTCGTGTTATGGAAGTTCCATAAATGCATGTATGATACAAAATACTATAATGATGTACCGTATGCACCATGTTTTTCTTTTTGTAGTTTATTATGCATATGATTGCATATATGTGATCAAATATAAAGTAAATATATGTACACTGTAAAAAATACAGGGTTCCACATGTAACCCCGCCAGTCCTACACCACCCAACCCGATCTGAGCTGGTATCGAATTGGCGACCTTCCACATGGGAGTCAGTTGCTCTACCAAGGAGGCTAAAGACCATAGCCTCTAGCGTCTGTTGCTGGAGCACCTTTAGAGGTCAGAGGAGTGAGGTTTACCTGCACAGCACTTCCCTAGCTGGCCTCCGTTGCATACACAATTCCCGTATGTTGTCTTTACACAAATCGATTAACTTAATGTAATTGTTTTTACAAATTTAAGCTGATTGAACATAAAACAACTACATTATGCCACAAAAATGCTCAAGAATTGTGTTGATTTAGCTCATTAAAAAATAAGAAGTTTGAACAAGCAGCAAAAATATTTTTTGAGTGTATATATATATATATATATATATATATATATATATATATATATATATATATATATATA
>CAIGQZ010034910.1:13027343-13038749 GCA_903798205.1 Danio tinwini
ATATATATATATATATATATATATATATATATATATATATATATATACCCAGCAGGCACGGTCAACATGACGTCAGATTGACGTTGTACCCCAACATCGTGGGATGCTGCATTTTGTTTCAAAATGAAAATCGGGTTTACGTCAGAACCCAACGTCAGGCCAAAGTCAATGTCCAACGTCAGACAGATGTTGCATTTTGGTCACTTTCCAATGCAATCTAAAAACAAAAACAAAATATCAACATCTAAAGATGTTACAGCTTGATGTTGTGTGGATGTTACTACTATGACAATGTACTACCTGACGAATAAATGTCAGTATTTGACATCAATATACAACATAAAATCACCACTATATTAGCATCATTTCACGTCATTGTGTGCTGTCAAAATAACATTGTCCTAATACGCTGGCGAAATTATCGTCTTATGACATTGTGTTTCTGCTTGGTATATATAATAAAATGCTCATTTAATTTTTTTTTTGATCTATCCTTTAGCATCATGAAATCATCCATATATGATGATTTTGCAATCCATAATTGCTTTTTATTATTATCAATATTGTGAACAATATAATGTGCTTAATATGTTTTGTAGAGACTGTACTTAAATGAATCGAAAGTTCAGAAAAACAGCATTTTGTATTGTATCATTATTGTCTTTTTTAGCATGCTGAAAATTATTATTTTAAATATTTTCATTTAAATTATTTATGGTATTAATACTATTTTTCATAAAATAAAAATACTATTACATTGTAAAAGAAAGTATTTTTATTCCACCTAAAATATTTAAATCGTGATGCTTCTACTGGAATGCTTGAAATATTTAAGATATTCAGTGTTGTTTTCTGAAAAACTAAATAATTATCTTGTTTTATTTATCTTGATTTATAGTTCTTTAATTGTCTTATTTATATTAACTTAATTATCTTATTATATTAATTAACTTAAATTTTGGTAAAAAGAAAGAAAAATTGCCACAGGGGAAAAAAAACTTGTTTCACGGCTGAATTAAGCCTATTTTTCTGAACCCACGAATATTGTTTTTAGCATTGTAAAAAGCATTTAATTTTCATGAATGTTTTAGAAAACATTCATATTCAATAAAATGTAGTATCTTCTCAAGTAAAAATATCACGTCTATTTTGAAAAGTACTGGAAAACATAGCAAAAATACCAAGTTAGATGTTAGCTTCTTTTTTTTTTCAATTCATTGTTTTTAACTTCTTTGCAGTGAATTAATTAATATAGATAATTAATATCTCTGCTTCTTTGAATTTAAATGACTTTCCATACTTGATCCAATTTAACATTTTAATTTGTATGTCATATTTCAGGTTAGGGCTGCACAAAATATATTGAGGGCAGCATGGTGGCGCAGTGGGAAGCACGATCGCCTCACAGCAAGAAGGTCGCTGGTTTGAGCTTCAGATGGGTCAGTTGGCATTTCTGTGTGGAGTTTGCATGTTCTCCTCATTGCAGCTGAAAGGGCATCCGCTGCGTAAAACGTATACTGGATAAGTTGGTGGTTCATTCCGCTGTGGCGACCCCAGATTAATAAAGAGACTTTATTAATCTGGACTCATCTACAAAATCATCACAATCAGTTTTAAATTGGGAATTCTATCCAAATGGAACTATTCCAGTCATCTGGTGTAGTTGTAGTCAATATTGCAATAAGTATCACAGAAAAAAAAACTAATTCTGGTCTTTGAAATACAAACCACTACATGACACTTGTTGATTTGCACCATGGATCTAATATTTCAAGATTTCTGGCTTGTAGAGCAAACACAATCTTGGCCGTCTAACTAAATTTTCCAGCAAACCGAATTCCCTCCTGACCACCCTGAAAGAAAGCCGCCCAATTAGAAGGTGTCATTAAATAAGAACGGAGGCTCATTCTTACTGTAGGAGCCCAGATGGTAACACAGGCTTACCTGTCTCCACAGGCCTCTCAAGAGGAGCATGGGGTAAAAAAGCGGCCCACAGCCAATTTATCCACCCCTCGTTGGGTTGCATGTGCTGCTGGTGAAATGCACCCTGAAACTTTCATGTTCCCTCGACTGGAAGTTAATTAGGAACGTCTGCGTTTGGCAGTCGAGGCAAGCCGTGGCATGTCACCGACGCACGATACAAGGCTATCAGTTGCATTTGGCACGAAATAAAAATGATAGGAATATGACTCACTGACATTGTCTCTTTGGTTGTTTATAGCGTGCAGAGAGCTGATGAGTGAACGGAATGAATCATCGCTCAACGCCAAAAATAATCAATCAATGATGTGATGGTCTGCCGCCTCAATGAAAGTAGATGGAGCCAAGACGTGGACGAGCATGCAGGTACAGATGAGAACGGCAGAGAAATATGAGCATCAGATTATGACAATCATATATAGACCTCCTTCAAAATCTAACCAGTGAGCACTTTGATGGCATAAGAAACGCATCAAAATACATATCAAAAATGCTAATCTGAAACTGAGGAACAGTTTTGTTCCTATGTAAAAGTTGTACCTTATATGGTACAGAAAAGACCTCTTATGATGCTGTTCTACCTTTTATGGTACAATTGAAATGAAGGTAGACAACTGTTCTCATAAAAAAGGTACATAAGTGTTGGACAGCTCCTTCTTTATTACAATATCTATGAAAATAAATATTACTGGAAAGGCAAAGTGATTTTATGAATAATTTCCATCATTAAACATGAATCATCATTTAAAAGCACATGTTTAACAAAGCACATTAACATTAATTATTAAGTTCTATAATACAAAACAACTGATAAAGCAAAACTATAGGTATTGTAAACTTAACATTTAAGGCCTTTTTAATAAACATTTGGTAAGCATTTTCTGATAAATACAGTTTCATTATTGATATCTGCACGTTTTGATGTTTGCTTTTCAATGCGCTCATGAGCTGGCAAAAGTCATGCAAAGTGTTCATGCAGACATTTTAGTATTGTAAAACTAATCTAACATTGGGCAAATCTCGTTACAATACCGTTGCATAATTCTATTTCTATTTTAAATTTAAGTAAATTAAATGAAATTTTAAGTGATTACAAAGGTAAGGTGTGAAAATTTGAGAAAAAATGTAGATTGGAGAATGTGTTTCTGTATCATTTTTGTGAAAAGTGTGAAATGTTTAGAAAAAAACAGATCTTTTGATTTATGGTAGTGTTTTTTTATTCTTTATTGTAAATAAAAAAAGGTGCATTTACATAGCAACATGCCTTTAAATAGTCCTTAATGGAACACATTTGACACTATTAAAGTACAAAGTGTCTTGTCACTAGTGGTACCTTCATGGGTCACATTTGTACCTTTGATGAAGGTACAATATTGTATCTGCAGGTTTTAAAAACCAAAGGTGCATTTTTGTTTCCTATGGTATAAATCAAGTCCTTAAAGGTACAAACTGCAATGGTAAAAATTTGTTTCCTTGTCTTAAGGTACAATTCTGTTCCATATAAAGGTACTGACCCAGTGACAAGGGTTTGGACCTTTTTTGGTACAACATTGTACCATTTTTTTCTGAGAGTGTAGGAAAACAAAATCGAGTGTAAATTTGTCATTTAGAATTTAATCTTAGGATAAAACTTTTTTTTATATTATAATACTTTTTGTGTCTTTATTTTGTTGGTCAAAAATTGTGGATTTCAAATGGATGTGAAATTTGTATTTTTGACATGTTTCTTTTTTTTTTACATCAATTCAATTGCATTTATGACTTTTGGATGATTTTTTTGATGTTGTTTTGACGTCAAAGTGCCTGCTGGATGCTACAGCTTTATAGTGAATAAATTAGCTTTCTATTGATGTATGTTTTGAGTACACACTTTGAAAAATATCTGTTTTACATATTTTGTGATTCATGTTTTCATTTTTCCCCATTTTTTATGCTTTCAAATTGTATTCGGGATCTTGATATTTCTTCCAACAATTTTAAACCTTAAAAAATATTTTTTAATAGTGACTTTTATTAACATTTTTTTTAATAGTTTAATGTAAAATATTTTCTGGGTTGGTGTTGTATATATGCTACAAAATCCTTGTAATAAGCTGCCAGTACATTTTCTGTTATTTTACAGACTTATTTCTCTGTATATTAATTAATATACATTATATTATTGTAAACTACTAAAATGTCAATAAAAGTGACTTTGTTAAGGGTTCATCTTTGTATTAAGGAAAAGTTGTCCAGGTTAAGTACTTAGCAATGCATATTACTTATCCAAAATTAAGTTTTGATATATTTACAGTAGGAAATTTACTTAATACATCAATGATTTTTAATTAATATTGTAATGATTTTGAAAATAAAAGTTGGTTATTTTGACCCATATACCCATTCAATATAAGACTGATTTTGTGGTCCAGGGTCACATGTAGTGAACGTCAGTAAACTTTGGTGTTGTTGAGGACTCATTGACGTTTATAGGTGTGGACAAAACATGGACAAAACAGGTTTGTTCATACAGGCTTAGAACAACATGAGGGTGAACAACAGTGTTGCCAACTATCAAGACCATTGCGCAACCATAGCTTCAAAAACAAGGCCAAAACAAGCTCAATATGCATTATCAATAAATGTTAAAGTGAAACTATTCTGAATCTGCAGGGCAAATAGAGAAGATGTTAACTACAGTTTTTTTAATTATTGGATGTAATGACTAACACATCATGAATACATTTAAAAAAGTCATCATAAATACAAACAAAATTGCCTCTGAAGATTGTAAATTTATGGCCAAAAATCCACAACCCATAACTTGTTTTTTTATCGTAACTTAACAAAAAAAAAGAAGGCCAAAATCATGTTTTATGAGCAGATTTGGCAAGTCTGTTGAGTAAATCATTCAACTTTTGTCATTAAATTTTAAAGTCATAGTAAAGCATACAGTCAGACACGATGAGATATTTTTAATGAATTTGTGATTCTAAACTCTAAACGTAGTGAATTAAATGTCAGTTAAATTGTTTGTATTCTTTTTTCTTAATCTTTTGCTGAACATTAATGACAAACAAAATCATTTCATTTTGATCCATATTTATTTTTTTATTTTATGGACAAAGGCAGTGAAATAAAAATATATGACATTTAATGAAAAGTCTTTATGTTGTTTCAAAACCAGAAGACTTTGGTTCTATGAAACGCAAATTGTATAACAAATATATTTTAAATGATATCAGAGGAATATTATTTTTTTTTATTAAAATACCAAAATTCAAAAAGGTCTAGGCATGGCAAAGCAAATCCATATAAATTAAGTGGTTTAATTCAAGCCAGATATAACCACTTTATTGATGAACACATTTAATTTAGCCATTGCTTTAAATGTAAATACAAATAGGAATTAAATCTGTTCTTCATAAAAACCCAGCAGGCACAGGACGTCAACATGACGTCAGATTGGCATTGTACACCAACGTCGTGGGGACATTGCATTTTGTTTGGAAATAAAAATCTTGTGTCAGGTCAATGCCAATGTCCAACTTCCAACCTAAAATCAACCAAATATCAACGTCTAATGATGTTACAGTTTGACGTTGTGTGGATGTTACCACTATGGCGTCTATCAGACATTGGATTTTTGGTTGAAATACTTGATGAATAAATGTCAGTATTTGACGTCAATATGACATTGGTTTATAGATGTTGGCTCGACGTTGGATTCTGGTCACTTTCCAACACAACCTAAAATCAACCAAATGTCAACGTCATTTGACGTCATTATTGGACATCAACATAACGTTGTCCTTAGATGCTGGCTAGACATTGAATTTTGGTCACCTGACATCATGACAAATCTAAACTAATATTGACGTCTTATGATGTTGTGTGTCTGCTGGGCTGTAATCTTTACTTTTGGTTGGCTTAGTCCCTTTATTCATCAGGGGTCGCCACAGCGGAAAGAACCGCAAACTTATCCAGCATATGTTTTAAACAGCGGATGCCCTTCCAGCTGCAACCCATCACTGGGAAACACCAATACACACATTCACACATATACACTACGGCAATTTTAGCTTATTTAATTCACTTATAGCGCACGTCTTTGTACAGTGGTGGAACACCCGGAGAAAACCCATGTCAACACAGGGTGAAATGCAAACTCCACACAGAAATGCAGACTAAACCAGTTGGGACTCGAACAAGTGACCTTCTTGCTGTGAAATGACAGTGCTAACCACTGAGCCACCGTGTCACCCAGCTGAAATCATGTTCCTTGATAATTCATGAGATGCAAATCAAGAGATACTGACACTTTAAAAAAAAAAAAACATATGCAGGCGAAAAATTAACACCTCTTGCTTCTGATGATGCATTAGAATCAGAAAGAGCTTTATTGCCAGGTATGTTCACACATACGAGGAATTTGTTTTCATGACAGAGCTTCTACAGTGCAACAGAATTACAGACAGGACTAAAAAACAGATAATAAATATATTTTAAAAAGTAGTGAATGCAATATACAAATTGACAAGTGTATGTACAGGTGTATTACTATATACAATATAATACGTACAGCTGTTATGTGCAAATTGGCATGTAAAGTGTGTTGTTAAATAAGTGTATGTGTGTATAAAAGTGTATAGCAGGTAGTGATGTTGGTTCCACAATTACTATCATCAAGTGTTCATGAGATGGATTGCCTGAGGGAAGAAACTGTTTCTGTGTCGGGCTGTTCTGGTGCGCAGTGCTCTGTAGCGTCGACCAGAAGGTAAAAGTTCAAAGAGGCAGTGTGCTGTGTGTGAGCGGTCCACAGTCCACAGTTAGCAGCCCTTCTGCTCGCTTTGGATAAGTACAGTTCTTGGAGAGTAGGGAGGGTTGTACCAATGATTCGCTCAGTAGTCCAAACTATTCGACGTAGTCTTCAGAGGTCGGATTTGGTAGCTGAGCTAAACCAGACAGTTATTGATGTGCAGAGGACTAATTCAATGATGGAGGTGTAGAACTGTTTAAGCAGCTCCTTTGGGAGGTTGAACTTCCTCAGCTGATGAAGAAAGTACAGCCTCTGTTGAGCTTTTTTTGAGCTTTTTTAAAACCTTTTAAGGCAAAATCATTGATCCGTGCAAGAAACTGAACATGATTTATGGCATTTTCTGAGCTTGTCAATGACAGATGCATAATAAATTAAGCATTCAGAATCTGCAAATCGCAGATTTTCCCAGTTTAGAGGATTATTTGATCATTTTGATTCATATGACCTCAATGTATTAGAGCCTCGAGTGTTCATTTAGTTTTGTGTGAGTGCACCTTTTCAGCTGGTCAAACTTACATGCTTTTTAATTCACCAAGGACCACAGTTTCAGCTAAAAAAATCTTTTTTTCTGCTCTGCTGAAGAAAAAAAACATCACAAACATTCTCGGGGTGTTTTAGGTTTGGGATGACATGAGAGTAAATTATTGATGAGAGAACTGACTTTCTTTTTTTCTGTTTTTGGATGAACTATCCCTTTAAGGCTCAAGGTTATCTCTCTCCAAAGGAAGAGGGATTGAGACTGATTCTGAGCAGGCCATATTTCATCTGGCTGATTTTTGCCACGTCTGTAACAGTGAGCGATGTCCTCTGCCAGCTGTGTTTAAGCATGCACAAGCTGTCGCCAATCAGAGCAACTCCCAGTGTGTTTCTGAAGCAAGGTGACCGGCCTTGCTATTATCTCATCAACCGAAAGGACAAAAGATGACTGGATGGTAGCAGTCATCTATGCTGTCTGCGTTTGCCCTGGAAACCAGAAGCTCAGCAGGAATGCTGGAAGTAAATCTAGGCAGGGGGTCAGAGGGGTTACAGAGAAGTGCCTGTGTACACTGTTGTACAGAACATTTAAATCAGTGAATCATTTACTGGAGACTCATTCTAAACAGATCATTTGAATCAGTGGATTCATTTCTAGAGACTCACTCTGAACAGATCATTTGAATCAGTTAGTCATTTACTGAAGACTTACTCTGTACAGATCATTTGAATCAGTGGATTAATTTATAGAGACTCACTGTGAACAGATCAGCTGAATCAGTTAATAATTTACTGTAGACTCACTCCGAACAGATCATTTGAATCAATGAATCATTTGCTGAAGACTCACTCTGAGCAGGTCATTTGAATCAGTTAATTATTTACTGTAGACTCACTCTGAACAGATCATTTGAATCAATAAATCATTTACTGAAGACTCACTCTGAACAGATCATTTGAATCAGTGAATTTGTTTCTAGTGACTCACTCTGAACATATAATTTGAATCGGTGAATCACTTACTGCAGATTCACTCTGAACAGAACATTTAAATCTGTAAATCATGTACTGGACACTCACTCTAAACAGATCATTTGAATTAGTGAATCATTTACTGGAGACTCACTCTGAACAGAGCATTTGAATCAGTGTATCATTTATTATAGACTCATTCTGAACAGAAAATTTGAATCAGTAAATCATTTACTGGAGACTCACTCTGAACATAACTGGAGACACTCTGAACAGAGCATTTAAATCAATGAATCCTTTACTGCAGACTCACTCTGAACAGATCATTTGAATAAGTTAATCTTATATTATACACTCACTCTAAACAGATCATTTGAATCAATGAATCATTTACTGGAGACTCACTCTGAAGAGAACATTTAAATCAGTGAATCATTTACTGAAGACTCACTCTAAACCGATCATTTGAATCAGTGAATCATTTACTGGAGACTAACTCTGAAAAGAATATTTGAATCAGTGAATCATTTACTGGAGACTCACTCCGAACAGAACATTTAAATCAGCTAATAGTTTACTAGAGACTCACTCTGAATGGATTATTTGACTCAGTGAGTTTCTCCCCTTTAATATACCTCTCTACTTAGCTTCATTCAGGAAATGTAAAGTAAAAAGAAATACATTATTTTGTTTAGGAATGTAGTGAAGTAATGGTGAAAGTTTCCTAAAATACAATACTCCTATTAGGTACAGAAACAAAAAATAAATATACTTTTGTCCTCTACTGCTGATCAGAGCAACAGGTCAATTTACAACATTAGAGCTGACCAAGCAGTTTTCCAGCACGGAAAAGCCTCACGTTGGGAAAGTGGGCTGACTGGGAAAGAAAGCCGGTCTTAATTTGTTGTACCCACTGCTGCGTGGCACGCTGCAAGTCAAGCATGCTTTTTCCACAGCATGAAACAGGCTAAACGGACATCAATAGAGACTAATTCAAGTGATTTAACAGACTGGGGGAAGCTAAAGCAGACCGAGCAAGGTTTCTTATTTGCACCTAATCCCTGTAATTTTAAATCCATCAATCTAATTCATATTTCGTGAGTTCCCCTCCATCTCAGGCCACAGGGTTCAAAGATTGAGCAGGGATATGCATTTCCAGAAGCCTCCCGAAAATAAATCACACGGCTATAGGCCTTATTGGCGAAACATGAGCTGAGCGAGTCACTTGAAAAGTATTTGTGCATAAAATGTTGTGCTTAATTAAGTGCAGTTTACACTTACAAACGTTCGAACGCAACCTTTTATTTATTAAAGAGTCCTGAAAAAAAAAATGTATTTACAAAAATTTATTTCCCTGTTGGGTTGCGGCTAAAAGGGCATCTGCTGTGTAAAACATATGCCCAAATAGTTGGCGGTTCACTCCGCTGTGACGACCTCTGATAAATAAAGGACGGAGCTGAATGAAAAAAAATAAATGAACAAAAATATAAATTTATACATTTTAAAAATGATTCGTTATTTTATCCTTTAGAAAAGTAAGTTAACTTGTTCACTTAAAAGCGACAAGTTGACTTTATTCTCAAAAATGAGTCATAAAGTTTGTAAAGTAAAGTAAAGTAGTAAAGTTGTAATTTGGAACTGTTAAGTTGACAACTTAATTTTTTATAATTTTGCACATAGTTCATTTACTTAACAATTGTTAAGACAACAGGTTTACTACATTTTTTATGTAGTCAACAAATTTATTTTTAATTTTTTTGAGTTATCTAATCATATTTTACAGTGCAGGAATAAATTATATGTAAAAAAAAATGTGTTTATTCAATTCACCTATAGCGCATGTCTTTGGACTGTGGGGGAAACCGAAGCTCACGGAGGAAACCCAAGTGAACACGAGGAGAACATGCAAACCGGCCGGGACTGGAACCAGCAACCTTCTTGCTGTGAGGCAACAGTGCTAACCACTGAGCCACCATGTCGCCCTCTGCAAATCACATAAGTGAAGTTTATTCATAAATTAATTTCAAGAGGATCACGTGATTATGAATAAACACGGCTGGTTGTGCATTAACTATGTATGATCCACCAATCAGACGATTCCTAACCCACTATTGACCTTATTCTTTAATGCGGAAGTGCGCTCGTTTTTGCGATTGTATTAGAACTTCCGATTCAGTTGCCTATGGGAGAAATGACTAGGAATAATAAACGGCTGAAAACGGTCAAACTACTCGCTCTACAAACAAGTGTTTGCATGATTATACAGACAAAATAGAATAATTTAATAAGAAAACATCAGTTTGCAACATCATGGAGCATAACGGGCTGTTTTTAACCTCTAAAAATGAATGAAAGTAAATGTGACCGGAAGTATCCAGCCAAAATGATTCAAATGGCCCGCTCGTACGCGGAGAATAAGGTGAATAAAGAGCCAGGGTTTCTCACAGTCATCTTTGATTTGAAGAATCCCCCCTTTCACCCCTACTTCTCCACCTTTCCCTTCATAGGGTGGCACGGTGGCCCAGTGATTAACACTGTTGCCTCACAGCAAGAACGCAAGCGGTTCTAGTCCTTTAACAGGCCGGCTGTCGTTTCTGTGTGAAGTTAGCATGTTCTTCCCGTGCTCGCGTGGATTTCCCCCAGGTTTTCCGGTTTCCTCCCACATTCCAAAAACATGCACTACAAGTTAATTGATCGATCTAAATTTAGCACTACAGTCAAACTCTCATCCAGCAGCATATCTCTTCATAGCAATCATTTTCTGTTATCAGCTCTTATCAAAAAAAGGGGGAGTTCTCGAGATCTACCAGAGCTCAAAGCTCCCCTCTCGCCCTGCAAATGAGAGAAAGCCCAGGGATCAAGGACCTTTTGAGCTCAGGGTTCTCTCCCGGGACAGCATGCTAAACTTGCTTTATAATCAATTATCAGCTAAGTGTGAACTCTTGAACTTCCAATTAAGTGTATTGCCTTGTTGCAAACACTTTTTGTATATTTTGCACTTTTTAAAATATATTTTGGACTTTTTATGTATATTTTGCACTTTTTTGAATATTTTGCACTTTATTTGTATATTTTGCACTTTTTTGTATATTTTGCACTTCTTTGTATATTTTGCACTATTTTATATTTTGCACTTTTTTTGTATATTTTGCACTTTTTTATATTTTTTACTGTTTTGTATA